>PPLS03000011.1:0-425398 GCA_003706565.3 Teunomyces gatunensis | reverse complement strand
TGAAGTCTAAACCGTGGAAGTTGGTCAACAAGTTCTTACCTTGGACTTCGTCAACTCTCAATTTAATCTTTCTGTAAGAGTGGTCTTCGGAACCTTGCAAGTCAGCAAGACAGACTTCGACGACACGACCCTTCAAACCATCGGCAGCGTTCTTCAAACCGGTGGATCTGTTGATCAAGGTCTTACCAACGTTTCTGTTTTCGAAGGTAGATGGGGCTTTGATGTCAAACCAGTCCTTTCTGGTGAATGGGTCAACGACCTTTTTCTTCAAACCCTTCTTACCCTTGGATAATCTCTTGTTCTTACCAACAGCCATGACTAGTTACTATGAAAAAAACACAGGTGAAAGGATTTTTTTTTCTGCGCTTTTGTCTGTTCGTGAAAAATTTTAGTGAACATACTTCCGAGGGTTGTATCTCACGTGCATTTGTATATAAATTTTAATTACGACCACCGAAATATCTTTTGTCACGTGTAAATGTAAAGGGCTCAGCCCTCTACTTGATTTTCTAAATCTTACTTTTTTCCGCACTTTATTGTACATTGATTCTTTAGATCACCAACGATTAAACTTTACTGATTACAATCTTATCCCGAGTTTTTAATACTTAAGACCTGTTTATTCAACAAACGATGTCCTATATGCAATTATGCTTTTTTGTCTCTTGTTTTCTTCGTAAAAAAACAAACCCAGAAATATTTATACAGATAAAAATACGGTAGAATTGAAATAACAAGGGTCATTCAGTCGTTCATGACCAACGCGATAAACCCCTGCATTGTTAATTGTTCCTGTCATTTAGTTGTTTTCTGGACGCAACTTTCTGACTTCCTTACCGACTCTCCAGATTTCCATACCTCTGATAACCTTCAATTCTTCTTCCAACTTTTCACGGTAGTCAGGTTGGGAGTTGAAGTCCAAAGATCTTTGAGTTTCGGAACCGTTCTTGACGGACTCGTACAAGTCTTCAAAGACTGGCTTCAAGGCGTCCTTGAATCTTGGGTACCAGTCCAAAGCACCTCTTCTGGCGGTGGTGGAACAAGCATCGTACATGTAGTCCATACCGTACTTACCAATCAATGGGTACAAGGACTGAGTAGCTTCTTCAACGGTTTCGTTAAAAGCTTCAGATGGGGTGTGACCGTTTTCTCTCAAGACTTCGTATTGAGCCAAGAACATACCGTGGATACCACCCATCAAACAACCTCTTTCACCGTACAAGTCGGAGTTGACTTCTCTTTCGAAAGTGGTTTGGTAGACGTAACCAGAACCAATGGCAACAGCCAAGGCAATAGCCTTTTCTTCAGCCTTACCAGTAACATCGTTCCAGACGGCGTAAGAGGAGTTGATACCTCTACCTTCCTTGAAAAGGGATCTGACAGTTCTGCCGGAACCCTTTGGAGCAGCCAAGATAACATCAACGTTAGCTGGGGTTTCAACCTTGGTCAATTCCTTGAAGACAGGGGAAAAACCGTGGGAGAAGTATAAGGTTTTACCTTCAGTAATTTGTGGCTTGATGTGAGCCCAAGTTTCAGATTGAGCAGCGTCAGACAACAAGTTCATGATGTAAGTACCCTTGGTGATAGCTTCATCAACTTCAAACAAGTTTTGACCTGGAACCCAACCGTCTTCAATAGCAGCCTTCCAAGAAGCACCGTTCTTTCTGACACCAATGATAACGTTTAAACCATTGTCTCTCAAGTTCAAACCTTGGCCGTAACCTTGAGAACCATAACCAATCAAGGCAAGAGTGTCGTTCTTGAAGTATTCCAACAACTTTTCTCTTGGCCAGTCAGCACGTTCATGAACAACTTCTTCAGTACCAGCAAAGTTGATGGTCTTGATACCACGGGTAGCAAGTGGAGCCATGGACTTGGAAACTGGACGGAAAGCAGCAGTAGCGAGGGCAGACAAAGCTCTCATGGAAGCAACTTGGGAGCCACGGGTAGCAGCAATTCTAGCCATACGAATGGAAGCGTTTCTAATAGACATGGTGGATATCTTTGTTGTATGAATTAGAAAAAAATTTAAGGCGACTTTGACACGAATATATAGTGAAAAATTTCGTCGACATTGTGAGTCAAGGAGGCCGGGGTATGAGCCCGGGAATAAACGCGCCCGTTTCAGGACCGGTGTCGGCTCTTCGCACAACCGGACGGCGTCGAAGCGCCGCAGCGACTGATATCGGTCTCAAATGTCATTCTACTGTACGGAATTATCGTGAGGCATTGATTCAGTTACGATGGATCTCAATACATTAATCTTTATTTTTATCTCAGTTTCGTAACGAACTCAATCTTAGCAGGATCCGCCAAGTTTCCTACTATTGATGCTCACCATTTAAGGTAAAGTAGACGTTTCTATTCTTCTTACGACTAATGAGTCTCGCCATAAAAGTTGAGTAGTCGCTTCTATTATTGGAACCAGTTTCCCCGTTAAGGTTGTCATAAACGACATTTATCTATTCCGTAATTCTTCTTGGGGGCAGTGCGGTGCGGTAGCGAAAATTCTTCGCCCAGAATAAACCAAAATATTTATCAGTTATCGATCTAGTAGAAGACGAGAGTTTAGCGTCCAATCTGTGAGACGGCACTGAGCTTTTCCCACCTTGGTGCAGGTCAGTACAAATTGACCTCGAAACCACTAATTTAACCAAATGTCTAGAAATAATTTGAAAAAAATTACTTTTTGATTAGAGGTTAAATTGTATATCATCGTGTTTTGTAGTATCGTCGTATTATGTAGGTGTATCAGTCACGTAGTATTTCACTGTTGTTGTTGTTTATATAATATCAAGAAAATTTAAAAAAATTCCAAAATTCTGAAGAATACAACTTCAAGTACAACTCTACAACAAAAATACACTTGTTTTTTTGCATTAATCTCATTTTCCTAACTCTAAATGCATACCTAGTAATCGAACCAGTCAACTACGGGGCTAATATTCGTAAATAGTTCGTGCTTCATGATATGAACAGGATCCTCCTTCTTGTTCATTTTGTCATTTAAGCTCAATTGTTCGATGGGGATATCATCGAGTTCATCAGATAAGTCATACCATGATAAAGTAGATCGAACAGATGAATCAATAAGAGAAGGAACCTTCATCGAAATTGGAGCCTGCAATTCCATCTTTCCTGTGCAAGGAATGTTATGGGAAACGGGATGGTACTCTTGCAAGTCATCATAATCATCTTCATCCAATTCATTTTGAGGATAAACTGAACTTGACTTGGTATTCTGTATATCATCGTGGTCTAAGTCAAAGAGTCCGTTACTCTCACTGATCTTTTCATCATAGTCGTCAAACTCGTCATCTACTGAAAGACCATAAATCCAATTCGAGTGCAAGTCGTCAATAAACTTTACAAGATTCCGTGACTGCAATTTTCTCTTAAAGGTTGCCTTGTCATCTTCTTCATTACCAACTTTTAAAAGATTAGTGAAAATCTCAAAACAGTTGGGACTCATAATTGGGTAAATGTCATACAAAACTTCTGGATTGTTATAGAACACAAAGTTTTTGAAATTATTGTTGGTTAGAATGGATTGCTTACTGTCAGCTTTAAAAGGACAAGTTCTAAAGATCGCAGTAATTAGTGTAATACCAAACGACCAGTAATCCGAGTATCTGCAATCATACTTGTCAACAAGATGTAATGACTTAGAAGTCATAAAACATTCTGGGGCCATGTACTTTTCGGTACCCACATTGAATTCATCACTAAATCTCTCTTCAGTAGCCAATCCCCAATCACAGAGCTTAAAATTATCGTTCTCATCAATCAAGACGTTTTCGGGTTTGATATCACGGTGGTAAATACCGAGGGAGTGGCAATGTTGTACCGCGTTACCCAATTGTTTCGACAACTTGAGAATTTCGTGAATTGTCAAATATCTGGAGTGAACCAAGTCATAAAGATCACCTGCCGAACAATATTCAAGAACCAAGATGACGTAGTCATCAATGTCAAAAGACTCAATCAATTTGCAAATGTTTTCATTTCCATACTCAGATTTGGAACTCAACTTTTTGAGTATAGCAATTTCATTGCGGGCAATCTCAACTAAAGACTTCTCGTTAGAAAGAGGGTTTGAGTTATCAAGCTTTGGGATCGCCTTGATACTAACTTGCCTAAGAGTGTGGATATCCAAGGCCAAGGAAACCTTGCCAAATGACCCATCCTGAAGCTTGCGTATAAAGCGGTAACGGTCTTGAAGGAGTTCTCTAGATTCGTAAGCAGCGTAGTTCATAGATGCGAGCTATACAAGAAACAAAATAAGAAAGGACAACAAATCAGTCAGAATAAAGCCAGCGCGTAAATGTTGGGGAAAAAGGAGTGAGCAGCGTAACAGATATAACAACCAGATTGCAGGAGACCTTCAAACAAAAGATGCAATGTGAAGTGAAGTGAAGTGAAGTGGAAGGATAAAAGAAAAAGATTCAAGTAAAGATGGAAGGAAATTAAACTTGTTGGATGGGGGGAACTTTAAAATGTTTGAGGAATAGGGGAACTGGGGATGGAATCTGATGGAAAATAGTCTTGTGATGAAAGTGCGGGTACATAATTTCCCGATTAGTCATACCACAAAAACAAATATTGCAGGTAGATTGTTCTTATCAGTTCCATTGCCGGTGACGGAGGGTGGCAAAACACCAGGATAACAATACAGCAATTGAGTTGCAGGGGCCTCTCCAACAAAAATATTTTTGGTTCTGTGGCCAATCTTGATGTAACGCAAAACAGTTGACAACGGGCTGCGGGTTGCGTAAGATAACAGTTTAGCACAGACACAAACAGGATCAAATGTAGGTGGCCGCCTTCAAGATCGTCCAGCGCACAGCTTTAAGGAGTGGCCTGATCATAAGGTAAGTACTTTTTTATTTGAATATATTGCAATACAAAAATACAAGACCGATAAAAGAGCATTACTTCAACAAGCGATCGATTGTCTCAGCAAGAGAACTTGGCTTGGTTAATGAGCTGTATCTGTCAACAACCTTACCGTTTTTGTCAATCAAAAACTTTTCAAAGTTCCACTTAATTCTGTTCAAGCCTAAGAAACCGCTCTTTTGGCTCTTCAACCATTTATACACAGGATCTTCGTCGCTACCATTAACGTCAATCTTGCCCAAAACAGGGAAGGTGACACCGTAGTTCAATTGACAGAAACTGCTGATTTCGTCAGCAGAGCCAGGTTCTTGTCCCCCAAACTGGTTACATGGGAACCCCAAAATCTGGACATCCTTGTCTGCATACTTTTTATTCAATTCTTCTAACTCCTTGTATTGTGGAGTAAATCCGCACTTTGAGGCAACATTGACAATTAACACGACCTTACCCTTGAGGTCAGCAAATGGGTAAGCTTCACCCTTGTTGTTCTTTGGAGCTAAATCGTAAAAACTAGACATAATTATCGAACTTGATGAGATATATCGTGTATCCGAGGATTCGCACGTTATTTATATCCCTCTAGTTCTCGGCTTTGTAAAAAACGTGCCGTACAGGACATGGATGTGGTATATATCACGTGCCAATGCTAACTTCTCACTGCCACCGACCACTAACAAATTCCCCACGGTCATTCATTCAGATTTTTATCAAGGCTGTATCGATGATATAAACGCATATAAAATCACCTAAAACCGGTACTGCAACTGAGAGAGCCTCCCTTCACTCCCAAGTAACTTTTTCCGGTTAAAACCCGAATAGAGACGCCACGGGTGTAAAATACTTGCTGACGAGGTATTTTTTAGCTTTTTAGATCAAGCATGATTATTCATTATCAACTGCGTGTACTATTTACATTTTTGAACCACTTATTTACAGTTCAAACTTAACAACCTGGTAGTTCTGTTTACCAGTCCGAACCAACAATAACTTTCCTTCAATTAAGTGGTTGCTTTTGTCGAACAAAACCACATCTTCTGGATCATCAAATTGGTCTCTCTCTAACCCCATGTAGATTCCACCTGATTTTATTAAGTTCTTGGTTTCTCTCTTTGATTTGCCCAAAATCAGTGACAATAAAGTGCTCATCTTCAAGTCGTTAATATCTTCAAAATCACTATCCTTAAATTCCACAAGAATGCCTGAACGAGCAAACTTTTCAATTAATTTGTCAGCCGAAACTACATCGTCAAACGGCTGATCTGGAGTGGGGAAGAGGAAACTCGTAATATAAGCCATTTCATCCCCAAAACCTGGTCCATGAAGCAAATCAACCACCTCACGTGCCAATACTCTTTGAGCCAACCGTAATCCGGGATCACTTTCGTGCTGCTTAACAAGCATATCAATTGATTGAAGCGGCAAAAGAGTAAATATCTTCAATAACTTGGCTATCATATCATCAGGAACATTGATGAAGTGTTGGTATAATTGGTACGGTGTCGTTAACTCGCTATCGATGAAAACTGCATTCCCTGCAGACTTTCCAAACTTCTCTCCCGTAGGGGTCGTCAATAATGGAACCGTCATTCCGTAAGATGGCTCATCGCTTTCTCTCAATCTTGAAATCAAATCAATTCCAGCTGTGATATTACCCCACTGATCATTTCCACCAATTTGCAAATTGACGTTGTGTTCCTTGTACAAGTGCCAGAAATCAAAGGCCTGCAAAATCTGGTAGGCAAACTCATTGAAACCAAGTCCATGGTGTGTTTTCAATCTTGATTGAATCGAGTCCCGTCCAAGCATCGAGGAAACACGAATATGACGACCGTATGTTCCTAGGAAGTCCAACATTCCAATCGAACTCCACCACGAGGCATTATTTACAACTGAGACTTCACCCTGCTTCAATGGAAAGCTTCTAGACTCGGCGTAGTCAATCCCACGTTTCAAAAAAGTCTTGATTTGCGACTGTATACGCTCGACATTGGCCAATCTTTCTTCTTGAGCCATTTGTGCTCTTTCAGTGGTTCTGCCACTTGGATCACCAACGGTACCTGTGGCACCACCCACTAACCCAACGACATCGTGACCACGTAGGTTGAAATGTAACAATACCATCAACGGCAACAAATTGCCCAAATGCAATGACTTCGCAGTAGGATCAGCTCCACAATAAAGCTTGAATTTCTTATCACTTCCAGCTTCTGTGAGACTAAACAAGTCATCACTAGTGATAGATTCAAGCAAGTACCGCGATTGAAGGTGCCCCACTAAAGATGTTTCTACATCTGGCTGGTGGAGTGCTTCATTTACTAGCTGACCTACCGAAGGAACAATACGGATTGTATCTGGTGGCCCCTGTGGTATTATGTCCTCAGGAGAAGTCGAGGTGCTTGATTGGAGTCTCGTAAACCTCCTTGTCAAACTGGAATAACGTGTGAACACTCTGAAAGCCAACATCCCCTATTATATTCCTTGCGAGTATACGATTGGTATCACACCTCAGTCCACGAAACTCACTCGTTATTGGCAAATATCCTGCACACAACTCGATGCCATCTGCAAAAAGATGAGCTAGAATGATTGCAATTTTTCACCATGTCATGAGCCAGGAAGTTGCAAAGAAGAGAAAGAGAAAGAGAAGTAACAAGAAGGAGAAGGTAGAGGTGGTAGAGGAGGAGTATATTTCAAAGATCAGATCTAATAAGAAATTAAAGTTTGACGATGATGAATCTTTACAGCTGGAGCAACAGCTGGTCGACCAAGTATCAGAAGTGGCAGATGAACCATCAAAAACCAGTATTGATCAAGAGAGAGAACCGCTAGAGAATGTTGAAGACAAGATAGTATCCCCAGTTTCAGCACCTAAACCGAAAAAGTTGCGTAAACCAAAAGTTGTTGCATTTCATTCAGATGACGAAGAAGACAACAGTTTTCACATGGGTAAAAATACATCAAAGTCTGAACTTATCTTGAAAGCAAAGGAATTGATGCTGATGCGGCAACAGCTTCCTATATACCAACATAAGGAAAAGATTGTTGAATATATTACCAAAAACCAAGTAACTGTTGTTATTGGAGAAACTGGTTCAGGTAAGTCGACTCAAATACCCCAATTTCTTATGCCTATCAACAAAAAGCAGGTAGCAGTCACTCAACCGCGTAGAGTGGCTGCTGCTTCCTTGGCTGCAAGAGTCAGTGAAGAATATGGTTGCCAACTAGGCCAGGAAGTCGGTTACCAGGTCCGTTTTACGAACTTAACCCATCTGCACAAAACCAAGTTAAAGTACTTGACTGATGGTATGCTTTTGAGAGAGATAATGCTTGATAATCGACTTTCGAAGTATTCTACTATCATTCTAGACGAAGCACATGAAAGAACTATATTGACTGATCTTATTATGGGGTTCTTAAAACAGTTGATCATCTCCAAGCAAAGAACAGACTTGAAGATAGTGATCATGTCCGCTACTTTGAATGCTGAGTTATTCAGTAAATTCTTTGATCATGCGCCAATATTGTTTGTTGAAGGTAAGATGTTCCCTGTGACCCAGCTTTATCTCCACGAAGATACTGAAGATATTGTGGATACTATGGTACGGACAGTAATCCAAGTAAATAGGTCGGAACAAGCTGGTGACATCTTATGCTTCTTACCAGGTCAAGAAGAAATTGACAACGCAGTTACCATTTTGCAGCAATTGGCACCAGAATTGCCCAAAGATTCTCCATTGATAATTCCATTACCACTCTACGCAGCCTTATCTCCGGCACAACAGTCGAAAATCTTTGAGAAGACTCCAACAAGAAGAAGAAAAGTCATTCTCGCCACGAATATTGCCGAAACATCTATCACGGTTAGTGGATTGAAGTATGTTATTGACTCTGGATTGAGGAAGGTAAAGGTATGGAAGCATCAGCTTGGATTATCTACATTGCTTACCACACCAATTTCACAAGCTTCAGCAAAACAGAGAGCTGGTAGAGCCGGTAGAGAGAGTGAAGGTAAAGTATTCCGTCTTTATCAGGAATCTGTATACGACCATAAGTTCCCCAAACAGCAGGAGTCGGAAATTATGAGAAACGATATTATTCTTCCAATATTGACATTGAAGAAGGTTGGAGTCGACGACTTATTGAATTGGAGTTGGTTAGAGCATCCTGGAAGAGAGGCCATCTTAGCTGCATTGAACACATTGTATGCTCTTGGTGCATTGAGTGATTCAGGAAAGATTACCTCCTTAGGATACAAAATGGCAGTTTTGCCATTACCACCACAACTTTCAGTAGTCTTGATTACGGCGATGGAGTATGGGGTTCTTGCCCCGGTCATTGATATTGTATCTTGTCTTTCTGTGGACAATCTTATTCTTAAAGTTGGTGGAAACGTTGAGCTAAGAGATGAGATTAACTTCAAACGTCGTCAGTACACACCATTGGGCAATCGTCATGGAGACTTAATTTGTCTTAAAGAGTATTTTGATCATTATCAGTCAATGGGTTCTGAACTGAAACTGTGGTGTAAGGAATTGCACTTGAGCTACAAGGGATTCAAGAATGTACTAAAGGTAAGACACCAGTTACGGGAATACATGGTTGCTACCATAAAACAAGATGATAGCATGAAACAGCACCAACGGGATACCGCATTAAAGAATTTGCGTGTTCAATTAGACCAAGACGACGAAGATGATGATGATGACGATGATGAAGACACAGGAGTGAAAAAGGAAACCAATATTCCTCAGATACTCAAAGCATTCTTAAAGGGATACATTACCAATACAGCAGTGGGAATGCCAGATAGATCATACCGTACATTCAGCACTGGCCAACTAATTAGTATACATCCGTCGTCCAATCTTTTTGGCAAGTCAAATTTGGATGCAATCATGTACATTGAATACGTGTTCACGTCCAAGGGGTACGGCCGGAACTGTTCCAGCATAGAATTGGCATGGTTACAAGAGATCGCTCCACATATCTTGGGTGCCTCTAAAGTTAATATTAATGAATAAAGTGCTTTTAATATTAATATATCATTTATTTGTTCGTGACAGCATGAACGGCCTGAATGACTTTGTCAAACACAGCCCTATTTGCAGCAATAACTCCCTTCGACTCGAAATATCTTCCGTTACCAAAGTCCAATTGTGTACCAGTAATATCTCCGACTTGACCTCCACTTTCGTAGACCAAAACATTGCCGGCTGCATGATCCCAGATCTTTTCCCGGTATGAATCCGATACTGGCAACCTCAAGTATATATCGGCTTGACCTTTGGCCAATACACAGTACTTCACCTGAGAATCCAAGTTAATAGTCTGTCTATGAACGGTTTCTCTAGTGAACCCGAGGATATCCTTAATGTGTGCCTGGTCTGAATGAGACGAGTGCCTCTTCTCTACACCCTCGACCACCTTTAATGTCTCAGGATCTGTCGATTGTCTCATATTGATTCTTTGCTGTTCTTCCAAAGGAATGAACGCAACATCCCCAAAGAGATTTGTGTAATAAGAACCAAGTCCTGTAATAGCGGAAAACAAACCCCCAACAATACCGGTTTTGTCTTCGTTCGACAAAATAACTTCGGGTAAGTTGGGACAGCCAATGACCCCCAACACAACCTTACCATCTTCGATCAAAGCTAAACATACAGCAAACTGATCTCCTCTAAGGAATCCCTTCGTACCGTCAATTGGATCCAATGCCCAGAAGCGGCCCTTACGGCCACCGGAGGAGTTACCCCAGTCAATACTCTCGTATATAGTAGACAAATCATTAAGCTTACCAATAGTTTTATCCCATTGAGATGTTTCCTGTTGCACGTCTTCAATAATGGTTAAAATCTTACTGCTGAGTTTCGTAGCTTCTTCGGTCTCAAATCGAAGGGCTTCCGAATCTTCCTCGCCAACGATCTCGTCTGTGGGAAAATTTTTCTTTAGTGCCAAGTTAATGATTGCCTGTGAAGCATAGTCCCCAACTGTAACTGGAGATTTATCATCTTTAGTATGTGTTCCAGATTTTTGGGTGATAGCGATCGAATCACTGAGCTTCTTGGTTAAAATGGAAGCTCTCTTGACAGCCAAAGTGGCAACTTCCAATTCTCTGGCATAGGGATGGGACATTGTCAAATATCTTTTAGCAGCAAACAGTTTAATGCTTGACCGTATAAGTAGAGTAGAAAGCAAACCTACAACTATTGCTAACCATTTACGGTTCATAATGCAAGAACATGTGATAAGGTATCACAAAGTCATACTGCGACAGATAGCGTGTGTAGCCCAAAAAAACGGCGGCGGAAGAGATTATGTCTGATACTGCATACATACCACCTCTTTACGTGGGTTATTCTTGGGGTTGGCCTCAAGCAACACTGTCTCCCCTCCATATTCAGAAAGCTTGGAAAATCTGATCATTCAAAAATAGAAACATACAATGAACAAGGGCCTTATTGCCCTTGCGGTATTGAGTGCGTGTTGTCTTTTAGTTCAAATCTTTCCAGTGATATCTGTCCCACTTACCAATTCATCTCACAAAATCTACCTTTCCAATTATCGTAATTACACCTTTGGTGTATTTGGCATCTGTGACTTACTGACAACTGTTTGTTCTGAACCTAAGATTGGATACCCATCGATAAATAGTACGTTCTACTATCTAGCTGATGATGATGAGTTTAATTTAGGTGGAGTTCAGCTTCCTTCTAACGCTACCTATACCGTGTCGAAATTACTTGTGGTTCATGTCATTGCATTCTGTTTTACCAGCATGCTAGTTTTGATGATGCTGTTTGTAATATTTCTTGATTATCTCGACACGAAGAAACCGACTATCCGTCGTTCAAATGATATGGCACTTGAAAGTCTACGATCCGAGCTGTCACCTTCACAACAACAACCACAACTTCCCAAACGACCACCAAGGAAGAGAGATATAACCACATATTTGAGTTGGATGCTAGCTTTTTCGATTATTTCTTTTATTTCCACATTACTTGCATTTCTTTCTGATCTTCTTCTTTTTATTCCCAACTTGAGTTACATCGGATGGATCCAACTCTTCCCCATCATCGTCTTATGTATCATTGCAACCATGCTTTGCTTTATTAAGCGAACCATCACCTCAAGAAGATACCTTGACGAGATACACGAATACGAAAATGATGATATGAGAACAAGACGCCATTTTGTTGAAGAAGAAAGATGGGACGACAGTGCTAGTGACGATGGCTTTTTGGTTTATACCAATGAATTCCATACTAATCACTACCACAAAACTGATGACAATACGTATATACACCATTTGGGACGCCATTCAGATGCAAATAATCCGAATCATGATTCATCTAGTTTGATGGCATCTCACCAAAATGAGGAACTTTCAATTTATTCTCACAACACATAATACATAATATTTACAGGTAAATTCTACTATCTAATTATTGTAGTATCCCATTCGGGAAATGCAGTTTCTAACAAACTCAATGTCTGTTCTGAGAATTTCACTGAATTATCAAGCAATCTTTTGACAAGCGCAACTGCTGCCAATTTGTCAGCAGAGATTTCAAGAAACTTCTTCACAATTTCCACTTGATACTTGTTGAACAATACGATCGAATTAGATTCAGTCAAGTTAACCAAATGTTCAAGCTCATGAATGTCTCCAACCGTTTTTAAAAGTAGTTCAAATGAAATTGGACTTAAGTGATGGAAAAACACTGACTTTAGTGGAGCAAGCGTCCTTATAGTTTCTGCCCTATCCTTTACCTCTTGGTTGGAAAGAAATTCATTAATAGTTTCATTTGACGGACACGTTTGCCTCTGAATCAAAATCTTTATCACAGATAGAGCATCCTCTGTGTTTCTTGCCAAAGTTAACAAGAAAGCCAATCTATCAAGGTGAATTGAGTCTAATTCTTCGAACCTCAACCCAGGAATGTCAGAAACAATGTGATTGAAATCAATGACTTTTGTCCGTGAAGAAGCAAGCTTTGATTCATAAAGATTGTCAATAAGCTCCACTAAGATGTCCTTTGTCCCCGAGGCCGTACACACACCAATGTGCTCTTGAATAAAGCTAAGGAGTACACCGAAGTTTTCAGCACTAGTATCTTTCGCGGCCAAAAACACGGAAACACTCTCAAATGTTACCAACAGCACAAGCTGATTAGGCAGAACAAGCCCACGAGCCTTTTCTTCACTGTTCTCAAACGCCTTTAGAGAATTGTAAAATACAAGTAAGTTTTCTGTAGAATAGTTTGTCAACTGGGCAGCATCGTATGCTTCTGCTACTTTTTGGTTTAGGGTATGATTGGTAAAACTCATCTTCTCTTTAGTTTCAGAAAGTGAGTTTAATGGAACTATCATCAGATTGAAGTCATCCATCCAACTCGTTGCCAAGTTTGTGAAATGAAGGTGAACATTATCGGTATCTGACGAATTTGTCTTCACTGGGGCATGGTTAACATCTCCGAATAATGGTTTCTTGTCGGCTAATATCGTCAATAAGATGTCCCTTGGTTGGAAATTAGTCACAAGACTTGTAATCTTGTGTGGTGGTACAATTTCATGGTGATACTTTGTCACTGGGACTCTAGTTCGACTTGGTACAGCAGCATCATTCTCAGCGTCGGTTAATTTCTCTCCGTCAAATAAATGTTTCTGGTCATTCGGAATAAACAGAAATACAGAGTAGGAACGGTGTATACGTAATGCTACCCTGGCTTTGTTGTATGCCTTGACGTGAATCATTATTTTTTAGGTTAGAGTACTTCACTGATGAATTACTAGATTCCAAGATGTTAATGAAAAATTATTATTACGTAAAATGATATGCTAGCTTATATAAGATTTATAGCCTTTCGAACCTTTTGCAACCAACGGTCAGTCAAAAACTGGAACTCTTTATATATAAAGATTAAACAGCTGAGATATCAAAAATAATATACTTACTTTTTAATCACCTCTTTGTAGTTGTTTGTCTCTAATATTATATTTAATAAATATTGTTTCAGGTTTGTTTCGGTTTTATGGGGAAGTATATTACTAGGGCATACACCACTCTAAATGCCCATCATGTATCGCCAACAGTTACTTCTCATAATGGGCACACCAATATCTGCTGCACTTGGGTTAGCCAGCAATTTTGCATTAGCACCTGCTCTGCGATCAACGTGTGTCCAACAAGCACTTCACGAAATTCTACCTAAATGTATGCATCAGGGAGTAGAAGTACTCGGCCCCGACGAAAGACGATACGTTGCTATACAGTTATCCATTTGCGAATTTGAGGCGTCAGGTATTATTTATCCAACATCATGTTGTGATGGCACACCTCAATGTATTACCGATTTGGAAGCTTCGCCTCAATATTGGACCACTTTCAGCGGATATTATCGCGAAATCCAGACAATTTGTTACCAAGAGTCGCTTCCATACGAGAAAGACCAATTGATCCGGTTGTTCTCAAACATCACTGAAAATTATAAAGAGTTTTATCGGGATATCTCAGACTCTAGCGATTTGTCTCGCCAAGTTCAGGAAGAATTGGCTTCTAAATTAGAACAGCTTCAAAAATCATTTGTGATGGTGGAAAATGCTGCAAAAAATCTGAATGCTCAGGCAAAACTGTACGAAGAGGTTGTACAAAAGATTGTTGACAGTAGTCTCCAAACAATAGAACAACAAGCTGAGCTGTATGAAATAAAAGTACAGTCCTTTGATAACCAACTTTCCATGCTTCTAAAAATTCTTCAAGAAGGTAATATTACTGAGGAATTGTTTGTGCAGCAACAGGTTATATTTGAACGGTTTGATTCTTTTTCTTCTCTGTCGGAAGCTGTATTAAACAGAATTTTGTCTAATATTGATGGCCTAGAAGAGTCAATGATTGCAAATGTAAATACATTGGATACACTTCACGGAAACTTGGACAACATCAACAAAATAGCGCAGGGTCTAAGCAATGTTATCGCCGAGAATAATCAGGATATCAAATTATATGGGAATAATTTTAAGAACAATTTCAATATTATTCTTGCTGAACTAACTTATTCGATGGAAAACAATCTCAATTTGATGCTTGCACAACGGGATCAGCAATTAAGTGAAAATTTTAATGAGCTTCTTGATAAGATAGACGTTAGAATCAATGAAACAGAGACAAGACTTGTTCGTTTTGATTCAAATATTGCAGACTTTACTCTGCGAGTAACAAATGTAACTGGGTTTATTTCCAGCTCAATTCTTGTTGCAAAAGATTCGATATTAGTACAAGGTTCCAGCTTCATTTTTGGAAGAATGTTTCTGTTTCCTGGTCTGCAAGTATTAGTGAGTCTCTTTTTATTGGGGATTTTCGTGTTTCGTGATCAAGCGCAGACACTTGGTCGTATTTTTCAAAGAATCATCATAGTTGTATCCCTCCTAAGCGGAATATCCCTTGGTTGTATTTTATTCAAGTTGCTTGAGCAATTTCATAGTCAGAGATGATTTTCTGACTTATACAACTTCCCCACAAAATAGCGCGTGACTGATAAGATAATGAATACCCGCCTATCACTTAGCTAGTTCATCCATGTGGTCACTTTTCATATTTATAACTGCTGTACAGAGCATGCAAATACAATCAATACAGTTAACTAAACCATTGGATAAAGAAATTTACGCCAATTTGTTTACGTATGCCCATCTTATTGACATTGCATATTGTGTGTACCCAGGACAAGGAATCAGTCAACCGTTTAAGTGTGATTTACAATGTGAAGAGCGATTCCCAAACGTCACCCTTGTGCTGCAATGGTGTGAAGACTCCACTTCGGGTTACATAGCGACAACGCAGTCAAACGTTTTCAATTACAAAGACCATAAACCAACCAAGAAAACCATAATCGTCGCGATACGAGGAACCAGATCTGTTTATGATACATATACAGATATGAAGGTGGACATGGTGGGATACTCCAACCAGCAATATAATCTTCCCTCTTGTGGAGATAACTGTAAGGTACACCGAGGGTTTTTTCAATACTTCCTCAATACACTATCCATTCTTGATGACCTTTTAGACAAAGAACTAGATACCGAAGATTACGAACTACTTATTGTGGGACATTCTCTAGGCGGGGCAATTGGTTTATTTCTTGGATTACATTTCCTTGATTTAGGATATGATAAATTGACAGTTGTAACAATGGGTCAACCATTAATAGGTAATAGACCATTTACTAATTGGGTTGATCAAGTAATGGGTAGTAATAATGAACCAGTCCATGAGACATTTCATCGCAAATACATCCGAGTTATCCATAAGGAGGATATAGTGACCACAATCCCTTCCAACAGTAATTTCTTAAGTCGCTATCATCAGTTTGACAATCAAATCTACCTCAATTGTTCTGAATCAACCATTGCACCAACCCCTGAACAAGTTTTTGATTGTATCACGGGAGATAACGAAAATTGCATTGCTGGTGATTTCAGCCGCCTTGAAGTCTTCAAGAACTACTTTCAGTCACATAACACCTATTTCAGAAAATTAGGACACTGTGGTCTATTGCTATAACTACCTACGACTGAACCCAAATTTTGGCTGGTCGTCATCATCATAATCACCGTCACTGTCAAGTACTCGATCAGCATTATCTTTATGTCTTGGACCACTTACTTGTCGTGACTGGGATGGTTTGTATGAAAACTGATCTTCGTCACTGTCATCATTCACAAATAAACCTTCCTTTTCTTTTTGATAACCATTAACTTTACTCATATGTCCATTGAAATCATTTGCAAGTTTGCTTTCGGCATCTATGATTTTTTGCAAATTTTTGACAGAGGTTGATTCGGCAAACTTGATATCATTGTTGATGGTAACTGTCTTCAAATCAACAAAGGTTCTAGTAACATTTACTACCTTCATGTTTTTTTTGAACTTCTTGAAGTTTTTACGCCCCAGATAACTTTCAACTTGATTATGAACAGTGGGAGTTCTTAACTTAAACTCGACTTCCTCGACAATTGCTAAGTTACGAAAACTTGCGTCAAATTCTTCTATGTCTTGTATACCAAGCTCATCATTAATTCCTTTAGTTGCATTTTCCTTGGTTGATCTGATTGCATCAATGAACGATATCTTTGGTTTGAATTTGGGAATTTTAACACTTCTGGAAAAGTCCCCATTGTCTTCCAACTTTCTCTTCAGAGTAGTTGTATCTCCTAATTCCACTTTATCTGGTTCTTTTTCAGGTGATTTGACAATTTCTTCCGTTATTGTATTCGGATGCTTTCTTTCTACCGGACTTGATGGTTTTGTTGAAAGTGTTGTTTCTGAAGGCGGTGATACGTTATTGGATTCAGTTTGCTGTGTTTGACGTAGATCTATATTTATGATCGGGTTGTCGTGTTTATTTTCTGTGCATTCTTGTTCTTGTGTAGGAGGTGTACTAAAATCAAAAAAATGCATTTTATCAACCTTTTGGTATTTTCTTCTTTTTCTAATCGAAGGCTGTGACTCCTCTAGATCTCGTTTGAGTTTGAGATACGGCAACTTAGCCGCGGAACAAGACTTAAGAACATCAAATAGATCCAGCTCTGAAATTAATCTGCTCTCACACTTTACAATAAACAGTTCGATCCTGGAATTTAGTGCTTCTTTATCCATCTTCCAGATAAGGGCCTTCTTTCCTTCTTTTTTAATATCATCCAATAATTTGGCTTCGTTTATAGAGTCGGAAGTGTAATCCTCTATGTTGAAAAGAATGAACTTTCCTCCTATTTTGGTGATATAATCTGATGCATCACTTTCAATAAATGAAATAATCGTGACTCCATCGAGAAGGCACGATCTTTCGTAGTTTGGAATCAAATATTTCAATTGAGATGTTAAATACCATTGATAGTCAATGTTCAAGAGCCATTCACTCACGTTATCTGGTTCTCGTTCGATGCGTTCGATCCACTTTTTTCCGAGTATTGGAAGTACCAGCAGCATCGCTCTATTAATTATGTGACCAGACTTTCCTGTTGAATAACAATGTGTGGCAGACACTGGGGAGCTCACAAGACGAAGATCCACACTTTTAGCAAGACTCTCAATGTGCTTGGTTTCGTCTGTAAATATATTGAAGTCGTGCCACTGGATACTGGTAGTTATCTCCCGTTCTTGATCTAGCCGGAAGCACATCGTGACATTATCTTGCTTCGTCAAATTCAAATGAATAGGATTGGGATCGCGTTTCGATAGTTTGTAAACTGAACCATCAATCACACTTCTTGCACGAGAAAGAATGCTTATACTGAGTCCTGTTCGTTCTGGAATATAAGGATCAACAATTTCGGTCAGTATATCCAAGTGATTTCTTGAAACAAGACTGCTGTTGACTATGAAATCACAGTCCACATCTCGTCCCAACAAATACTTTTGATTTGGCTTCAACGGAATTGCTAATGTTAGTAATTGATGTAACCAATAAGTGTATAATTAATCATTTGCAGTCATGAATAACTATCAGATCAACCACATACTCTTGCCCTGATGGGTAATAATCCACATAGTGGCTACTAATTAATGGTACTAGCAGCAAAAACTGTACAGGATTGAAGATCGCTTTGAAGTCGTGTGTAACTGAAAATACTATATAAGTAGCCGGTGCCTGAATAGAGTTTGCTTTTAACAGCTACCTTTTTCTACAGCTTACTTTTTATGTCGCTTAGAACCATGAGGATATGTCAAATAGATATGCATAAGACCAAATTTCATAAAAATGTTATCTTCCAAAAAGATAAAAATAGCTTCCCCACCAGGAGTCGAACCTGGAATCTTCTGGTTCCACAGAAGTAACTACTATCGTAGCCAGACGCCTTGACCATTGGGCCATGAGGAACGAAGCTTGCAGGTTTTCTTTTCTTGCCACTTATGAATGAATTCTAATTTTAGTAGCATGCCCTCACTTGCCTTTATCATGAGAAATTGTTAATCTTATGCTAGACATTTTTCTCATTTAAAGTAATTCTTAGTATTATTTTGAGGATTTGAAATTATAAGTCTTTATGGCCAAGTTGGTAAGGCACCTCACTAGTAATAAGGAAATCGTCAGTTCGAATCTGGCTGAAGTCATTATTTTTTATAGTGAACTACTTGACAGTCAAGTCCTTATGATAGTCAAGTAGTACATCTTAAAAGCAATTAGCACAAATAATAAAATAAACAATTGATGTAAATGATTTATTCTTTTTTGAAGCAACGTTCAAATCGCTCATGTTTCAATATACAATGCTCTAACTAGTTCTGCTTCTTGTGAACTTTAAACTTTCTTGGCTTATCAGCACGCTTACCAATAATTTTGGAAACCTCTTCAGCAGCACCCAATTCCAACAATCCTCTTTCAAAGGCAGTTAAACCGTCGTCAACAGCCTTTTCTTCCTTTCCTTCCTTTTCAGTAACATCAGTAGCCTCGTCATATAACTTTTCAGCATAGTATAATGGCAAGGATGGCGAATTACCTGTTTTCAAGAAGATGCTCTTGATTGAGTCGGCTTCAAATGAAGCAACAATATCCTGCAAGTTCTGGGACAACTTCTTTTCGTCAAAAGTGCTCGTAACTGTACCAACCTTTACCACAACATTATCACCCACTGGAGGAAGAAAGGATGTACTTTGCAACACCTTTTGCACTTGATTGTGAAGGGTCACAAGGGATAACTCCTTCATATTTTTAGTTGAAGTGACCCTGACAGGTACAGCAGCCTTCTTAGCCCCGTTGTCGTAGAAAGCCTTACCCAACAAGGAAGGCATCAAATTCAACACGGCATCATCGACAATAAACAAGTCATATTCTTGATATAATTGACGGCGCTTTTCAAATGGCTTGTATTCGGTCTTCAATGTCTTTATAGGGATAATTTGGCTGACAGTGGGCAAGTTTTCGTTTTCGAGACTCTCCAATTGCTCAGTAGTTGTGACGAGTTGATCACGAATAATCAAACATGACTTGAAAGAATCTTGGTTGTGAATAGAATTGGTGACTTTGATGAGCTTTGGCTTAAAGTTAGTTCTGTCGGAGTAGAATTTCTTAGTTGTGATCTGTACATAGAAAGTGTTGTTGGTATCAACATCGTCATCTTCATCAAAAAGAGTAGCCTTATCGGATGGTTCCTTCTCTTTCTTGTTGTATTTGATCAATTCAGCGATAGCCTTGGTTGCTACCTTGGATGGCACTACTGAACTCGTTTCTTGTTTTTGAACTATCCTCTCCACATTCTTAGTCTTCTTGGCTGAAGGGGATGCAACAGGAGTTGGTGTCTTGGCCACAGCAGCCTTTCTTGTTCTAGAGGAGACTGTTGACTTTGGTGATGGAGATATCTTTGTTTTCTTGGCCATTTTGTCTATTAGGTTATCTTTTTAGTCGAAGATGAATTTTTCAATGCTCATCTCTGTTTCCCACCCAGGCATGGAAAAAAAAATTAAAAATTTGTGAATATCGATAAAATACTGCAGATAGCTTGGTTCACAAGGTTGGTGGCATAGCCGTTTTGGCAATAGGTTTCGGGTTGGCATGGTTGATGTGGCTATTTTTGACAGAATCAAGCATTATTGCAGGTACGCCATTATCAATGTCCTGAAATAAAACTTCAGGTTTAGATAAATACTCGACTTCTTGTTCTTCATCTTCGTATTTACGGACCGTAGACCCCAGTATTCCGCCTAATCTTTCCCAGAGCAAATGAGCCAAATCTTGAGGAGAGTGAACAGGTTTATCATTGGGTCCCTCTTCCACACGATTCCAGTGGTCCCACTCTGGAGGAGGGGAAAGTGGTGGGGAAATAAGGTACCGTCTGCTTCCCGTTTCGGATGGAAGCTCCAAGTATTCAATCAAATCGGTTTCTGGTACCTCTTGTCCATTCTTCTGCATCAATTGGGCTTGAAGCTCGGGACTGAATGTATTGTCCTTAATACTAAAACTGATATCTGCTTGCCTCCACTTTTTGGTCACGATTTCCAGCATTCTTAGCGCCATTTGTTTGTCCTCGCATATGATCAAGACACGATCAAACTTGGGAAGAGCCACTAATTCAACGACATGCTTCTCGCGGGCAAGATGCTTAACCATTTCACTGGGGTCCCGGACAACTTCAGCAGGCAATTTTGTGATAATAAGTGTATTTGTAGGCTCACGAGGCATTCTTGGGAGCAATGTAATAAACGATAATTTGTACCGATCACCTCTCCGGTATGATTTCGGTGTCTGCACAGGTTGCAAAAAGAAAATTTTTGAGAGGGGACTGGTTTTTGTCTATTGTCTATTATCTATCTAATATTCAACATTTTTTTAATGCAGTTTTCGTCTTTGCTGATGACACTTTCATCATTAATATCCGTACCATTGCGTTTGGGTTTGAAAAGGTCAAACAACGACCAGAACTTTAAATTTTCGTCACCAGCAACTGTGGCTAATGTCAAATTGTCTGGACTCAAACAGCTACTCAAAATTCTCGAGTCGTGGGCTCCAGTAATTTCACCAGTTTTCTGTAGTGTTGGATAGTTGAAAAGTGAGATGCTGTTTGTAGGAAACCCGTGTGTGGCTACAATTTCCATGCCTGTACCGGCAGCGTACCCCCAGTTCAATGAGCTGATTTGGGATTCTGTTTCGATAGTATTGACTCGGGCTCCAGTAGTAGTGTTCCAAAAATGAATAGCTTTATCACTAGAACCACCACCAGTGGCCAATAGCGAAGTCTGATATGGACACCAGGATAGCGCCTTAACTGCTGCACGGTGGTTGTTTTTCGTGAATAATGGCTGAGAGTTTTGTTGCGAGTGACATTGGCGGGCATCCCAAATACAAACAAGATTGTCGTTGCCCCCGCTTACAAACTGCAGACCGTCTTTCTTGTACTCAAGTCCACAAATTTCGGCAGAATGCGTGTCTTCCATCTTACTCATAACATGTGTAGCCACTCGGACGTCAGAGTGATAGATATTTCCAATACGAGAGCCACTTGTTAACACGTGCTGGTTCCATGTCTGCGATGCTATTCTGGTGAAATGGCTATCACAGTTGAGAGTTCTGAGTTTGGTGTTGGTTTCAATGTCCCAGATTTCAATTAGACCATCATCTTTCCCGATAGAGATGTAGGAACCGTCGTCAGACCACCTTAAAGATGTGACGAGTGTCTTTTCTGGGAACTCACAAAGCAAACCCACCGAACCAGTTGAAGCATTCCAGACATATACAGCATCCTCGAGTCCAATTGCCAACAAGTTAGTGGAGGACCATGCAAGAAGATTAAGGTAAAAGTCGTCCACTAAACCAGGCGCATCCAACACCCTTTCGGGTGCAGTTGGGATCTTTCTGGCTCTGGCAGAAGCTATGGCAGGGCGTAACGATGTCTTATTGAGCAATTTGCTGTTTGGGTTAGAGTTATTGCCCGAAATATGACTAAACAAGTCAATTGGTTTCTTTCTCTCCGGCGGAGGTGGTTGATACAACAACACTCTCGAGTTTACCTCCAAGCCACAAGCTTCGGCTACGTGGTGTTGGTAAATACGGGAGGTTTGTGCCTTAATGTGAGTTTCAGGCGATGCATTAGGGTGAGGTGTAGTTGTTTTCAAGTCAAGCTTTCCTGCTGTTGAGTTGTGACGCGATGGAATAAATCGATCAGATGAATTCGATGCTATTTGTTGAAGGAGGTCAGAGGACGATGATGTGAGGAGAGAATTTGTTCTTCTCAATTTATGTTTCGGTGATCTATTAGAGAGGTACACCGACGATTTAGATCTGGGGTTCGAGATCAGAGGATTGAGAAGCGGGGGACGAGTGAAGGTACGAATTGGCTGCTTACTTTGAGATCTCTGACGTTCAGGCTGATGTTTCTCTTCCTTTTTTTCCTTGGATTCCGGCAAGTATATCATAGTTCGTGAGACGTTGGGACTCATGCTGTGGAGGTAGAGCCTCTTGCTGGGAGACAAGATTTCCTTGGTCGGCGAGTGATAGAAGCTTCTCTTATTTGTGTTGGGATTCTTAAGGATTTCTGGTTGGTCATTTTTGAGGGGAGACGTTGGTGAATCAAAGTAAAGGGACATTAGTCGTCTATTGGCTTGACCACAAATGAAAAAACAACGAAATGGATGCAAGAAAAGAAAAAAACAAAGTTATTAAGGTAGTTGGCGGAGCAACAGTCAAAGAATCGATTAGATGCTGGAAAGGTATGACGAGGATGAAGTAAAAGAAGGCTGGTGATATGGGTTATGGTTCCTGTCTGGAATTGCTCGACAAAATAGTGCGATGAATGCCTAATTAGAATGCCGTTTTGGTAGAGGAGTGGTATTTATGATTTGGCCTAATTCGTTCACAAATGCGAAACGAAGTGCACACCGTCCTAAAACAGAACTTTAATAAAAAAAAACCTAACTACTTGAAATTGGTTTTGTCTCCACCTTAAAAATATCCCTTTGACATTGCCGTCAGATTCATCTAGCTCCGCATTTCTAGTTGTAGATGGTCCAAAAGTGAACTTTATTTGTGTAGTTTAGTTACCGGTTTATAACCTCAAAATATCTTTCAAGATTCAGTTTTGAATCACCGAAAATAATCGTGAGAGGTTTAACTTTTTTTAGGAATTTGGTAGAGTTCGCAACATTTTCCAAGGATCAAATACATATCATCATGGGGCAACAATCATCGACCCCGACTATTTCATCCCATGATAAAGCAATATTCCAACTTAAGCAACAGCGTGATAAGATCAAGAAGTATCAGAAAAGGCAGGTGCAGCTTGTTGAGCGACTGACTGAATCAGCCAAGGCTGCGGTCCGGCACCAACAGCCTGAACTAGCCAAGTTCTATCTTAAATGTAAGAAGCAACAGCAGACGCTTCTCACAAACACATACACACTGTTGGACAATATAGAAACAGTGATTTCAACCATTGAACACAAGTTGGTCGAGAAAGATGTTGTTTCAGCATTAGAACGGGGCAACAGTGTGTTGAGAGAATTGAATTCAAGCTTATCAGTTGAGAAAGTCGGTAAAGTTATGGACGATTTGGAAGAAGAACGCATCAAAGTTGATGAGATCAGCGATGCTATGGGTTTCAGTATAGATGATGCAGATGTGAACGAAGAGTTTGATCGCTTAGATGCAGAGATCAATGGCAAAATCGAATTACCCGATGTCCCTTCAGTTATTCTTCCCGATGCACCCAAGCAGGTTCCCGAGGAAATGGAAGAAGAGCCACAGAAACAGGCATCGACACAGGTACATAATAAGCATCAACTAACCGTATAGACTATATACAGTTTTATTTAATTATCTAACCATTCCAAGAACTCAGGAGTAAAGTACGAGATTATCAAGCGGGCACCAGCTCTCAAGAACCCCTGGTGCGATTCAAAGGCAATAGCTTTCAAGTCAACAATGTTTTTCTCAGCAGCAGCATGTAGCATGGCATACTCACCACTGACATGGTAGGCACAAATCGGATAGTCCTTACATAACTTGGCAGCATCGGCAATGATGTCCAAGTAAAAAGTTGAGGGTTTAACAATGATAGCATCGGCACCCTCATTCATATCTCTGACAAGAGCACGACGGGCCAATCCTGCACCTCCTGGAGGAAGTTGGTAAGCCTTACGGTCACCGTGACTTGGACAACTTCCCGCAGCATCTCTAAATGGGCCGTACAATCCACCGCTAAACTTGGCTGAATAAGACATAACCAATACCTTGTGGGCGATCTCGGCATTAATTAGACCCGTCTTGATTTCCTTTATACGACCATCCATCATGTCAGAAGGAGCAACACAGTGAGCTCCTGCTTTGGCGTAGTTGACGGCAACTTGGGCGATACGACGCACAGACTGGTCACGGTTCAATGTTCCATCTTCGTACAACACACCACAGTGGCCATGGGAAGTGTATTCACACAAACAGACATCACACATTACATACAAGTCCGGGAAGTTCTTTCTCAATGCCTTGATGGTGAGAATGGTAGGTCCCTCGGGATCATCTGCTGCAGTTGCTACTTCGTCCTTGGCCCCCTCAGCAAGAGGAACTCCAAAGATAATGACAGCTCTTAAACCCTTTTCAACCAAACCCTTCACGTAAGGTACTATGGTGTTGATCCCGTACCGTTTGATGTTGGGAAGTGACGGAATCACAGACTCTTCGTTGGGTTGGTCCGATACAAAGAGCGGAAGAATAAACATGTTCTTGGTGAGCTGTCTTTCCTGTTGCCATTCACGGGCAAGAGGATGGTGATAACCTCCTTGAAGGATCGATGAGATATCAGTACCGGTGGTAGGAAGAAATTCAGCGGTGTGCATTCTGTTATATGTAAAGGAGAATGATAAGTGCGGAATTTAGTTTGATAACGATTTTCGTTTATTTGCGCAGTGCTCGAGGGCATGCATGCAAAACTTTGGCTATGACCACCTACAACTACTACTAATTAAAACTTGTCCTTGTAGGTAAGATGTCATTTGATAAAGAATCAAATTCTTTTAAAACATATTCTGAGTGATTTACTCGGCATTATTATGGAGAAAGTATGTTAAGATCAATACTTCAGTATCATCTCTAAAGATCACATAGCCAACCAAGGTGATCGCAATTGAATAGTTGGATTCGTGTTCCCTAAATGTCGGAATGTGTTGCTTTTTACAAAAATATTCAAAGTCAGGGTATTTCCTTAACGAAAATTGTTTCTACAGATCAGTTTTTTTCCATTTTTTCAACCAAAATGACACATTTCGTTACTTTTATCAACAGCATGTAGCTTGTATTCATAAGATGTTTTCTGAGCTTCTGTTCACTTGGTTTTTCTACTTCACCTTGAAAACGGTGGCTTTTGAAGTCGTTTCAGATTTAAAGTGGAACATTTTACGCAGCCATTACATTAAGTGGCAAACACCAACTTTCTATTTATTCTACAATACTTTACTCTTATTTGTAAATACTTAGGCTAAATTTAAGCAACTCACATATTTCTTAATAATATTTAAGCCAATGCTTTGGGGACTTGCTGGTGTGCAGCCTCGATATCTAAATCCTTCTTTTCATTCAAGTGAGGATAAGTATTGTAACCATAGTTGTCGCTGCTGTAGAATGTTGTTCTATCATATTCATTTAAGTCGTGGCCATCAGCAATTCTTTCAACTAAATCTGGATTAGCAATGAAATGTCTTCCAAATCCAACCAAAGTACGCTCATCAGCTGTATGAGCAACAATGTTTTTCCAGTCCTTCTTGTCATAAGCATAGTTGCCTCCTCTAAGAATAACCCCCTTCCAAAGCTGCTCGGCAAAGGTAATATCCTTCAGGTAAATGGTGGCCCACAGGTTCTCAGCACGGTTGTCAATAATATTAATATAAGCTATGGCGTTACCAGCATCAGCTCTTTTTTGCAATTGATCAAGAATATAACCATGAGTAACTCGTGGATGAATTTCCTCCTCTTCACCTAACAAGCCCTGAGCAGCGTAAAATGGAGATATCCGAATCGCAAGTCTCTCAGCCCCGATCTCCTTAGTCAATACGTCGACAATCTCGAGTAACAACCGAGCTCTATTTTCAATAGAACCACCATACCGATCGGTTCTTTTGTTAGAAGAGGCATTGATAAATTGTTCCAACAAGTATCCGTTTGCAGCATGGAGCTCAACAAAATCAAAGCCTGCTGCAATAGCATTTCTAGCCCCATTGACGTAATCTTTGTAAATAATATCCTGAATTTCATCTTCTGTGAGGGCCCTTAATTCGTTGCCGGCTTCAATAGCTGCCTTTTCAGACTCCTCGCTAGCATAGATTTTGGATGGGCCGATCAAGTCAAAATCATTCGACTTTAAGTTGGCTGCGTTACCAACACGACCTAGGGCCCAGAGTTGTAATGAAATAAATGACTTTTTAGCATGTACTGCATTAGTAATTTTCTTCCAAGCCTCAGTTTGCTGGGCAGTCTCAATTCCTGGAGCAAGGGGATATCCTCCTAGTCTAGCAGATGCAAAAGTAGCTTCAGTCACCAACAAAGTACCAGGATATGCAGCTCTGTCAGCATAGTACTGTAACTGTAAATCAGATGGAACTCCCTTTACCGTTCTAAATCGTGTTGTTGGCAAATGGGTAATTCTGTGTTCCAAAGTTAGATTTCCAACCTTAATTGGAGTGAAAACCGACGTATTTTTAATGGCAGGGGCAGACATGGATAATTATTGTGTTAGGGAAACCTAACGAATATTTAAAGGCCAAAAACCATTATTTATAAACCAAGATGGAATATGCTATCCCATCCCAATTGCGGCGCCGATAAAACTTAAATTAGATCCTCATACCACGTACATTTCCGTGAATGGCAACGGTTTACATAATAATTTATAATAAAATTTTGTGACCATTTTTATTTTACTTAGTCAGCTTTTCAATACAAGTACAAAAGGACAATACACGGCAGTAGTTATCATTGAATGATTGGCGGAACTTATTTCGAAACATTACTAATAACGTCATTAGGCATCATTAGTGGTTTACCTCCGTAAAAGGCTCCACAGTTTTTGGAGCTGATTCTTCCACAGTTTTTGGGATCAAATCTTCCACAAAAACTTCAGAGTTGGGCCTCTCATTTGTTTTGGAGATGGACCCTTTAGTACTAAAATAAAAAGATTGCCCGACTAAAACAGAGTTGACAGCAAAGCTAGCCGAATACCCCAATAAAAGAACCAAGTCACCTGATTGTCTCTTCTTCTTTGAGTTTGATTTAAACTGCTGGAATGAAGTAAAGACACGGATTAAGGATCCAAGCATATTTGCACGTATCGTGATATTCGATAAATGCTTCGTAGATTTCAAGACATAATTCTTTTGAATTTGAGGGAGCTTGGAAGCTATACTAATTGGTATCCCAAAAACCTGAAGGGCAGAAATGAGTCCCATTGGTGCTATTTTGGAGAGGAAGAGCGTCGTCCCAATAATAATAGCTGCAGGCTCGGCCAAAATCTTACTGATTTCAGTAACCTTTTCCTTAGAGCTTCCTTGTACCTTAAGTGAATTATTTTCCTGAAACCGGTAAAACTTGATGAGAAGAAGGATCACCACATTTTGAATTGCAAGCAAGAGACTTTCTCCGTAGTTAATGAACAGGTTCTTGATCTGAGAATTAAACACAACATGAACCAATTGACTGAAACTCTCCAAGCTAAGTCCCTCTAATGACAAACCCTTAACAACAGCTATTCTTTCCTCAAGAAGTTTGGGCTCCAATATTTTCTTGATTTGTGGAACCTTGATGAACAGTGAAACTCCTACAACCAAGATACCAAAGACTGAGGCAAGAATCTTGCCAGCACCAACCTTCCTAGCCCTTAGAAGGGCCAAGCGAAGTAAGTACTTTTTGGAAACTCTTGGGTTAAAGAGGAGTCTGATTAGAACAATTAACTGTGCTGCCATTGGCTGAGTTGTTGATAGTTTTAAAATGGTGTGCTGATTTATCGTAGTTTATAGATATACCCCACAAAATTTTCATATGCGCATTACTCTACTCAGTCTTTCCACACCCACTCTTAGACGGATATGAGCTTATTCAACCACTATGTAACATTAGTTTATTTATTTCTACTTGGTTAGACGTTTCTTCAACTTTTCCTGAAGAGTTTCCTGTGTGGTTTCAATGTACTTCAAGTTTTCCAAATGCAAATTCAACAATTTGACAATCTCCTCGATAGGATTTTCGACATTCTTGCTTTCACCATCTTTGGTGACCAAATCATTCTGTGCAAACTCTTTGATCCAGTTCTTGTTAAATACATCACTAACAGAATTCACCTCATTTATCAAAGCACTCAAGTTGTCTCCGAGATTGTCCAATCTCTCATCCAAAACCTCAGCATTATGGTATGCCTTTTCCCTCAATCTATCGGTGACACTTAAAGTATTATGATGTCCCAGAATACCAGAAACATCCGATCCATCAGCAGTCACATTTTGGCTTGAGTTTAAATCAACATTATTCAATAAGATATCAGCTTGTTGTTCGTAGTTATCCAAAAGCTTTTCCAATTCATCCTGCTGATTCTCAACAAAGAGCAAGCGTTGATCTATTCTCGATTGCATGGCTTCAGCTTCAACAGTATCTTGATGAAGCTTGGATATTTCGTCAGCACTCTTTCCTAACTCCAAGTCCCATGTCTTCACCTTGGATGTGTAGGTATCAAAGATCTTGGATGTAGAGGTCAATTGCTTTGACCATTTAGTTATCAAGTCATCTAATGTTTTGTTTTCAATAGAAACAGCCTTCGGTTCAAGCTTAGTAGGTTGCAAAGTAGTCCCAATTGAAGTGGAGGCAGTAGAGGTTGCTGTAGCAGCGGTAGTAGCTTCGGTCTTCTTTTCGTCTGGTTTTGCACCAAGTGAAAACCCACCCAACGGCTTGTCATCCTTCTTTGCAGAATCCCCAGTTTCGGCTGGCTTGCCAAAGGAGAACCCTGTGTTCTTTTGTTCGTCTTTCTTTTCTTCTGTCTTTCCAAATGAAAATGATGGCGTGGCGTCAACTTTCTTTTCTTCAGCCTTACCAAAGGAAAGTGTTGGTTTAGCATCATCTTTCTTCTTTTCAGTCTTATCAAAGGAGAACCCACCAGATGGTTTGGCTGTCTCAGATGGCTTACCAAATGATAGTGTAGGTTTAGCAGCGTCTTTCTTCTCCCCAGAATTACCAAAAGAAAAACCAGATGTTGGCTTAGTTGTTTCTGCTGGCTTACCAAATGAAATGGATGGCTTACCATCATCCTTCTTTTCCTCTGGCTTTCCAAAGGAGAACCCCGTAGATGGCTTTGCTGCCTCTGTAGTTTCTGCTGGCTTGCCAAATGAAAAAGCAGCAGGCTTGTCAGCTTCGGCAGGTTTATCAAAAAGTGACGGCTTAGCACCATCTTTCTTTCCGTCGGACTTCGCAAGAGAGAATCCTGAATCGAGCTTAGGACTTGCTGATGTTTCAGCAGGTTTACCAAACGAGAATGCTGGTTTTGGTTCATCCTTTTTTTCTTCCGTCTTGCCAAACGAGAAAGCTGGTTTCGGTTCATCCTTCTTTTCTTCTGTCTTTCCAAAAGAGAATCCTGTTGGCTTAGCAGGTTCTGCTGGTTTACCAAAGGAGAACCCCGTGGCTGGTTTTGCCGAGTCATCGCTAGCTGGTTTGGTAGTTACAGAAGCACCAAGCGAAAATGCAGAACCCGAGCTTGGAGTTGCATTTGACTGGGCCCCAAATACACTGCCTGATGTTGAAGATGTATCTTGTGCTGGCTTACCAAATAAAGAGCCCGATTTTGCGGAGGAACTGTTGGATTGACCAAACAAGCCACCAGTGGCAGCAGCCGGTTTTGCTGGCTGTTTTCCAAGCAATCCAGCAGAAGAATTGGAGCTGCCTTGGTTGAAGGAAAATGCAGGCTTGCTATCAGTTATAGTGGCAGTCGCGGATCCAAATGGCGAGACAGTTGAGCCAGCTGGCTTGGAACCAAAGGCAGAAGCATTGGTAGTAGTACCAAAGGCAGGAGAGTTGGTACCCGTGCCAAAGGCAGGAGAGCTAGTACCAGTACCAAAAGCAGTAGTACCAGTATTTGATCCAAACGCTGGAGCTTTGGTACTTGATCCGAAAGCTGGGGCGTTGGAAGTGCTTGATCCAAACGCAGAACCAGAAGTGCCACTTGCAGCAGCACCAAATGCAGGAGTGGTATTGGTGTTGTTGCCACTAGCACTGCCAAACAATCCACCCCCATTACTGTTTTGGCTAGAATTTAAATTGAACGCCATCTTCTGATTGTAGTAGCTGTAAGAGTTGTTAATTTATTATTGTTGTTACTCTTCGAATTTTTTATCGGTTTTGTGTAATTTTTTACTTCCCCCCAAAATCTGTTAAATGGATTTTCCAAACTACTAGATTTATCTACACTGTTTTTTTTGAATAGGTGTATTCGATTGCGTGTATTACTCAAGTTTACTTAGAACCTTGAGCGGCAACGGCGGCAGCACCGGCAGCAGCAGCTTCTGGGTCCAAGTAGTAGGCTGGCTTGGTTGGACGTAATTGTTCGTCCAATTCGTAGACCAAAGGAATACCGGTTGGGATGTTCAAGCCAGCAATATCTTCATCAGAAATGTTGTCCAAGTACTTAACCAAAGCTCTCAAGGAGTTACCATGGGCAGCAACCAAGACGGTCTTACCGGCCAATAAGTCGCCAGCAAGTTCGTCTTGCCAGTATGGCAATAATCTGTCAATGACCAACTTCAAAGATTCAGTCTTTGGAATAACAGCAGGGTCAATGTCTCTGTATCTGATGTCTCCAGCCTGGGAGAATTCAGAGTCATCTTCAATGACTGGAGGTGGAATGTCGAAGGATCTTCTCCAGGTTTGGAACTTTTCCTTACCGTATTGTTCCAAAGTTTGGGCCTTGTCCTTACCTTGCAAGGCACCGTAGTGTCTTTCGTTCAATCTCCAAGATCTCTTAACTGGGACGTACAATTGGTCAGCAGTGCTCAAGGCAAGGTTGGCGGTTTGGATAGCTCTTGACAACTTAGAGGTATGCAAGACGTCGACAGTTATACCGGCTTCCTTCAACAAGTCACCAGCTCTGGCAGCTTCCTTTTCACCAACGGCGGACAAACGGACGTCAACCCAACCAGTGAACAAGTTCTTTTCATTCCATTCGGATTGACCGTGTCTAACTAAAACTAATTTTGGCATTGCTAATATTTGAAGTGCTCAATTCCAAAAAAATCCAGCGAGAAACCAATCCGCTTAAATAGTTTCGGACCCACGGCGACTCGCATCACCAGGTCGCTCGGACTTCGGAGGGCCATAGTCACGTGGTTTGTTATATGCCTTCCCTTCTCTCATAAGGTGATGTAAGAGTAGTGAAACTGGTGTTGCCACATGTTTTTTTTATTGCTAGCTAAGTAAGAGAAGTTATGTACTGAAATAATTTGTAGCCACAGTTGTTCAACTTCATTACTATAATGGTACGAACTTTATTTAATTTCACCTTTTAATTTTTTTTTTTTAAACTTGGCCGTTCCTCGGTTAAACTGATCTCCTCGACCCGGACTTTTACCCCGGAATTAGACTAAAGGGAAAATGCAAGCGTTCGCTGGTTGACACCTTTTTTAACCTGGAGAGGTAATGGCTGATCTTCAGTTTTAATTTGTTTGGAAATTCTGACTCTCGATCTCAGTCATATTTTTATGATCGGCTGGATTCGCAGCCAGTTCGTACAACGTGATGACAGGATCCTTGGTCAACTCAGAAAATTCTCCTCTCAACTCAATGTAATGCAAATGACTCTCATCCTCATCTCCCCATACATCATCAATAAAGATCGTCAATTGTTGTACCCCGGTGAAAACATGCCGTGGCAAGTAGTGTTCAACAAAGTCGGAGTTGTCGACAATTTCCTCAGGTAATGAATCATCGCTGTACATTACCCCAACTTGAGGATTTTCCAATTCTAATGTTGCCTTTTTTGTGTCAACGTTATCAAAGTCAATTGACTTGTCGTTCTTGAACAACCGTAGCTTCCTGGGACAGTATTCTTCACCATTGGTACGAATGATTAGTGAGTAGAGCTTAACAGAACCATTCAAAAAGGGAATATTGATCACCATCTGTGCATCACAATCACTCTTGACCACAGGGCGTAACTTATACTTTTCACCTGGTGCACGGAATAGCTTGTGCACGTCATCGATCTGGTTTGAGACATTTAAAGCTGTGACATGTGGCACATCAATTTTCGAAAGAAGTGATTGAGATGCATTTGTAGGAATTGGTGCAACATGCAGATGGGCATGGTGGTGGTGTTCGTCTTCACACGACATAACAGCTTACTTGTAGCTTGCAGTTATTATAATAGATGCACGGGTATACTTTAGTTTTGTAGCACAATGAATTAAGTATTATATAAGCTATTATTTAAGCATTCGCTATACTAGTATACAAACACACGACCATCACTTGGAAACCCCAGATTGTCAAGCATAACGATAAAGTCTTAAGGACCACATCTTTAGTCAGGCCAACACCAATCAATTTCCATCCAAACAATCCAGGTAAAATAAATGAAATCGCAGTAGAACCTGTAGCCCCAACAATGGCCAAAACCAAAGCAAACGACAGGATAGAAATGGCAAGCACATAGCCAAGCACCAAGAGTCCGGTAGTGATGGCCCTGAATGTCGAGTCTGGGAACGGAACAACAAATCCCCTGGCTCTACCACTTTCTTCGTCCGTCAAAAGAGTAGTCGTTTCATTGGGATCAGTCTTTTCGAACCAGTTCGTCTTCACCCAGAAGTAGATGTTGTTGACACTGATCCTTGCTGGATGTAACATCAATGGGAAAGAGAAGATCACCATAAATACAATCGAGAAGCGACCAAGTGACGTTGTCCAGTGGTTGGGGTATGAGAGAATCACATTTCCTCCTACCTTGTCTCCAAATGTCAAATACCCTGCCAAGCCAACAATAATAAAGAAAGTGGATGATAAGGCAATTGCACTGTAGACCAATTTGGAAAGAGCTCCCAAAGATTTGTCTCTGGCCTCATTTACAATAGAAAACATGTTCTGGTGTCCCGTAAAGGCAAAAACGATAATAGAAAACGTTGAGATCCAACCCGTGCTGGTTGGTGGGGTTAACACAACGTTGCCTTCCAGATGAATATCACCAAGCAAATAATGTCCCACGACCAAAAATGACATGTACAAGATAGCCACAAGTCCAAGAATCGAAGTGTACTTCAACGAATCGAGATTCTTGAGAAATGACAAGGGGACACAGAGAACTGTCGATGCCAACACCCAGAAAGTACGATAGTGTGATTCATCAATAAATGGCACCGAGGTGATTATGGTAGGCATGATATCACCTACAAGAACAAGGTAGGATAAGGCACAGCCGAAACATTGCACCGCAATTGCAATATCAAACACAACCGAAAGTGAAGGGTACGTGATGGAGCATAAGTTGAAGAAAGTAGCGTTCCCTGGAGGAACATACTTTGACACATATGCCTGAAGAAATAACCCAAATCCAGACGTAGCTGCCGCTAAAACGATAATAATGATACCAAACACTAAACCATCGGTGGAAAAGGCATAAGGCATGGAAAGAAGGCCGGCACCTATGATAGTCTTAACCAACGAGATGGACGACGAGGTGGTAGATGCACCAGGGCCATCTATTGAAGGCATTGGTTTGCGGTGAAGGTGGGGGTATTATTATTGTTTAAAACAATACTGTTTTTTTTTAGACTTAGACGGAAACAGGTAGAGGTAAATACTCTAGGAATGGAGAGGATATGGTTTGCATATAGACACACGGGCTTCACTCCGCTCCACAGAAAAAAAATACTCCCGGTACTCGGCTGTGGAGAAGAAGCGTACACTGAGAAGGGGGCAGCAATAAAAGGGTAACAAACCTCAAGTTGAGCCACAAATTAGCTGATCGTAGTTTTTTTACTACTATCGGTATATAGCGGAAGGGAGAAGTCAAAAAAGTAGGAGGTATTTTATTTTGCAACGTACGGATGAACCGTTACTGGCTTCCGTTTTCATCTGTACAATACCAGTCTAGGTGCTGCATTTTTCCTGTGTGTAGCAACTAGGGTTTTTCTCTCTCCTTCCCAGTGAGCAATCTTAATTTCCAACATCCCCAACCATTGCAAACTCGAACACTGTACCCCAGACAGTTTTAGTACCGATTTCATACTGGAATTAGCACAAATAATAACTCCGGCTCAAGACCTCTTTGGATATTAGCCACGACACACTCCTCCAAATACTTGAATCCTGTTCGCAATAATTTCGGTTTATTATTTTTTTTTTTATTGAACCGACATTCATCATTCATTAAGATAAACAAACAAGGAGGGTCAACTTCTTTTTATATTTCCTTTAAATTTCCAAGTTTCGGACTTAATAATCACTAATTTCAACAAGCCATGTCTGATGGAGAATTCACTCGCACACAAATCTTTGGCACTGTCTTTGAAGTTACCAACCGATACACCGAGCTAAACCCCGTAGGTATGGGTGCCTTCGGATTGGTGTGCCTGGCGGTTGATAAGCTCACGGGCCAAAATGTTGCTGTCAAGAAGGTCATGAAACCATTTTCCACTAGCGTTTTAGCCAAAAGAACCTACCGTGAATTGAAGTTGCTCAAGCACTTACGACACGAAAACTTGATCACGTTAGATGACATTTTCTTGTCACCCCTTGAGGATATCTACTTTGTCAATGAACTCCAAGGTACTGACTTGCACCGTTTGTTGACTTCTAGACCATTGGAGAAACAATTCATCCAATACTTCACCTACCAGATCTTGCGTGGGTTGAAGTATATCCATTCAGCCGGCGTCATCCACCGTGATCTTAAACCATCCAACATTCTTATTAATGAAAACTGTGACCTCAAAATTTGTGATTTTGGACTTGCTAGAATCAGAGACCCCCAAATGACTGGGTATGTCTCCACAAGATACTACCGTGCTCCAGAGATTATGCTCACTTGGCAAAAGTATGACACTGAAGTCGATCTCTGGTCAGTTGGATGTATTTTGGCGGAAATCATTGAGGGTAAGCCTTTGTTCCCCGGCAGAGACCACGTTCACCAGTTTTCCATCATCACAGAGTTACTCGGTTCTCCTCCAGCCGATGTTATAGCCACGATTTTGTCCGAGAACACATTACGTTTTGTCCAGTCTTTGCCTAAGCGGGAACCTATCCCATTTAGCGAAAGATTTGCTAACTGTACTCATGTTGAGCCTGAGGCCATAGGTTTGTTGGAGAAGATGTTACAGTTTGATCCTAAGAAGAGAATTACAGCGGCCCAGGCCTTGGAACACCCTTACATGGAACCATTTCACGATCCTACCGATGAGCCTGTATGTGAGTCGAAGTTTGACTGGAGTTTTAATGATGCAGATTTGCCTGTGGATACTTGGAGAGTCATGATGTACAGTGAGATCTTGGACTTCCACCAGATCCTGGGTGTTAGTGGTCAAACACAAGAGCACACACAGCAACAACAACAACAACAACAAACATCAACACAGCAACCACCTGTTGTTGCTCAAGAAACCATTCCTGGTGGAGCTGTTTAAAGTAGGGACGCTCAATTATTTATAGACGTAAAAAATATGTAGCTCACAACCGCGCTCAAATCGACAGATAAATAAATATCACTGAAGGAGACACTCTGGAGCACTCGATTACGTGGCATGTCTGAATTCCAACACCAGTCTGCAACTTTTACTAAACAAGTGAATGAACGTTTAAAAGTTGAGTTAGCATCCGTGGGCGATAGTTATTTGCTTACTTTCCATAATACTCTGACTGATAAAGTCGTGGTCAACCCCACCAACCAAGACGATACACCTCCAACAAGTTCGTGGTTCTCCTTTTTCCAAGAAGAACCTGTACCTGAGCACAGTCCACAACCTCAAGTTGAAATCTTTCTTGGTTACGTTCAATTGGTCGGTTTTGTCGTATTAAACTATCGATATTCATTGGGTGCTGCTGCTAACCCGTCAGAAACAAATAACTGGTGGAAAAACACCGACTACGTTCATCACTACCAAGAAGAAGATCCTGACGAAATTACCGCTTCAAAATTAGATGCAATTCCATTTATCAAAGACAACACCACCAAACCTCTCATTATTGGTGGTAAATTGGGTGGTATCCACGACCTATCTAAGGAAAATGACTCCCAGAATAGGTATAGGCACTTGGTTTACGACTTACTATATCTGTTCAATTCAACAAAACTGCATCCCGCTGAAAACATTGCCATTGATGAGTTAACTGAATCGATTATTCCGTTTTATTCCACGAATCAAAGCCTCTTGTTTTCAGAAATCACTCTTGAGCCTTCCACTTCAAAATCATTTCACATAAAACTTAACCAGCGTCATAATCTTCCTCCATCCTATAATACCCGTCTGTCAGGAATCGTGGGTGATCAAGGTCTTGTTTCCATTAAGTACTCGATAATCGTTGGTTTACTGGAGAAATCAGCGTCAACTCTTACCCCAACTGCCGTATATTTCCCCCTTGATATCAGGGGAGAAAGAGTGGGTACTTATGAAAGATGGTATCAGCCACTATACCTTCAAGAAACAATAACAGACAAGGAATGGAAAGCAGAAGAAGTGAGAAACTACAAAAAGCCTCACCACTCAAAGGCAGCTTCACCAAAGGACGACGAACGCGATACTTTTCTTCAAGATTTGTCAAAACTTATTGAATCTGATCTCTATACAATGCCCAAGATATCCTCCACAGAAAGACGCAAGAGTGTTCATGCACTGGAAGGTGAGGGTTTGATCGCCCAACTACCACATCATCCCAAGACTCAATACCAACTCCGTGTAAATAATCAACAGATGTGCCTCATTAGTCTTTCAAAACCTTATTTCCATATTGGCGAGGATATCAATTTCATTGTCGACATCAACCCAGCAGACCATTCTGAATCAACAAAGGTAGTAGGCTTCCTCGTTCATATGGAAGCACACGAATCATTTGGAAGTGGTCAGCATGAGAACTCGTACCGAGTAACTGCTAATTCCAAATTTAACACATTTGGAACTGCCATGCTTGATTCAACAACTAAAAACAAAAATAATTCTCTTGTGAATGGGCTAGTTCACATTCCACGTAATTTGACACAGCAATTTCAATCAACATTACTTCATTTGAAATATTACTTGGTGTTTAAATTTAATCTTTGCGATTTCAAAATCGACAAGAAGTTGCAACAACACCCAACTTCCGAAACAAGTGAGTCGTTGCTCAACCACGAACAGGATATTTATGAACAGATCAAGCCATATCGGTTTGATAATTTGGGTACAGAGCTACGGTTCCGATTGCCAATCGTGCTTCTTCCATAGATTCCAAATATTTTAGGTATTCTAGAACTTAAGCAACGTTACTGGTTCTGGTAACTACAATTGCACTGGATTGACGATTTCCTAATTGGGCAAATTATTAGTATAGGGTCACAACCTGCGTATTTCTTGATCTTTCCTAATCCGGTAATAAATCTTTTACGGAGCCTTCCCAAAAAAGCTATGGTACCTACCATAATAGAGAAATACACAATGTTGTCTCACATCCTTGTCGATACCCAAGAAGTTATAAAACTTGAAGTAAGTCAGGTAATCCATTACTTTTTTTTTAGCTTTATACACATACGCAAAACTCCGTGAATATCCTATCAACTCTTACTATGAGATTGTTCAAGTTTGCAGCGACCTTCTTGGTTACTTCATCGGTAATGGCTATTGCTGTTGAACCTTCAGCAGAAGTCGTTGAGGTTGATATTTCCGAAAGAAGCATAGGGTCCGTGGTGGAATCTCTAATTGAAGACATTGATATTCCAAAGATTGTCAGTTTTATCGACTTTGAAGGAATTGCCGGCGTTACAAACAAATTACTCACTGAAAATGATAACGTAAAGTATTTGGACGATTTACTTGTTCTATTAAAGGAGCTTGATATCCTTCCTGTTACTGCAAAGTTTATTATATCCCACAACACAACTAGAAAAATCGCACAGACTGTGGTGGAGGACTCGTTGCAATTTATAGAACGAGTTAACACCACTTCATTCTTTGTGGAACTCGACCAATCTGGATTGGCATATTCTATTTTAGCTGGTGCTATTGAGGACCCTAAATTCTTACCTGCAGTGTTATCAATTGTAAGAAAACTGTTCTCTTCTGACGAAATCACTATTGGTGGTGGTAACTCCAATTCTACAACATCTACAAGAGGAGGGTCGCCATTTAGATTAACTGGTTCTGCTACAACAACTGCTAGCAACAGAGCTTTGTTTTCTATTTCATCCTCCTTAAGCAACAGAGCCTCAGCAACGACCACCAGCAGAAGATCTTCTATTACTTCTGTTGCAGGAAGTGTCGCATCTGCTGCAGCATCTGGTATTATTCAAGGTCCATCATCGCAAAGCAACTTCTTGAGTTACTTGGAATCTGCATATGTCTCTCCAAGTGGTGTCAAAAAGAGATCAGACCAAGATGAACAATATGAAATCGAGTATCTTCAAAAAAGAGATAACATTCAAGATTTGTTAACTACGGTTTTCTCTTCGGTCAACAGATCAGGTTTGCTTCCAGCTACTGTTTCTGCATTGATAGAAGATCCTGTTTTCCAGAATGAATCAGTGATTATTTTACGAGGAGTCTTCCTGAATATTGGTAAGGAAGTCAGTCTGACAAACCTCACTGCACTTCAACCACTCTTAAGCTCACTTCTCAAATCTGGTTTATTACAACATACGGTTGAAAGAGCACTTGGTAACTCACAATTAAGGCAGGCATTACTCTCTGACTTGGGTGGTCTTTTCAAGAGAGGAACCATCACCAAGGATCTCGTCCTTGTGAATGACGGTATTCCATCCACAGCAATTGTTGAAGTGACTGCATCTTCTACAGTAAGACATCTGGGACTTCTTCAAAGAAGATCACTTGAGCCGACATTGCGCACAGTTTGGGTGTAACGCTAACCTCAATACTGTTTGTATTCTAGGTATTAATTAGGATTGGTTTGATGAGAAATATGTTGTAGTTTTTTCGCAGCCGGTGATGGGCTCCCTAGAAAAAGAAATAAAAAAAAGCAATCCTTAGCGCGTTCTCTGTTCCAAATTAATGTGTCATAATTCGAGTGACAGGTCCGTGGTATATGAATTTATCCACGAGACACAATGATAGCAATTAATACAAGGCTAGTTTTTATTGTCAGATACCAAGCTAGCACACTGACAGCAATCTCAATATGTAATATTTGTACTATATGGTGTAATTAGTGAACCAACGTGCTTCCTGTATACGGGCGACGGCGTCGATTAGTTGTGATGGAATCCGAACAAGAAAGATTCAAACGTCAGCCGTGTAGCCATGAACCTCGATATTTCCGACGCTGAACACGATGACCATCAGTTCTACAGTGACGATGATGATGCTAGCAAGTCATACACCTCCACCCACTACTCTACAACAGAAGAACGGTTTATCAAGGATCATGACTTGAAAGTCAAGACATTTGAAGCGTTACATATCGGGAACCTTGGCCACCACCACCCCTTGCTTGCAACTCAAGGTAGCGAAGTGACTAATGCTCCTCGTAGAAGACAATCTATTATTGATCTTCCTCGTCTGATTTCTAAGGGCCACTATCATCCTACTCCTTCAGTCGCCTCCCATAACAACAACCATACCCAGAATGCATCTGCTAGTGCCAACGCGTTACCAGAGGAGTATCCTTCAGCTGAGCTTATTGAGTTGTATCAAAATGTCAATTCTTGTCTCAATCTTCGTCACAAGTACATCAAATTATCCGTTCAGAAGGATGAGATGAACCCCAAGAACTGCGATGACTGGATCATTTACCCACCTCCACCCAAGCCAACCTACAAATCCAAGAACAAGTTCAACCAAATTGATATCAGCCACGAGGTGGAAGAAGCCTTTGATTATTCAAAGTGCCATATTCCACCAGCTACTTCGAAATACTCGTTCCTGTTGAACTCTGAAGATGTGTATGAAGTTGTAGACGAGGACGGCAATAGATTAGTTGAAGCTCCTCGTTTACAGGATTACTATACAGACTTGAATAAGATTACCAAGGTTTCTTCCGATGGTCCATCGAAGTCGTTTGCTTTCAAGCGCCTTCAATATCTTGAGGCGAAATGGAACTTAAACAACTTGTTGAATGAATTCGAAGAAAATAAGCAGTCAAAGCGTAATCCTCATCGTGACTTCTACAATGTTCGTAAGGTCGACACTCACATTCATCACTCTGCTTGTATGAATCAAAAGCATTTACTTAGATTCATCAAATACAAGATAAAATCTCAACCAGACGAACAGGTTATTTTTAGAGATGGAAAGATTTTGACTTTGAGAGAAGTTTTTGAGTCTTTAAAGTTGAGTGCTTATGATTTAAGTATCGATACGTTGGATATGCATGCACATACCGATACATTTCACCGTTTCGACAAATTCAATTTGAAGTATAATCCTATCGGCGAATCCAGATTGAGAGAAATCTTCTTAAAGACAGACAACTTCATCAACGGTAAATACTTGGCTGAACTTACTACACAGGTGTTTGATGACTTGGAATCGTCCAAATACCAAATGACTGAATTAAGAATCTCCATTTATGGAAGATCTCTTGATGAATGGGACAAACTTGCTGCATGGATTGTCGACAACAAGTTGTTTTCTCATAATGTCCGTTGGTTGATACAAGTACCAAGATTGTACGACTTGTATAAGAAGAATGGTAACGTGAAGACTTTCCAGGATATTCTCAAGAACTTGTTTCAACCATTGTTTGAGGTCAGTATTGATCCTCTGTCTCACCCAAAACTTTTTGTTTTCCTTCAACGTGTTGTTGGATTTGACTCCGTTGATGATGAATCTAAGAGTGAAAAGAACCAGCAGAAGAATTTCCCACTGGCCGGAAGATGGGACGTGAATCAAAATCCACCATACTCTTACTACCTCTATTACTTATTTGCAAACATGACATCCTTGAACAATCTTAGAGTTAAGTTGGGCTACAATACTTTTGTTTTGAGACCACATTGTGGGGAAGCTGGTGATCCAGAACACTTGATTGCAGCCTTTTTAACATCACATTCCATTTCTCATGGTATTCTCCTTAGAAAGATTCCATTTATTCAGTATTTGTATTATTTGGATCAAATTGGGTTGGCGATGTCGCCGTTGTCCAACAATGCGCTTTTCTTGGCCTATGATAAGAACCCATTTTACAACTTCTTTAAGAAGGGGTTGAATGTCTCGTTGTCTACGGATGATCCGCTCCAGTTTTCATACACTAAGGAACCGTTGATTGAGGAATACTCTGTGGCTGCTCAAATTTACAAACTTTCTGGTGTTGATATGTGTGAATTGGCATGTAACTCGGTGAAGCAGTCTGGTTGGGAATCCTCAATTAAGAAGCATTGGTTGGGTAAGAAGTTTATGTTAGGTGGTGTTTTGGGGAATGATATTGAGAAGACAAATATCCCGGACATTAGAGTTGGTTATAGAGAGGAAACATTAAAGAGTGAATTGGATTTGGTTGAATTCTACACCAAGTTAGCTACTGCAAATCCACATTAGTGTAGACACCATCTGAATAGAAAATCTGATTTTAATGTACTTGATTTTTTTTTTTTTTGGCTGCGAAATTATCGACCACTCAAGTTCTTGATCAAACAACTCGCAGTTAGAACCGTTAGCGCATTTTTCTATATGCAGCCTTATGCGCTTATGCTTCTAGACCACTGCAACACCCGACTACAAAGAGCTTTTCAGTGGTCAAAGATGTTCATCATATCAAATGACTTTTCAATTAGTTAAGTTAAGTACCGTGAAATCGGCTCCTGTTCAATTACCTGCTGTTCTCACTGTTGCAGGGTCTGACTCATCTGGAGGAGCAGGAATTGAGGCCGATATCAAGACATTCTCAGCACATGGAATTTATGGGCTCACAGCAATAACAGTTTTAACAGCACAGAACACACAATGTGTTCAGAATGTTGTCAACACTTCGAAGGAACACTTACAAAATATTATACTGCTCAATTTGGGTGACTTTATGTATGGTCATGAACCAACCACCCAACCATTGAAAGTAATCAAAACAGGAATGTTAACTAAAGATGCTGTCGAAGTTTTGGTTCTGTATTTGGATGATATGGCCAAGTATGACGTCAAGCTTATCTTGGATCCCGTTATGATTAGCACAAGTGGTTCGCGACTCAGTACCGATGATGGAATGGAATTGTGTGTCAAGTCTTTGGTCAAGAAAGCATTCTTGATTACTCCAAACTTTGAAGAAGCATTGTCCTTGTTTGAAATAACTGCTAGAACTACAGACAAGGTTTCCATTCAGAATTTAGACACCTACGTCGCCTTTGTAAAACAATTGCAAAATGCTTTGGGTTGTCAAAACATCTTAGTAAAAGGTGGCCATATTCCCTGGGATGCCAAGCTGAATGGACCAGCAACCGGAACCAGTGATTTGATGATCATTGACATATTGTTTGAGTCGGTAACAGACAAGATTACTGTTTTTCAATCAGATTATTTTCCTACGGACGACACTCATGGGACTGGATGTACTCTTGCCTCCGCTATCAGCTCCAATATTGCAAAGGGAACCAGTTTACAAGATTCTGTCGTCCTTGCTATAGATTTTGTGCATCTAGGTATGGCATCAATCAAGAAACTTGGATTTGGAAACGGACCGCTTAACCATAACATCAGGCCAAATACTAGTGTCAGCAAAGTTGTTGAAACAACAGATGCAATTCCATCAGGTAGCTTTTATGAATTCCTCAAGACACACCCTAAGGTCAGAGATAATTGGAAGCGTTATGTTGAGCATCCATTTATCAAGAAGCTTGCAACAAACACTCTTCCGTTTGAAAGGTTTATCTATTTCTTGAAACAAGACTACTACTATCTTGTAAATTATGCCCAAGTTCACGGAGTGTCTGCTTCTGTTGCTCCAACATATCATCAAACCAATGCTGATGCCAAGGTAATTGGGAGTATAACCGAGGAAATTGAGAGACACAAGATTAAATTGCGCAAGTATGACATCGACTACGAAAGAGATATTGACTTGGATAATGATCTTAAGCCTGGCAAGGCATGCTTGGATTACTGCAATTACTTGCTTGAGATTGCTAAAAGAGAAGATTACTTTGGTATCAAGGTAGCAGTTGCACCATGCTTGCATGGGTACTTTGATGCTGGGATAAATGGCCTTAAAATCAGAAATGAATTCGATGGACAATTGGGTGTGTTGGAATCCCAAGACCAATCAGATACATACGACTTGTGGCTTGCTGATTATTCTTCCCAGTGGTACCGTGATGCACATGAACAAGGGATAAACACTCTTCAGTATTTGGCTGATGCACAAAAAATTAATTTTGCAAGATTAGATGAACTTATTGACATTTTCAATAAGGTTACTTTGCTAGAAATTGCGTTCTGGGACGAAGTATTATAATAGACTTTAAAATCGTACAATTGCAGCCACCCGTATTCCACAACCTGTAAATCTCCGAACAGGATTTGGGGTAAAATTAATTCCTCTACAGCTCCTTTTCTGCACGTGACGAAAAACTTCTTGATTTACGTTGAACCGGAAAACCTCAACGATCTACACCTACTAACTGACATGTACAACCCGTATCAACAGGCGGGTCTGAGTCAATCCCAGTCGCAACAAGGTTTTCAACCACAGCAGACTGGTTTTGGATATGGTCAGCAACCCCAATTTAACCAGTTCCAATCACCTCAGCCTGGCTTCTTCCCGCAAGGTGGCCAACAAGCTACTCAGCCGCAGGCCCCTCAGGGTGGTTTCTACCAACCACAGTTGCTGCAGCAACTGTTTGGATTTAATCTGCAGAACTTTGCTCAACAGAGCCAACCTCAACCGCAGCAATTCCAACTGCAGACGACGGGATTTCCTCAGGTTCAATCTATCCAGCCTCAGGCCACCGGATTCATACAAACTCAGCCTACAGGGTTTGGAAGCACTGCACCTATGGTTATTGAAAACAACGAGATCAAGATTCCGAGCATTCGTCTTTCTTTTATTTTGGCTGATGACCAAAAGAAGTTTGAACACCTATTCAGAACTGCTGTTTCTAAAGGTGAACAAGCAATTAGTGGTGATGCTGCCAGTGGAATTTTGTTACGCTCTGGCTTAGTTCCTGTTACTTTGGCCGAGATTTGGTCGTTGTCTGACACTAACAAGTCCGGGTCGCTTCTTTTCCCTGAATTTGCCTTGAGTTTGCACTTGTGTAGTATGGCTAAACGTGGTGAGCCTATTCCAGGTGTTTTACCTGAAAAGTGGCAAAATGAGGTCAAGAGTTTCGTTGATGCTATCAATTTTAGTGTTCCCGAAGATCCTAACAAGGTCTTAGCAAACACACCATTTGCTCCCAAGACTGATGACTGGATGAACCCTCCTCAGCCTTCGTTCCAAGCCCAGCAAACAGGTTTTGGTGGATTCAACCAGCCTCTTGCTGATCCTTCTCCGATGGTGTCTCAAAGAACTGGTGGTGGCACTTTGATCCCATTGCAGCCACAGCAAACCGCCGGATTAATTCCAGCACAAAAGACTGGTCCTTTACAGCAGCAAACAACTGGGTACCAACCTTTGCAGCAACAAACTACTGGATTCCAACTGCAATTCCCTTCATCGCAGCCTCAGCTCACTCTGCAACAAACTGGTAATGGTATTCTACCAGCAGCGAGCTCAAATTTCCTGTCTCAAACTAGCTTTCAGCCTCAGAATACTGGCTTCCAGCCTCAGGCCACTGGCTTTCAATCACAGGCTTTCCAACCACAACCTACCGGACTCTTACAGGCGCAACCTACTGGTAAGCCAGGTGAATGGGGTTTTGTTAATGCTCCAACTGGTGGTTTGCCCGGTTTGAATGCCATGCAGCAGCACTTCTTGCCAAATGCTCAATTGAATAGTAATAACTTACAAAGTATCATGGAAGGATCTTTGAAGTCCAATGTGACTTGGGCTATTACCAAACAAGAAAAGCAAATTTATGATGGAATTTTCAATGCTTGGGATACCAAGAGAAGAGGTTTCGTTGACGGTGATGTTGCCTTGAGCGTTTTTGGTAAATCTGGATTGGGAAGACCAGATTTGGAATCCATTTGGACTTTGGCTGACACCAGTGATCGTGGTAAGTTGAACAAGGATGAATTTGCTGTTGCTATGCACTTAGTTTATAGAAGATTGAATGGGTTGGAGATTCCTCTTCGTTTACCTCCTGAGTTGATTCCACCTTCTAACAAGCACTTACAAGATACTGTTGACAGCATGAAGAATTCCTTACGAAACTCGTCATCCAAGCCCGTGGTCAATAAGCAATCCAAGCCAGACGGAACTAGATTCAAAAATGATGACAATAACGTTGGTTATGTTGCTTCCACTCGTCACAGAAGTCGTGGTACTTCTAGCGCTGGTTCTAAGAGTAGTGTTAAGAGTTCTGCCGATACTGATTTGTCAATTGAAGATTTGCGGAAGTTGATTCGTGAAAAGAGAATTTTGTTAGATGCATTGGATGCTGAAGATCAAGATTCTAACTACTCACAAGCCGATTCTAGAAAGTTGCAAGACATTGAAAGTTTGAAGAAACAAGTCCACAATGTTCAAGTTCAGCTCAACAAGGCCCATATCTCTAGCGATTCCTTTTCTGATAAGAAGACTTTGTTAGAAAAATTGAACCGTCTTACTCGTGACAAGGTTCCAACTTTGATTTCAAATATTCATCAAGTTAACCAAGAAATCTCGAGAAAAAAGGTTGAATTGTACAAGTTGAAATTAGCCAAACAACACCCTGAATGGAAGCCAGATAGCATGGAGGAAATAGTTGGAACCGGTCCTAATGGCCAGGTTACTGATCTTGACAGAAGAAAACACGAGTCGAAGCAAAAATTAAAGGAAAGAATGGCAGCTTTGACTGGTAGAGCTTCTTCTGCTAGCAGTAACTCGGACTTGGACTTTAAGGTAAAGCAAGAAACTGATAAGGCGCAACAAGAACGCGATAGTCAATCAAATATGATTCAAGACATTGAATCTGGTATTAAGGAATTGGAAGACGGGGCTGCTGCCAACTTACAAGTCTCCAATCAGGCAGAGGTCAATAGCTCTAAATGGTTGAGTGGTGATGGCGTTTCCCAAGAAGTTTCCCAATTTATTAAAGAGTTGAATGCTTTTGCAGAAAGGGAAAAGGCTTCGATTCCTACCAGTACCACCACATCTTTGACTCCTGCTGCTAGATCTGTGTCCACATCTTCTCCAGCGCCAGCATCGAGTGGTTTAAGTTATAATAGCTATAAAACTCCAGAAGAGAGAGCTGCTTACATTAAGGCCCAAGCTGAAAAGAGAATGACCGAGAGATTAGCGAAGATGGGAATTTCTCGTAGTAGAAATGGTTCTACAAATGTTTCTCAACCCGAAACTGTTCCCGAACTTCTGGCTCTAAAGGATGAACCTGTGAAGCCAGTAGTTCAAGCTCCAAAGCCAGTCGCTGCTCGAAAACCAGCACCTAAGGTTGAGAAACCTGTCGAATCGTCAGATGATGAAGATGACGATGATGAGTATGCTGAATTGTTGAAGCGTAAAAAGGAATTGGAAGCTCGTGAAAAAGAACGTACAATCAAGAAGCAACAACAAAAAGAAGCTAAATTAGCAAAACTTAGGAGAGAAATGGAGGAGATTGAAAGCAGAGCAGATTCTGACGTTGATGAAGAGCCAGTTACATCAGTTCCTATCTATGGCCCTGGAACTACAAAGAAAGAAGATTCTCAAATTCCTCTGCTTCCGCAAGCTACTCCACAGCCTCCAAACTCAGTTTCTGAACCTTTACAAGCTAATTCCCAAGCATCAAAAGATGTTTCTGAAAAACCCGCGCCACCTCAAGAAGTCCCAACGACTGTCTCAGTAGGTGGTAGTCACGACAATAATCCATTTGCCAGACCACAACCTCAAACACAAAGTTCATATACTAGCACAAATCCATTCTTCAAGAAAACTCCACAGGCTGCTGCAATTGATCCTAAGAAAGCTGCATCCCAGAGACAGTCGCAAAGAGGATTGGGCGACGATGATTGGAGTGACCAAGAAGACAACTCTAGTGATGATGAGGGTCCTAATCGTGCTGGTGCTGCTCAATTAGCCAATTTATTGTTTGGAGGAATGTCTGCACAGCCAACGGGTGTCAGAGCCGAGACTCCTGTTGTAACTCCTACTCCAAAGGTTGAAGTGCCAGCTCCAAGCTTTGCTGCCGCTGTTGCAAGTGTGGAAACATCAGCACATCGTTCCTCTTCACAGGAAGATTTAGGATTGATCAATGCCCCAGCGATCCAGGATGATGATGTGTTGCTGATTCCTGATAGTTTGTCTTCTACTGAATTTTTAGATGCTGAGCAAGTTACACCAGCTCCGGAAGTACCACCTATTCCGACTGAAATGCCTCCAATTCCAACGGAAGCCCCACCCATTCCTACTGAAGCGCCACCAGTACCATCTTTTGTCCCACCACCTCCTCCTCCTCCTCCAGCACCCCCAGCTCCTCCAGCACCCCCAGCTCCTCCCGCTCCTCCCGCACCCCCAGCTCCCCCTGCGAATGGTCCTCCTCCTCCTCCTCCTCCTCCTCCAGCTTTTGGAGTTCCACCACTTCCTACCGATGCCCACACATCAGCTCCAAATATTGGTGCATTGTTAAGCCAAATTACCGGTGGTAAATCTTTGAGAAAGGTTGATGAAAGCGAACAAAGAATAGTTGATGGTGCTACTGTTGGAAAAGTGTTAAATTAGACATTGATTTTATAGTAATAAAAGTGTTTACAAGAATTATATGAGTATATACATTAATGATTTGGTTGGATATGAATTTTTCCATCGTGGACTTTGACATGGACAGTCTCTGCTTCCTTAATTAAACCCTTGATCAACAACATGGCAAGTGGATTCAAAATCTGCTTTTGTAAAACTCTGTTCAATGGACGTGCACCAAATACTGGATCGTATCCCAAGTCACAGAGCAAACTCTTTGCATCTTTGGTAACCTCCAAGATGATTCTCTTGTTGATCAAACGGTCCCCAATTTCTTTAAGACGGACTTCCAAAATATTTTTCAAGGATTCTTTTGAAAGACGATTAAATATCAACACATCATCCAACCTATTGATAAATTCTGGAGGATAGTACAGTCTTAAAAGTTCATTGATGTTATCTTTTGTAGTCTTGGAAATTGTAACATCTTCACTGGTATCTTTGTCAGTAAGAAGAAGTTCTTGTCCAATGTTGGATGTCATGACAATGATAGTGTTTCTAAAGTCAATATGTTTGCCGTGGCTATCCGTCAATGACCCTTCGTCTAAGACCTGCAAAAGAAGCTTAGAAACATCCAGATGTGACTTTTCGAATTCATCAAACAATACAACAGAATATGGCTTTCTTCTGACAGCCTCAGTAAGCTCCCCACTTTCTTCATAACCGACATATCCTGGAGGAGATCCAATTAAACGAGAGACGGTATGCTTCTCCTGGAATTCTGACATATCAAACCGAATCACAGACAGTTGATCATTGAACAAAAATTCAGCTAAAGCTTTGGTCAATTCCGTCTTACCGGTACCAGTAGGGCCCAAGAAGATAAATGAAGCAATGGGGCGTTTTTCACTGGTGAGACCAGCTCTTTGAAGTCTGACCGCATCCGCAACAGCGTGAATGGCTTCATCTTGACCAATAACCTTCTGTTTCAACAAGACCTCCATATCAAGTAACTTATCAACTTCACCCTTGATAAGGTTGGTGACGGGGATTCCTGTCATCTTAGAAATAACAGCAGCAATGTCGTCGGAAGTAACTGAGTCATGCAATAATGACTGAACATTGCTCACATTAGTCAAATCGGTCAATCTCTTTTCCAACTGGGGAATTGTGGCATACTGCAATTCGGATGCCCTTCCATAATTCCCTTCACGTTGGTATTGATCCAAATCAAATCTGGCCTGTTCGAGCTCCAGCTTTGCCCTTTTGATGTTATCAATCAGAGATTTTTCAGCCTCCCATTGCGTAGTAAATTCGTCAAGTTCTGTCTGTTTTATCAGAAGCTCTTGTTCCAACTTGGTACGACGGTCTATGGAAAGTTGATCATCTTCCTTGCGCAATGATTCCAATTCAATCTGGATTGTCATTATTGACCGGTCTAGTTGAGCAATTGCATCGGGTTTGCTTTCGTGTTGAAGCCGTAAAGTAGAGCACGCTTCATCCACTAAATCAATCGCTTTATCAGGGAGAAAGCGATCGGTTATGTATCTATTGGAATAAACTGCAGCAGTGACAAGAGCACCATCGGTAATTCTAACCCCATGGTGTACTTCGTACCTCTCTTTTAAGCCACGTAAGATTGAGACGGTGTCTGGAACTGTGGGTTCGCTGACTTGGACAGGAGAAAACCTTCTAGCCAACGCAGCATCTTTCTCAACATACTTGCGATATTCTTCAATTGTAGTTGCACCACAAAGAGACAATTTACCTCTGGCCAATGCTGGTTTCAATAAATTGGACGCATCAACGGATCCTTCAGCCTTACCTAATCCCATAAGAAGATGGAGTTCATCAACAAACAAAATGACTTTTCCTTCTTTCTCTTCTACTTCTTTCAATATTTGTTTCAATTTGTCTTCAAAATCACCGCGGTACTTTGCACCAGAGATAATGGCAGCAAGATCGAGAGTGATAATCTGTTTGTTCTTCATTGATTCAGGAACTTCTTCCTTCAATATCCGTTGGGCAAGCCCCTCCATTATTGCCGTCTTACCGGTACCTGCGTTACCAATCAAAACTGGATTGTTCTTGGTTCTGCGTGACAAAATCTGAATTGTCCGTCTAATCTCCTCGTCCCTTCCGATAACGGGATCGAGCTTGCCATCTTTCGCAAGTTGGGTCAAATCAGACCCAAATTTCTCTAATGCAGGACGATCATCCTCTTTCTGTTGTGTCATTTGAAGACGGTTCTGACTTGTAGACAGAAAGTGGCGGTGGCAAGGAACAGATAGTTGTGTAGAATGGATGGTGTGGGAAGCAATAGATGCTGCGAACGGACGAGCATACCGTACTGCATTATTTGTGACTCCCCGTGTGACTATTCTTCGGATATTACTCTTCAACATTATTTGTTAATTACAACAAACTCCACCTGACTGACCTTTTATAAACCCCACAACGTTTGCTTTCGAGAAGATTCGGGAACTTTCCCGATATGAATACGCCTATCTGCCGGAAATTTTAATCTCCTTTCCACCTTGGCTGCAAAAAAAAAGGAAAAAGTAGGTTCCAATTATGAAGTATTATTTTTTATAGTACATCCTATTCCTTTCTATTAATGTTTATCAGGCCAGTAATCATCCCGAGAAAATCCTGGGTGTGGTTGGAAGGGCGGAGGAGCTGATTGGCCTTCAATGGGACCATCTTCCTCCTCATCGTCGTCTCCCCAAATATCGTACTCGACGTATTCGTCGTCAAAGCTACCAGCGCTTTCGACATTTCCAACTGAATGTGTAACCGTGTGCCTGTCTATATTTTCCGTAAAGTCGTGAACATAAATTTCGTGATTTCCTTGTTGTGAGCTTTGAGTCTCCAAGTGCGTAGGTTCGATGACTTCTTCAGTACTTGGCCCAGCTCCAACTCTGGAAACCAGAACCTGATGCATGAGTGGTCGTTCTTGCTCGTTTGCTTCCTTATCCTCTTCGATATTGGTTGTGGGAATTCTCATTGTCGTTCCATCCGAAAATGACGCATCAGAAGTTTCCTTTACCTTTTCCACGGTCAGTCGTTTGAACCAACGCCTCCTGTGGGTCTCTGGTGCTGGGTTTAAATCCAACACATCGTCAAGACTGATTCTTCTTCCAAGTACTCCCATAAGCTCGAACCGCTTCTCCAAAAATTCAATGTTAAAGATCCATTCCCATACAATGTTTATGATAATGATCTCCAAAAGAAATGGAAGAAGCGAGAGCCATGTCTTCACAAGCCACTTCTGACTATAAAGGGATAACAGAAGGATGTGAATGATTGCATGGAGACAAAACATCAGCCACACAAATACTGCTAACGGGAAAAGTCGCCGTGAATAGCAAACCTTACGTGGATTCTTGATAATAATGGTGTAGTAGCCCAAGCTGACTGCAAACCAAGCAAGAATGGCTAGTTTTAGCGATGAGCGCACCGCACGCCAATTAAAGTCATCAGGTAAAATGGTGGAGTTAAAGATGGTTGACCGGTTATGATGACTGCCTTCGTAGTATGTGGTGACTGCGGTGTAAGCCAAAATAAAAAATACACCAACTGCAAAGCTGTGCCATCGGTATCGATGTCGAGTAATATGCCAAACAATCTGGATCCAGGCCAAATGGTTCATTATCTGAGAAAATATGACCATGATTCGGTATGTGTTTCCGGTATAAAGCTGCACATGTAGTTTGATGATATCCAATGTATCGTTGTAGTATTCTTCTCTGCTCCCATCGGTGATTTTGTCTAGTAATACAGTTACCACGATGGAATAGAAAATGGTGGCTATTTGTGTTGGCCACGGTTTACGCTTGTGGCGGGGCAGTAAGTAAAGCAAGAGGGTAAGCATCCAGCACGATGCACATGTACCACATATGGTAAACAATAATGCCACAAAGGTATCACCGTTATCTTTCTCGTTGTAAGGGGAATCGACTCCAGGGTGGTAATCCATGGTGTTGCTGACATTCTGCGCTGCAACCAACAGTATCAAGTGAGATATCAGGCAGTTGGTGATATAGTAAGCAGGTAAAAAACCATCGGGGATAGAGGAATTACCATTCAGTAAGGATCCAAGTGGCAATGAGAATACCAGACAGTTTATGGGTAGATTGGTTTGCTGTAAATAAAGAAGCAGCAGGTTGCCCATATTTAAGAAGTCAGATGACTCCATGATGGGCAGTTGCGTTTATATATGTACTTGGGGAAGAGACTTTTCAGGTTTTCTTGGTTTTTCTTAGCATTGTTAGACACCCTAATTTGGTTAACAAAAAAATAAATGTCGCCAAATGTCGCTCAAATAGTACTTCGCCCTAGTTTCTTGCCAGTTGTTTTCTTTGTCAACATTCTTGCTTCTTTCGCATCTTCCATGAAATGTCGTTGTCATCACTGAAGATGCAGCAAAGGACACGTGCCCTGTGGTTTGGGACACACGCCTTGGCAAACTCACATGATCCCAACACCAACTTGGATGCAGGTTTTTTTTTGTACGTGAGTTGTTGTTGTTGTACCTGTACATGGGGTTCGGAGATGCAGATCGCTACACTTTGTCAACAGCAAAACTATTAAAACAACATCCTATACCTGTGATCTATGTCTCTCCCTCCACCTCCGTCACTTGGAAGCGGCTATACTTCCTTAAATGGCAGTCAGACCGATCTATCTGGAGAGTTACAGGGCCTTGCTGTCAGCAGTCCTCGAACCAGAAAGAAAAGAGCCGCCAGAGCTTTTCACACTGAAGTTAATTCTTCACCATTTCAACCACCACCAGCCTTTGGAACTCCTCAGTTCCAGCAACAAGAATTCCTGCAACCCGTGACTCCCTTACATAAGGGATCAGCACCATTTCTGCAATTTCTGCCGGCACAGTTCCAGCAACCTCTGCCTGCCGCATTTCAGCAACTGCCGGCACAATTTCAACAATTTCTGCCAGTTGCAGGCCCATTTGAACGTACTTCATCACCTGCTCCAGAATCACAACAGGTCCCATTAGAAATATCTGAAAATGGCCCTAATCCTAATGGCCATAAGCTTTCGCTCTCAGACTTCCGTTATGCTAATCAGGCTGAGTACTTATCCGATAAATCGTTTCTTACATTCCAGAATGTCTCACCACCTGAATCCACTACTCAATTTCACTCTGTGGATCAAGGTACGTCGCTGTCTAAGTTCATCCGTTCATCGATGTATTATGTTCCTGAATCGGAACAACTTCGTCAAGCATCAAAGTTGCCTGTGTCGGTGACTATCCGTCCTTTTGCTCCATTATTGGATACTGAAGAGCCTGTGCCAGTGGTTGACATGACTCGTGACTTGAAAAGTGAAGATCCTCTTGATAACGGTCCGATCAGATGTCGTCGTTGTCGGTCCTACGTCAACCCATCAATGCAATTCCGCCAAAATGGCAGGTTCTCGTGTAACATCTGCCAGTTCCCTAATAATATTGTTCCAAGTGATTATGAGTCTCTCCTTGATGCCAATGGTCAACGTTACGATAAGTTTACACGTCCTGAACTTCATAAAGGAGTGTATGACCTTCTTGTTCCACATGAATATAACTTTAAGGAAAAAGACACAAATCCACTTCATCATGTGTTTTTGATAGATATTTCAGAACACAGTATTAAACAGAACTTGCCTGTTTTGTGTGCTGATGCAATTAGGGCCATTCTTAGCACAGAAACCTCAGTCAAGTTGGCTCTTATTGCATATGATAAGCGTCTCCATTTTTTCAACCTTTTACCAGAACTTCAGAGTACTCAAATCTCAATCTCTTCGGATTTGGATGATCCATTTGTTCCATTTCATGATGGTTTGTTCGCTGATCCTGATGAATCCCGTAACATCATTGATGATGCGTTAAACCACTTGGAACAATTGTGTTCAGGGGATTTTGTTGCTGACTCGGAATCGGCATATGCCGTGGCTCTTCGTACAGCCATTTTGTGCTTGGAACAATACGGTGGGGGTAAAATCACATCGATTATTGCCAACTTGCCTACTTGGGGTCCAGGTGCACTCAAATACAAGGACAATAAAGCTGTAGGCAGAACACCGGCACCTGAAGTTGAACAAAAGGTATTTCTTCCTGACAGTGAGTATTACAAGTTGCTAGCCAAAGATGCTGCTGAACAGAATGTGGGTTTGGATGTCCATGTAGTTTCATCTACAGCAGTTGACTTGTCTAATATTGGATGGTTGTCTTCATCAACTGGTGGTAGTATTACTAGATGGGCACATTTTGATTATGAGAGAGATGCTAGAGCCCTTACTGCCAAGATTGTAGCCAGTTTCCAAAACGTTGTTGGTTACCAAGGCCAATTGAAATTGCGTTGTTCGAACGGTCTTCAAGTCTCACAGTACTATGGCCCTTCAGCCACTTCAGAAGTTTCAATCGTTGGAACTGCCAAGGATCCTTTGATTCCTATTTTGACAACCGACCTGACAATCACTGTGTTACTTGAATATGATGGAAAGCTCAGCACCAAGTACGATTGTCATTACCAAGCTGCCTTTTTGTACACTGATATTGATGGTGTGAGAAAGGTTCGTGTCATTAATTTAGTACTTGCTGTGAGTGAACGCTTAGAAGATGTTTTCAATTTTGTTGATGAAAATGCCATTGTGACCACTATTGTTCGTGACACGCTTTCATTCATTGGAAAGCAGGCATTGACTGAACTCCGCGATTCTGTCAATAGTAAGTTGGTTGATATTTTTACTCAATACCGTGCCATGAGTGAGTTGGGCCACAATAGACAGCGTACTTACACCAGTCAATTGCTCTTCCCTGACTCAATTAAGCATTTGCCGGTATACATGTTGTCTTTCATTAAGACTAAGGCCTTGAGAAATGCCTCTGGTCTCCCTGCTGATGCCAGACTTGCAGACGCCTTTAATATGTTGAACATGCCTATTGAAAGGTTGATGTATCATTTGTACCCTGCTTTGATTGAACTCCATTCACTTGAGGAAGATGATGGTTTCCCGCAGCAGCATGGTCTTAAATTGCCTCGTTTCAAGGACCTTTCTATGTCAAGTTTGGAATTTGGTGTATATATTCTTTGTGATGGGTTCCGTGTTTATGTGTGGGTTGATCCTCAGGCCAATATGCTCCTTGTCAAAGATCTTTTTGGAGACAACATAGATTCTGTTGAAGAAATCAGCCCTCGGATAGACGAGTTGCCAGAGCTCCCTACTCATATTTCTGAACAGGCCAGAAACATTGTTGCTTACTTTCAAACCGTTGTTGGCTCACCAGCATTAGGAAGTGCGGGTATTCAAATTGTTAGATCAGGAATTGATGGTTCTGTGGTTGAATTCAAGGAAGCATTGGTACAGGATGCTCTCAACGGATCTTTGGCTGCAAACGGATCTCCAGGATACGCAGACTATTTGACAAATTTGCATAAGGCTATTCGTGTCCAACTAGACAATGATAAGTCTTCTAACCAAGTGAAGAAATCTGTGGAATCTTCCAGACGTCATGATGATACATTGGCCCAGAGATTGATTCACTTTTAGGTTATAATTTTTAGTAAGCGCTCTGGACATCAAGTATATAAATCGAATTGAATTGAGCATATATTAAACCAAAAATAAACTATCTAGTAACAGAAAATAGAAAGACGTATTGGATGAAGGGAATAAATTTTAGGCACTTGGTAGTATGAAAATTATTCATAACAAGGTCTGTTTCGAATCTAACTCTTCGAATTAGAAATAATGTATCAAATAAAAAAATTGTGAAAGGTTTCTTAAACAATAACACACTTGTTTGGAACAAAGCCACCACGAACTCTGAATCCACCGTTGTCCTTGTTAGCGGATTGGGTCTTGTTAGAAGCGAAAGTAGAAGAAGTTTGTTGAGCGGCCATTGTAAATTGATTGATTGATTGAGTTGTAATGAAGAAATTGAATTGTGGAATTTCAATCTCTATTTATATTGCTAATGATACTCAAGCCAGCATTATTAATCACTCTGCCTAAATCTTGGTGTATCTTGTTTCTTACCAAACCTTTTAGGGGTAGTTTCCTATTTGGGAAAGTACAATGGTTTAAATTTGATTAAATCGTATCAAAGGTATCTCAATAGGGAGAACTTAATGGGTTAATAGCTACCTGATAATTATATCCTTCTCTATTGGACTATTTGGTGTGTAATATTTACAATGTGGTATTGTTACAAATAATAAATTAATATATTATTTTCTATTCGTTCATCACCCTCTTAATATCTTCCAAAATCTCCATGATTTCTCCATTTCCCCTTACGGTCTTCAACGCTACTGTGAGACGACTATCCCTTAAAGTAATGCCGGAATTTGCTGAAGAATAAACCAAATTTAGCAAAATATAACTCACACGTAGCAAAAGATCTTCATTATTTTGATTTTCGAGGATCAGAACTATTACACTTATCAATTTGGTTTTGATCTCTTCTTGCGAAAGTAGGATTTGTGTAATCATATCAAACTCTGTTGCGTTGGCTATTAACCCAGCAAGAACTATTTGTAATTCTTCGGAATTTGAGTCAAGTAACTTTACCAATAAAAAGAGCCGTTTCTCATTATCCTTACTTTCAATATTAAAAAACTTTGCAAGCATGGCTGGTTCCAGGATAAGATTACTCACAAGCTCCCAGGCTTTTATTTGAATGGTAAGATCATCTGAATCAATAATAAAATTGTTTAAATGCTCAAATGCGTGATTTACTACGCTAGCACGGTTTGAAGGATCGGATGCTATGTTAGTAAGTGCCAACAAAGATTCAAAACGATCCAACTTGGTCATTTCATAAAGATATTGATCCTTGTCATTCTGAAGAGTACCCGTATATTTGGTGATATCAGGTCCCAATAACTCCACCAAAAATGGAATACATGTTTTAACATCATATTTCCTGAATGCTAAGGTAGGATTGATGGCAATAAGAATTTTAGCCAAAGCCCGCAAAGCATAATTACGGACTTCAATTAGCTCTGCTGTGGAATTTGTTGGTCCAGTCGCTCCTTCTTCAACATTGCTATTGTTGATTAAATAGCCAAGCAAGATATTTAGCGAACCCTGTTTACTAAGTTCCTGTTTCACTTGTCGATCCTGGTTTGTCGAAATCATATAAATAATCGTGATGAATTGAATCAAAATGTTTTTGGACTGGTGTTTGACTTTTGATATCACATCAATAACCTTGTGAGATAACAAAAGTGATTTGTTGAAAAGTTGGATTTGAGACTGATCTTCGGCCTCCTGTTTATTGGCATTAGCAGCATTCTTTAATATCTTTGTAGTTGATTCATTTTCTTTGACTTTACAGAGATTTGAAACTGTCAAAATTAAACCATAAAGAACTGTTATGGAAGTATCCTGATTCTGCAATCGACCAAATATAACATCCATGGCCTCTTCGTCGTTTCTTATCTGATTTTTAACTGCAACATTCAATGTTAAATATGCCAATCCCTCAATTACTAATTCAAGCCTTTCTTGTTTCTTTAACGATACTAGGAGAGAGTCGGCGAGATCAGACACTTTAATATCGATATTCTTTTCCAACAGAATAAAATTCCACAATTTTACAAGAATTAGGGTTGAAAGTAACCTGAGTTCACTGTCTAGTTGCTCTGTACCCTTTTTGATCAAAGAAGCGTAATTCTGGGTGTTGAATTGACGACATTCATCGTTGATGCATGATGCGGCGATCAAGGACAAGACTTCCTTTGTAATTAATTTATGATTAGGTGACCTCACATTATGTTCAACAATACTATCAATCTCTATCAAAATATGCCTCTTGGTTTCTTCTTTGATGTAAATTGGAACAATAATTTCGGGGATCAATGGAAAGAACAATTCGAGAACTTTTACATAATTGACAAATTGAGACGCCGTGAGCTTCAGATCCTCGTATATTAGCTCAAGAAACTCGGTTATGTCTTGGATAGTTGTTTCTCTGTTGGATTCGAGGTGTTTTACTATAATTAATAATGAAAGTGAGATTGCATCTTCTTTTTGCAGCAATGAATTCAATAGAGGAAGAAACAAACTGACGTGGTTTTTCTTGCAGCCGTAGTTTGTTATTAACAGAAGATAAACTGCTAAGTAGTAATTTGTGGACAGATCATTCTCTGATGACTTGAGCAATGTCTTGATGGTATTGATTAAATTATCAATAACCGGTCCATCTTTTGCAATGTTCAATAAAACCGTACCGTTGAAATCGCCAACTTTGTATAACCCACTAAGAAATATTTCGGCGTTATCAGTAAGGGTTTCGTAAAGGGCATGCGATGATTGAGGTTTTTGGGAAGCAGATACGAGTTGTGAAAGCAATTTCTTCTTTTGCTGTTCTGGAATTTTATGGTCAGGATCAAAAATACACTTCAAGTCATCATCTAGTTTTAAATTGTCAACTTTGGCCTCAAGCGATTTGATATCTAACATTACGTCTGAAGTCAACTGTAATAGAGAAGTATGGAAACAATTATCTCTCCGAAAACTCTATTTCCTGCACATTGGTCGATGAAAAGGTCACGGGAACATCAAATCCCTTCAACTAACATAAACAAGGGATGGATACTTCGACTGTGCTAGAGAAGTACACACAAGACCTTTCCAACTTACCATTGGAGGTGAAGCATTTGTTGGAGGAAATAAAAACAAAGGATGGTCATTTGATGGAGGCTCGCAAGCGATATCAGGCCAAAGACAATCAGATACATCGATTTATCAGGTCAAATGGAACCCTTACAAAGCATCCCAAAGAGCAACAGTTGTATGCGAGAATAGAGGAAGAGATGCATACGGTGCAAAAGTTACAGAAAGAAAAGATACTTTTGGCCAACACAGCGTTATTTTTGGTATCAAAACACTTATTCAACTTCGAAACCGATATAGCCAAACTTGAGCGAGATGAGCTTTTGCCTCCAATAGAAGATACGTTGGATGCAGACATAAAAGAGGTTGGTTACGTTTCTGGGTATTCGGAGTCACTTTCTGGGTCAAGCACCCCACGCAACGGTAATGCAAACGGAAGCATGCCTTTTTCTGATAGTCTGGCACTTAAACGGCTACAGAAACGTAAACAGATTGGGTTACGTGGTGTTGGGGCTAACATAGGCGCGAGTGCAGCCGCATCACGTCCGTTCAAACGGTTGAAATCGGAAGATCTTGATGACTTGCCTAAATCGCTTGCAACTATTGGGTCGCTTGGAATTGGTGGTGAGGATCTACAAATGGGTATGGGTATGAGCGATCATGGACCAGGAAACAGTGAAGACGCAGACAATAATCTCTACTGTTTCTGTCAACGTGTGTCATTTGGTGAAATGATTGGCTGTGACAACGATGACTGTAAGTTTGAATGGTTCCATTGGAGTTGTGTGGGAATCACGTCACCTCCTAAGGACGATGAAATATGGTACTGTCCCGACTGTGCTCCAAAAATGGAGAAGAGAAAGAAAAAAAGAAAGAATTAATATATGTACTATATAGTATTTAGAGATTGGTCCCTTGAAGATTTGGGACATTTCGGGGATAGGATAGAGAAATGAAAATAAGATCTACTCAAAGGTAGTTTTACATGTGCACTCTTTTCTTTTCATGCCATAATTCTTGTCTGTAACTACCGTCTAGAACTCACCGACATTTTTAAGCCAGGATGTATGGGCCCTGCACGTAGAACTGGTTTGCTTATTTATATCACGCTTTCTGGCTCGTCTCAAGCGCGCTCGCAAAAAGTGCGTGTCACCTTTCCTGTCAAACTGTCTGGAGACATTTTTGTGGTAATTACATAAACAAACGAAAAAGTGCTTCAGACATCTTGACCCATACGATGAAATACCAATACACCTTGATATCGGTCTTATGCTTGAATGCAATGAATGTTGCTGCTGCTGATCCACCAGCAGCAGGCGCTGCTGCTCCTGCCGCTCCTGCCGCTCCTGCCGCCGGTGCTGCTGCTGCCGACCCTCCAGCTGCTGGTGCTGCTAATCCACCAACACCTGGTGCTGCTGCTGTCACTACTCCTGCTGCCGGTGCTGCTGGCGCTACCACTCCTGCTACTACCCCTGCTGCTGGTGCTACTACCCCTGCTGCTGGTGCTACTACCCCTGCTGCTGGTGCTACTACCCCTGCTGCTGGTGCTACTACCCCTGCTGCTGGTGCTACTACCCCTGCTGCAAAGACTCCAGCCGGTACAGGTACGGGCACAGGTACAGGTACAGGCACAGGTACGACGAAGGCAACTGTGCCCCCAGGTGTGCCTGATCCAAACGCAACAACTGCTATTGCACCTGCAGCTCCTGGTGGAAATGGTATTGGCCTTGGTGGAGGAGGAAATGGTGCCCCAATACAAGCACCACCTCCAGTTGCACCAACTACAATAGCACCCCCTGCTCCTACGGACAATGGAACTGAAAATCCTGCAACTGAAGGATTGACGTTTGTTACCACTCGTGTGGTTCGTCCTAGTGCTGAGGCTGCTGCAAACGGCACTGCACCAAGATCATCCAGTGGTAGTAGTGGTAGTTCTGGCTCAGGTTCCGGCTCAGGTTTTGGTGCGAGCACTTCTTCTAAATCTAAAAACGCTGCGGGTCAAGTGGAATTGTGTGGATTTAGTGTTGGTTTGGGCATTGCCGCAGTGGCTATGGGATTGTTTTAAAAACATTTAATGAAGTATGTTTTGGAATTTATATGTAAAGGACATTGTATTTATTTGTTGCGGCTGAGTTTGGGGGTTCATTTGGCAACTGCTTGCACCTGGGTGCATTTGTGTTACCACTTTTAACTTTTCATTATTTTCGGTAAATTCCGAACGAAAAATTAACGGGGTAGTACAAATCTGCGGATCTTGAAAAAATCAAGACCCCGACAGGTTATCTTTTCTCCAATACACGACTACGCCTAGAGAGAGAGAGAAAAAATGTAGGCTTTCCCATCCAGGCTTCATCTTGGTCGTCGCACTACCAATCAATCAAGACCAACATGCTTTCTATATTACGGCGTCCAGTCATCTTTCGTCGAAGTTTCCATGCTGGAATTTCTGTTTTCAACTCGACCAACCCTTTTCTGTACCTTTCTGATTATAAACAAGTCCAGGAAACGGTCCAGGCCCACCTTCTGACTGAGGTGGACGGCAGGAAACTAGCCTTGCAAGCACTTAACGCATGTGACGAGCTTCAGAAACACTATCCATTACAAGATTCCCTTGACTCGACATCAAAATCAACGGCTGCTTTTGTGCTGGTTGTTGAGAAACTTTTCCAAGATGATGGAGTCAAGCTTACACCCAATCTTGTTCGTGAGATTCTTCTTCTTCAATTACCCACAGAAGTAACAATTCTGGTATTGCGTGAATTATATCGACAGAATCCAGATGCAATTGTTGCCAAGGAAACGGCTCTTCTTGCCTTGAGAAAGGCACTTTGGGATAGCGATTTCCGTCGCGCAGTGACAGTAACTGACTTAACAGTGGCCCATCCCAATTATATTGCCAGGAATAATGTGATTATGCGGAATGGCTTTTGTAAGTTAGTGGCTACGTCATTGTTGATCACGTTCTTCTCCAAGTATGGGGTTAACGAAATCATCGAATTGGGTGGATTGCTGTCTGGTTGGCGCCATTTGGGAGCTCTTAACTCGATGATCTTGACATATATCCTTAATTCATCGTTTTTTGTTACAGTTGTGCGGTTTGGGAGACAATTGGTGAGTTCAGGAGGGGATTACTTGACTTGGCAAAAGGGAACTTTCTATACCCACTGGTTCCGTCACGCTGATGAAATGTTGTTTGCATCCAAGATTGTAGAGGCTGATCGCAACCGTAATGGCGGCGAATCAACTCCAGATCTTATTAATGAACTCTGTCGCACAAACGATGCTATGTTCCAAACACAGCATACATTACAGCCGGGAACCAACCGTCATGGTGAGAGAATCCGGTTACTTGAAGCTAAGGATAACTTGGAAGACTTGAAGCTTCAGGCATACTGGATGAGCGGCGGTGATGGGTTTGAATGGGTTGAGCCCGATCAGGATCCTGCCGATTTATTGTGGAAACAACACTTGGAGTCCTTTGCAAAGGCACTGTTGGGCCAGGGTGACCTTAAAAGCTTAAAGTGGGCGGATGAGTTCATTGATAATTAATGAGATATAGATACTACCTATTTGTATATAGAGGATAATTGATTGTGACAATCATAATTAAAAAGGAAAAGAGACCTAAAAATACCCCCCATTTGGGTTACTTCTGGTGGTTATGCTTGTTCATGCAGCAATTCGGCTTTACGTGGAATCAACCGAATATCGTAATCAGTCTCTAATTTCAACTCATCCCATGGATCAAAGTTCATCCATACCATATCGAAATCCTCATCGTTATCGATTGTATGATTACGCAATTGAATGTGTGGTTTTTCATAGTGTGGATTCACGTAAGGTGACTTACCCTCCAATATCAGATCGATTCGGTTTGCTTTGTTAAGTTCAGTGACGTCTTTTAACTCGGAGTTCAATAGTTCTTGGAAACGGGTGTCGTTGGTGTCAACTAAATTACTGTAGACTTCGGCATAGTTGCCTTTAGCGCTTAGTCTACTCATAAGTGCGCTCTTCCCCTTTCTCTCTCCCATATCGACCAATTTGATCCAATCCCCGACTCGATTTGTCCAGTCATTTACACTTAAGGGAGTATAGTATGAATACGCACCAAAATACGCACTAGGCCTGTCACCATTTCGGATAGCAAGCCTACGAAACTTCTTGGCCTCCTCAGCCCATGGATCATATGGCAAACACAATCGGCCAATCTCCAATCCAGCACCAAATATGGACATGACTCCGAGCAATCCAGGTAAAACAGCCCGCCATTTTGAACGAGGTGGTCCATAAAATATCCCTGGACGCAATATCCCATGGGTTCTTCGCAAGCAAACAAGTCCTAAACCGACTTGGAATGCCACTGCTCCACACAATGCGGGATAGTTGTCGGCAGCCGGAGTCAATGCCCCCAAGAAAAGACCGAGACTAGGATTTCGCGGCACCAAATTTAATGGGACTATGAATGTGGTGGTGCTTCCTGTTGGCTCTCCTGGAGATTCACCGGAATCGTCTCCTGCTGGTGGTATGTACATTGTTCACCAAGAGGGCACACTAGTAGAGGTATTCAAGAAATTAAAATATTGTGTGTGCAGGTCCTACTTTTTTTTTCTCTCTATTACCTAAACGGTAGGTAGCCATTGATTTAACAGGTTTGGTGGTCTCCCCCAAACAATTCTGAGTAGGGATGTCTGAGATTTTCTTGGAGTGACGCCTAAGAATAGGAACACTGAGATCTCCTCCCAATAAGCCCAGATATAAAAAGGGAAGCAGAGAGCGAGATTTCAAACCAGTCTGATGGTGGCGAGGGTTTTGTTGCGGAAGATAGGTGTTTTTTTTTTATTTTTTCAGTCTCGAATTGGTGATAAATTATAAAACATTTGTAATTTGATTACGAAACAACACAAGGAAGACACAATCTTGCTCTTCACTCGCCACATGGCAATTGTTTTCTGTATATTCCATAGATTTAACCGCTCAAGATATTTTTACCATTCAAAAAAGAAAAATCGGTCGACAGCAATGGGTTGTCTCGATGGGTTGAGACCTCAAAGCAGTAATCTTAAAATTGCTGAAACATTTTATTTTTACGGAACAACTTTGCTAGTTTCTTGATTGAGCCAAGCCAGCTAACCTCGTCATAATTATGTAAGGTTTATAATTCGTCTGAGATTGTATCTAGGACGGTTATGGTCTCGTGGCACTTGCTTGGGTGCAACCCAGCCTTTTCTGACTCAGAAAAGCTTATTCGATACTTGGTGCGAACCTCATAACATTATCTTTGTCAACTGGTTTGTTTCCTTCATTTAATGTACGAAGCATCATGGACAACACTTCTGGATTTAATGTTGCTTGCTATACTCATTAATGCTTGCTTTTTGATTATCGATTTCGAGTAGTACGATTCATTTCCTGTTTTCAATTTCGATACTACAAAAAAAAGTTGGTGATACTAAATCATGTATTGATAAAATCATTGGAGACTTTGGAAACTAAGCTAAAAAAAATACTTTAAGCAGAGTCTGCGTACAAGTCTTCCTTCAAGTCAATGCCCAATTCCTTTCTGATATCCTTCAATTCATCCAAGTAGGCTTGGTATTGTTCCTTGTTTTCAACCTTGTGTCTCAAAGCTTCAAAGGTTCTAACAGCAGTTGGGTAATCGTTGACTCTTCTGCAAGCTTCCAATGCCTTTTCAATAACAACTGGAGCTGGAACTAAATCGTAGGAGAAACAGTTGTTAAGGATTCTTTGGACTTCAAACAAGTCGTAAGCAGTTTCGAATTCCTTTTCGTATCTAGTTAAGAAGTTAGTATTGTACCAATTGGGAAAGAAAATGGCTCACCATGTGAAACAAACGAGCAGATATAAGTTCCTGAATAGCTATCTGATTGTTAATCTTAATACTCCATCCTTCTTTTTTTTGCAATTCATAGTTTTCTCTTGTTGATCATCATTGGTGATTTCTTGTCTACTGTTCAATGTTGTGGATGGCATCTTCCATTGTCATTTACTCATCGTCCTTCATTAGCAATCAGTGTGTTCATTCATAGGTCTCAGTATCCTTCTCTTTTGCTCAACATCTTTTTCTTTTTCAATCATTTCCTCTATTTATACATACCTAGCAGTGAATTCTTCAAAAGTTTCTTCATGGTGGTCGCTCGAGTACAATCTTACTTGTCTGGCAACGGAGGGTCTGACAACGTTAGACACAACGTTAGCTCTAACAATATTGCTTCTCAAAACTGGGGTGTATCTCAAGGCGGAACGAATGGAGAACATCTTAACTATAACGTTACTGATTAACTTAAATCGTGGTACTTTCTTTATATAATAGAATACTCACTCGTTTGATTGGTGGTTTTTTCACGTCGTGTGTATACCAATTATCTCTTCTATTTTTCCACGCCACAAAACCAATCGTATGATTCGTAGAATAACCCCATTTCTTTAGCTCGAGACGGGAGCACTGGGACAGCTACAACAGACAAAGATGGCTGTTTCTCATTCTTTGCAGTTGTAGAACCAGTCATAGAACTATAATTAAAATGTTAACTAATTTAGCTAGACCTTCACCTAAATATAATCCTCCCAAACCTGTAATCAACAGTACTTTCTGCTGCATGTTAAAAAATGTTAAAAAATGGACGCGCCTTTGATATATCTTCGCCCAATAGCGTTATGGAAATTCGTCGGTAACTCTGAATCCGGGGATTGAGACTTAAAGTACTCAGTAAGAAATCCTTACCGCAATACTTGCTATCTTTTTTTTCTCAAATCCCACATGATGCAAACATACATAATACAAATTGCAAAAGCAGAACTGTAAATATCCCAACCGCAATACATAAGCTCTTTTTCGTATACAAAAATGAAAAGGATGCAAAAAAAAGAGTTGTCTTCATGCCAGCCTTCTTAACGTGATCCGTCTCTTCTCTTCTTCTTTCCTCGTTTCTTTGGGTATGCATACGTCGTTATGTTATTGTGGTGGTTCATATTGATAGGTTTCCATACTGGTAGTTCTCGGATATCGACCTTGAGCTTTCGCACCAATAAATCCTCATCAGTAGATGGGACTTTGATGCGCAACAGAACCCATGACTTCCCGCCTGATGTGTTAACTTTGAGTGAGTTGGTAGGTTCTTTGATAAACATATAGCCGTGGGAATTGCGCTTGTAGAATTTGGAGCAGTAATTCTCGCCATATTTGGCAGTATCTGCGTCGGAGCCCAATATCGCCGAAATGAACGCCGATCGGTCATGATGTGCCGTTTCCGCCTGCGGTAACCGTACTTTGACCTTCATAACATCGAGTGACCCTGTTTCTACATATCTCTTCTGAGATGATGCATCTAACTTATGTTTGCGGTCGTATTTTGCCTCCATCCGTCTGATGCGAGCGAACGGTTCCTCCATCAGCTTTAACTTGGGTGATTTTGTCTTCCTATTCTTAACTGGAGGATGAGAACGTAGGAATTCGCGCATCTTATCACCACGGATCTCCAGCTCACTCTTTTCAAGGTCCGCTGGGACGAATACTGGGTTATTGACTCTTTTTGAATAAATGTTTTCTCTCTTTTCCTCTTCAAATGGTGAGAAAAGTAAGTCATCTGGGTATCTGGCAACTTGAAATTCTTCTTTTTCAGAAAATAGCTCCCTGGAAGTAGATAGGGGTTCAAAAGTCGGCTCGTCGACACGCAATGGTGTGCTATAGTTCCAAATTGACAGCTGTACCAAAGACGGTGTCGCTGTACCAGCTGTAGAGGCTCCACTGGGTGTTCCCAAGTTTAGCATTGAGCCTGATGATGTTGGGGGAGAAATAATCGAACCACGCAGTAGCACAGCTGGTCCTGGCGACGATAAGGAAAAGGAGAAGAAGCTCGAGGCAAGATCAAGTGAGATATCGCGTCCACTTGGTTCAAATGGCCGCAGTTGTGGGATACTTTCATTATTATTATTATGGTTTTGGAATAATGGTTCGCTTGCCGTAAAGAACTTTGAGGTGGCAGTACTGGTGGTTGCTGATCCGGCAAACGACCGCGATCGCTGAGGTTGTTCTCGTAGCTGCTCTGGCGTGGGAAAGAAGTTTGATGTCTTCCTACCGGAATGTGACGAAAATAACGGAGACGATAGAATATCAATCTCTGACATTAGTGGGTTTCAACACTGGAATGAAAAGAGGGAAATCGGACAAAGAACCAATCGGGGCCGTCCAGACATGCAGCACCAAAAGCAGAATAATGGTAAATCTGGAAAATGCCAAACTAGTGTGTGCACGAACTTGTGTCCTCGGAACAACCGCTTGTTTGACTGAATAGGCCCTATTAAGGTACAATTAAGTTTGACCTTTCGGGTTTAGTTTTAGTCATTGAGGTAGTCATATGATAAAACACACGTGTTTATGATCAGATGTTATTTATTGTTATTGTTTTTTTTTTTCTGTCGTGAAAAATCTGCACGTGCCGATTTTTTTCTAGAGTCATCAAACAAATGAAATCAAAACTTACATAAGTGCTTATCATTTTCCCAGCTTATATAATCGACACCTATCGCTAACATGAACGGAGGTAGTTATTCTTCTTGGAAGGAAAACGGTAATGAAGAGAAGTTTGATCCTTCCTTTACAAGTGAGGAAGGACCTGAAGGTTACCCTTCGGTAGAGGATGTAACGGCAGCGGCCGTGGCCAATGCTCAACAACAACAGCAGCAGCAGCAGCAGCAGCAGCAGCAGCAGCAGCAGCAGCAGCAGCAGCAGCAGCAACAGCAGCAACAACAGCAACAGCAACAGCAGCAACAACTTCATCATAGACATACAAAGAATGCGTCACCTACGGTCGGCGTAGCTTCCAATGTTGTGCATGGTGCACACTACAGTAGTGGTGATGCTGGTGATGCCACAAAGAAATTGGCTGTACCAGTCACCTCACCCACGCCTGCCCTTTTAAGTGGCCCCGAGGTCACTGACATGAGCAAAGTCGTGCGGTCAGTGTCACAAACAAAACGAGCTGCACAGAATAGAAGTGCTCAAAGGGCATTCAGACAGAGAAAAGACAAATACATAAAGGATTTGGAAGCCAAAGCTGCTGAAGTTGAACATTTGCAACGGACAATTGAGGAATTACGAAACGAAAATATTCAGTTGCGGGACTACACATTAGCACTCCAAAGTCGGGTTATTGAATTGTCACCAGGAAATGCCAATTCTTCCACACCTGCAGCTGGTCATAACGAAGGGACCAATCCCGTTCCACCTGCTGCTGTGTTCAACAGTAATAAGTTTAGCGATAAATAATCGAAACCAGTTTGTACATCTGGGCGTGCCGGTGTGTAAAACGGGTCTTAAGATTATTTTTATGTGTATGAGAACGATATTTTATATGTAAATGGATATATGTACAACTATTATTGACTTTAAGGTGTATGTCGGGGTATTCTGCAGCCAAGAATTTTATGATGCATTAAAGTACGAGGTTTTTCTGGAATTTCGTGGGTCTCGAGTGTCAGAATTTAGTTTCCGCATTGCGTCGCAACGGAAAAGCCGTTTGTTCATGGGGCCGAATGTGCGGCGTGTTGCACATAAGTGAAAGAGCGGCATTTTGACATGTCGGGGCATTTTCGATAACAGGGCGGTTTTTTCATAGGTTGGAGCCACTGAGCATTAAACTGAACCACTTTGTTTTCTGGTTTCAAGCTCTCTTTAGTGGAAAATTTATGCATTTCCTTCAAGCATCCCCCTTACGTGAGGTATTCTGTGGTATATTGTATCCATGTAGTTTTTTGGCCGGTCACCCGTACATTGTTTTCTGAAAAGCTTTCAAATATTTTCGGCTCGCCTCCTTTCGATGATGAAGTATTATCGGAAGCACGTTAATCTCGCCGAGCCTGCACCCACCACAGTTTTTATGAAGGCTCTTTTTGCAACGCATTCAAATCTCCCTTTAGTCTTTCAGCCACCTTCTTTTCAACATGAGCCACCACGTCGAACTGCATGAACAGTTCCTTCTACAGATAGAAGGAACTCAGTTCGAGATGATCGATGTCACTTACCTGTCCCAAGTACCTCCATCTCGATACAGCTGTTCCTCACATATAGGTCCAGACCATACCCTTCTGAAGGAGACACCTTGGATGAAGGAAACGCAGACTTTATGCAGCAGAATAACAGATCCAATACCATCCTTTCATATCGACAAGGATGATGACGATGATTACGATGATATTGATGAAAATCCAGTTGCCCCAGGCCTATTTCCTCGAATGAACATCAACAGCGACTTTCTCAATTTTGACAAACTACCTTTAACACCGGCATATGTGGTTCAGAAATAGAACGAGCTGGCCTCGTTTTATCTCTAGGTGTAAGTCTAGGGGACAGGATGTATTTTAGGGAATCATGGATAAGAAATAGGATTACTTTGTTGTTATGGGCGTAAATATGACTTCAATGGACGTAAATCTGGGAATGCTTCAGTACTAACTGTTCGCGGTAAATAACAGAATGCCATTTTTTTTTATGTCTCTCTCACAAATTTTCAATTTTTAAACTGAGAACGTTTGTTAGCAAGTCATGTCGACTAGAATGAATATGGCAGGCGTCCGTCGTTTATCCCAGCAGAGATGGAACAGTACCACCGGATGGAAAGATTTTTCAAAAAGAGCTGCCAGTTTAAAGCTCACAAATCCAGACGTCAGAGCTCAGGTCTTGGGGCTGATCGGTACAGAAGGCCCAGCATCGATAGAACACTACGGACGTAAATTGGCATATCATTCTCCAGTTGGAATTGATGATGCATTTAAAGTTGCCTATGAGTTCCTTGATAACGAAAGCAGTAAAAAATATGCTGAGATAGAAACCATGGACAATAAGAACCAAGCCGAAATCGACTCCTTGTTGGTAGATGCCGAGATAAACAACCCTGAAGTTCTCTACAACATTGAATACTCCCCTTCTTCTAAAATTGACAAGTCACAACCCGTCTACCGTCATCTTCTCCGCGAGAAATGGGAGAACTTTGACTTGATGATCACTATGCAGAGATTGGAACAACTTGCGGTTATTCCTGACACCTTGCCAACTTTTCATCCGAAAGTCGACGTTAAGGTCAAGTTTGGACACAATGTTGACGCTCAGATGGCCAATTGGGTCACCCCAGGGGAAATTTTGCCTGCATTTGCTGTTTCGCAGCCACCAACTATCTTGGTCCAGGAGTTTGACCGTGTTGATGAGAATCAATTATATACTGTGTTATTGGTGAACCCAGATACCCCTGACCTTGCCACTAATTCATTTTCAACGTCTCTTCATTATGGCTTGGCTAATGTTCCACTTAATAACATCGATAACACCATTAATCCTCAGAAGTTACTCGAAAGTGACTATACTTTTAAAGAATATGAACCATTGGTACCAGAAAAGAACGCGCAAAACCAAAGAGCTTGTCTCTGGGTGTTTAGACAATCCCAGAAGTTGTCTTTTGCTGGAGATTTTGTCCGTGACAACTTTGACATTCGCCATTTCGTCGCTGAAAACGGCTTGGTTCCTGTGGGAGCTCATGTTTGGAGACAACACTTTGACAGAAGTGTTGTGAACGTCAGAAAAGAATACGGCTTGCCTCAAGGAAGGGTTTTCCGTAGAGTTAGAGGTACGAAACCAATCCTTCAGTAGTGTATATAGTGTAATTTGGAGGTGTTTTCTACGCAATTGAATATTATTCCTGTTCTGTTCAACTGATCACAGTTCAAGAACTAGTTATTGATTTACTAAGAAATGTCAATTGACGAACGTCGATGTGAACTTCAGCGACTTAATCTAAGGGCATGGGATGGGGAAGTGGTATTTAAGACCACTTCCAAGCTTGATTCATCGCTCAAAAAGAATACTACATTTATCAAGAAAATTAAAGGCTCCTTCACTATAGAACAATATGGCTCGGTGTTAAAAGATATTGAGTCTCTCTCTCTAGAAAAATACCTTTCAGAGATTATTTCAGCATGCTCAGAAGGCTTTATACGTGTTTCAAAGCGTGATAACATTTTACCCACCATGGAGATTATCTCTGCATTGCACCAACGGTTCTCATCTCAATTCTCACCTTTTTTGTTGGCAAACATGTTGGTGGGTTTGGAAAATCCTACTGTTAGCGATGCTTCTGAGTCTGAGGATCGTATTGCCCGGCAAAAGAATTTAATTCGCCTCCTAGGTGAGTTCTATTTAATTGGAATCTTTCTGACAGTCAAAGATGCACAAATGGCGATTCCTGATACCGTATTGGCAAGATTCTCTGGTAAATTGGCATCCCAGCCTGTTATAGTGGTTGCATTACGTGATGTTCTCGGTTTTGAATTCTCTCTGGGGAACACTCTTGGAATAGCACAAGTATTTTTGCGTCGGTTTCATCATATAATATATGATAATGATGCTGCCGTGATGCTGTTTGAGTGTCGTAATATTCTCCAGCAATTTTTCAACAAGTTTGTCAAGCTATCTATGGAAACTTTGGTTGAAGTTAATAGCAAAGTTCGAACCTTGGTTGAGCGCAATAGAAAAGCTTCGATTCGAACCGGAAAATTCTTGGATGAGATCACTGAGGTATTAGATCAGAAAATCCAATTGCTTGAAAGATTCCGTACCAGTTGTGAGTACTTTTCTACCACATTAAATATTGAAATTCCTCGGTTGGTTAACGAGGAAGAGGAAGTTGTCGTTGAGAGTGCCATTGAGTTGGTCAAGGGTAAATCTGCAAATATGGATGAATGGAATGGGGTATGGGAAGATGACCGAGAAAAGCGGTTTTACACGGTGATTCCAACTCTTGAAGAGGTTGAGACTCAAAACACTCAAACCATTCAACTCACGGGAACGACAGATGGTGAGAAAGTAAATGACTTCCTTGTCAAGCTCGAAAGTGTACTGGACAAAACTCTTGATCAGTTGGTACTTGTTTTCAATCATCTCAACCTCAATAACACTGCAACCAATAACAGAATCCTAAAGTTCTTTTCCGAAGAGGCAAGTATTGGCAATTTAAAGTACTATGCCCGTTTCCTCCGAATTAATAAGACCAATATGGAAACCCTAATTTCAACTCTTATACAGACCCTCGATAAGGGATTCAGATCTCAAATTTATCACAATCGCTTGGATTTTCGGAACATCTTCTTCTTTTCGGAGTTGGTCAAGTTCAAGTTAGTTCCTGAACATATCCTCTTTCACAAAATTCGAAGTTTGACGATGAAGATTACTGAAACAAATAACATCGATATTCTTGGGGTCATATATGAAACTCTTGGTCGGTTTTTGATCAATGAAGCAGAATACAAGGAGTTAATGGAGCAAATGGTACAATTGTTGAAGGAAAAACAGAATCAAATGACACTATTGAATAGACATGCTGTCTCAAACTTACTAACCATGATTGATCCTCCTGCTACTAAGCTCAGTAAGTTGAATCCCAAACCAGCTCTCACTGTGAAGGCACTGTTTGTCAAACGTTTGATAACAGTTGAGTTGAATATTCACACCGAAAGAACTGTCATCGAACTTCTACAAAAGATGGCATTAAATTCAGATGAAATTCGACCCATCTTACTTGAATCTTGTTCTAGTCCAGAAGTATTGAGCTACGATAACATTCCTTCACTTGCCGTTGTTTTACGAATCCTTTCACAGGGTAGAAAATGGCTTCTTGTCAGAGCAATTGATTCTGTAGTAGAAAACATTTTATGTGGACTTGAACTCAATGATTATCGTATGAATAGAACTCGGATGGCCTATGTGAAATATTTGGGTGAAATCTATAACTTGGGGATGACAAATCACAAGTTTATCGTTAATGTGATGTATAAGATAATTTGCTTCGGACATCCAAATAATCAGCCTCTCCCCGATGATCCTGGCATTGGTAATGATCCTCGGAATAGTTACTTTCGAATCCAGTTGTGCTGTCTAATGTTAATCACAATCAAGAATGGTGCTGATTCCCAACCCACTAAGAAAAGCTCCAAAAATCAGGCGACATTCAACAAGAGACAAGCAGCCTTTTCTGAACTGATGCGGGAGTTTCTTGTGTTTTTCCAGTACTATTTGTTCTGTAAGGAAGAACCTATTCCAGTCGATATTGAGTTCGCACTCAACGATGTCTTCGTCAAATATGAGTATCTTAATGTTGAGCGCTTTTCTAACATTAGGCAGGCGGTGTCAATGTTACAAGAGGTCATACAAAAGAGAGGCTTAGCAACTTATGCTGAAGAAGATGATGACGAAGAAGAATTTGATGTTGAAGATGTCGTACAGTTCGAGAGTTCCGGCTCAGAGACCGAATCTGATTCTTATGACGATTCAGATTCAGAAGGTGAGAACGAAGAGCAGGATGAAGAAACAAGCGAGTTGGAAGGATTGAAGGAGCTTGACAAGTCACGCATTGAAGAGCAAAAGTTTCTCGAAGACTTGGACCGTGAATATAAACGTATGATCCAAGATTCATATGGAGGAAGCAATGAGAATCACAATAAGTTTAACATGGCTATTCCGTCCATCTCCTTGACATCTAAAGCTGATACTGAATCTTCCAATACGGTTTCATTTGGATTGTTGACTAGAAATGGTAAGAAGACAACTGTTAAGGAACTTCAGCTTCCAAAGGAAAATGTGTTTGCTGAGAAGTTGATCCAAGCAAAGGAATACCAGAAGCAACATCGGGAAAAAATTATGGATCTAGTGATGAATATGGATGAGTAAACGTCACTGGTTAATTCTTTTTGATAGCTCCAATGCGATATGAAAATCATTGTGCTCTACTACGTCGTCTATTGGTTCTTCGCATACTGGGCAGAATTTGTTTGGAAGTAATTGACTCAATAGAGACTGGTTCTGTTTCTGTCGTTTCAACTTCTGTAATATATCTACCTTCGAGCTTTTGGGCCTTGTTGTTTGTTTGAGTTGAGGATTTTTGTTTTGCAATTCCGATTTGATCTTTTGCAACTTTTCCCCGTCATAAACCTTTGAATCAGTGGGAAATTTTGCAATCGGTGGCAGAGGAGACTTGCTGGAATTAAAATCCTCAAACATTTTGGCAATGTATGCAGCATCTGGTTTCTTAGGAGTTGGTTTTGGAATTGGTTTGGGCATGATGGCTTGATTCGAATTGAAATCGGCAAATAGCTTGCTAATGTATTCTTTGTCGTCCTTAGAAATGGGTTTAGCGGGTATAGATACTGGACTTTTCAGTTCTTCTCGCTTAGTGAACTCCATATTAACTTGATGCAACATTTCTTTCGTATTATCGGCACCGTTTCCCATGTACGAATCTATCATCAGGGAATCAGTTGTTTTGGTGAAGTTGCTGATAACCAAAGCCAAGGTTGCCAACGGCACAATATTTATTTTGGAAAGATGAACATTATTTTCAAGTTCCTTTAGAGTCTTGCCGTTGTTTAACTGTGGGATAGAAAAGGAGGACAGAATAACTTCTTTAAATATACGATATCCGTTTTGTACAAAGACTTCTTTTAGTTTATCCAACGATCGAACCACTACGATGGTAGTTTGTTTAGACTGCTTATGTCGCTCGGTTGTGGTTAAATGGATACTGATAGTTTTGGGCCGTCTGATGTCACCTTTTTCTCGGGTTTGAACCTGCAGCATTGAGAGATTCAAGCTTTCATCATCAAGTTCAATCATCCTATTGTACAAATCACCTGCAAATACTTTGATCCAATCTAATGCATCGCCCAACTTGGATACTGGTTTCTTTGCCATGAAGTTCTTACATGACATCATCGATTTGATGTCAATCTTGTGGTTCAATTCTTGTTTGTGATTCCCGTGAACCACTTCTATGACTTTCCTGCTCAACTCCTCGTCGCGAATCTCTTCATTTAGAGAATCTACGTTAAAGTTGTCTCGTATGTATGCAATTGAATTGTGACCAGTAGGCACCTCGACTTTTTGTAGAACCATGTCGCCGATTTTTCCCCCTAACCCAGTGACATTATTGAGCTCGAACTCGTTCAAGAAACGATAAATCAGTTGGTTTCTAATAACTGTTTGGTTATCTGGTTTTTTGAAGCCTCCTGCAAGCTTGGCAAGAAGTTTGTTACGTGCGATTCCACCAGAAGTGGTATATCCCAACTCCTTATAGACTATTTGGCGATACTTGAACAATAGTTGTGATCCTATCAAGAAGCAGATATCATCCCAGTCCATGATAGTCGGTTGTGGCTCTTCGCCGTGTTGTGAATCTGAAAGAAGCTGGCGTTCATTGAGAGTACTTTCCTCTGCCTCACTGAGTACTATATGGCCATTCCATTGTAGTTCAGCTGGCAAGAGCTCAGGAATCGGTGGTAAAGTTTCGTTGTCTAGAATCTGAGGAAATAACAGCACTAAGCGTTGGTACAATGCTCTCCCAAAATCCAAATAACACTCATCAACACTGGCTTTTTGTACCAAATCGCAATGTTGCTGAAATAACTTGAAGATCTTTCTGCTTTCTCGACGATATGGATCAAGGGATACCTTGTGAATGGCTTGGTTTGGTGGAGCATCGATGTATGCCCAGTGTGACTCGCCACGTTTAAACACTGCCGCATGGCCCACTTTAAGATTGGGGCATTTTTCACGAGCTGAAGCTAGTGAGTCCATACGACTAATACCAAACTTTCTGGCAGCGTATGATACAGCTATTAGAGACAGCCATTGGACACATACCACGGGATCATCACTTGTAAATCCTAATCGAGCCTGTTCCACTTGGGCAAAAAAAGCATTCATGTCCACGAGGGCAATCACCGCTAAAGGCAGCATGTATGCAGTAGCTGCATCATTAAGAGCTATTACATGTTCACGAAGGAACTTAGAAGTGGATGGAGACGTTCGTAGTGGCGGTAGTTTATTGGTCTCTTCCCTTACTGTGGACATTACTTGGCAGATTGTTCAAAATTTTGGAAAAAAGAATACATATTCGATACTAAACAAAAAAAACTATGGATAACCTGAAGTAGTAGTGTTTACAGGTAGGTGATTCGAAAGGTATAAAGGTAGTGGACGTCTTGTCTCTCAAGGTCTTAAAAGAAACTTGTAGTCCAATTGTATTAAAGTCAAGAATATAAACAATAACGAAACAGCTTGTATGGCGCAGTGGTAGCGCAGCAGATTGCAAATCTGTTGGTCCTTAGTTCAATCCTGAGTGCAAGCTTGTGTTTTCTTTTAAACTTTTTACCTTCAAATTTTATTTTCTTTATATAATATTTAGTAGAGCCGTTCTTGGAATATGCGCTCTGCGTGGCTTTCGTGAGTAATCAAGGTTACATGACGCAGTGCTACAAAATAAAGTTAATTAAAGTTAATAATAATACAGGACGAAAGCCATCGTTTTAGTTCTGCCGTGTCCTTTATATTCACATCTGGAAAGCTTCGGATAAAAACCGAGTTCCATTCGCAGTCGCCCATCTGCGGGAATCGGCCACAAGTTCTCTAGGCCCACAAGCAATAATCCAATTTGCAGACGCACGGTCCTCAAACCGGAAGATCTGGGCCAAGTCTGGCCTTCCACGACTAACCTTAAGGTGTTGCTTGCTATTTTCGGCGTCTACGGGAGTGAGTTCAATTTCTTCCTGGCCCAATAGACCACTCGCTTCCTCCTGTTGTTCTTGGCGGTCACCAGTAATGTAAACATCAATAAGACTCGCGGCGTTTCTATCCACATGCGTCAAAATATGTGAATCATGCATACTGCGGATACACCACGTTAATCGTACAGAGATGGTGTGATGGAAGTGTTGCAAAAAGGGCAATCCGAACGATATACCTGACCCGCCGCAGATTATATGGAGCTGGCGTACTGAAGAAAAAAACTGGGAGGAGACTGCTGGAAACGGTCCGGAAATGGAATAGGTACCGCTATCTAAACGGAACTCCGTTTTTTTCACCACCAATTCAAATTCTGTTCCACTACCGCCTGCAACAGTAAAGGGATGTGTGGGGAATATCCATGATCTTAGACTTTGTGAAGAATGTGTGATGCGGACGTGGGAACCAGGTACAAACACAAGAGGTGCGTAGATCTTGACGTACATCAACGAGGACTGTGGCTCGTCGTGGATCTCGATATCAGATCTCGCGACCTCAAGCGCCGCGTGAAATCGGAGGAAAACCTGATAAATCATAAGAGCAAGCGATACGGCAGAAAACCACCAGACACCGGGACGGGTATGTAATGGAAGCATAATCACGAAAGACCAGCTCACTGCATTATGGAAGATGTAGAAAAGGCGGTAGTTTCTTGTTCTGAACCAGCGAATTGAGACTACTGCTAATAAGACGGATGCCAAGAACACCAAGACTCCCAAGAGGTTGGCAAAAAGAAGCACTTTGTCTAGCAAGGTGTGAGTTGCAAACCACTTAACGATGAAACCGATTGCATGAATGGTTCCAAACCCAACAATGATTCGAGAAACCCATTTGTGAAGCGTTATGGTGTCCAAATAGTGGCCCAAGGTACCGGTTGCCAGCCCATCAGGGATGCGAATCGCAAGAAAAATGTCGATAGGGACAAGTACATATGCGAGCCGGCCTAGCCGCTTGAGGAGAATGACGTGGTTTTCAGACACCTGGTGCCTATCACACAATAACAAGCCAGCACAAACGGCGAGCAAGGCGAAGATCTGGATCCATGCCGACTGCTGATATATCTTTTTGATCCGATGATTGCGATGGCCAATGCGGTGGTAGTAGTAACTGAATGCTTGCCATGTTCCACCGAGAAGTAGAGTTACTCCAAACATTATGTAGCCATACTTCACATTGATGAAGTGGGTGTGTCCACCATGGCGTGGTTCCAATTGTACGATTTCCTCCATGTGTGATCCGCTTATCAGATGAGTAATGCAGATATCTGGACAGGATGCCGGGTTATGCAGGCTCAGAATTTTTTGCTCTTGTTAATGTAGAACGTAGCCCGGCGCTGTGTGCCGGAGAGACAGGAGTTTAGTGCAGTGTTCCTGCAGATACTGCAAGACCCTCACAACACAACCCGCCTTTGAGCTGAAACAGTAACCGGTAAGGTCTGGAATCCAAATGAGGCGAAAGATGCTCAGATGAGAATGACACGGTTCTTTCGATGGAATATAGATCTTGTAATAGAGTCAAAACAAAAAATATTGTAGCCCATTGAAGTACTTTTGTGATTCTTCATAAAAGCATATCAACAGGCGAAAAACCCAATCTCATAATAGATACAAAAGGTCGAGACAGGTATTTTTGTTATTGACGGAAGAATGCTAAACCTAACCCTCTCGCAAAAAAAAAAATACAATTCTCTAGTATTTGATGACAGGTGCAATTGTAACTGCCGCATAACGAAAATAATCCATTTTGCTTGTAATGTGGGGGTGTTCTTTTTTTTTTCCAAAAAGGACAGATGGCGAGAGGCAATTTCAACCGCAGAGGAAAATTACTTTGCAGTTTAAGTTTGAGTTCTACCGATATGAACTGAAACGCATCATGGAATTTAGAAATTTATAGCTTATTATTGGGATAGAGATACTAACCAAAGTGGAATTATTCTTGGGCTCATCATAATATTCAAAGTCAGTTTCGGATTTGCTCGGCATTTTTTTTTTTTGCGCCACATGCGACCACCTTACAGCTTCTTGAGATGGACTGGCGATACCCGAGATTCTGTAGACAGTTTTTGTCTGCTAAGAGAACGGAAAATTAATCGTGAAAATAAAAAAGAGGAGGTGACGTCACTCATTGACCATTGGTGAACCAAGAACAAGCCATCCATACTCGACGTTGTTAGAATACAATGATGAAGGTCCATGAAGAGTATAACGGAGCGGAGTACTGCATTGCATGGTAGACGATATAGATTACAGGTACCACCATAAAAGGAAAAACAAGGGAAAATTTTATCACTAGAAATTAGGGCTTAAAGTAGCAATGTGCCTCGGTGACTGAAACGGAAAATGATCGACTGTCGTTGAAACTTTAGCACAACATATGTCTTGATGAGTCCACACTACCTGACTAACAAATTCAAAATAAGTAGATCGTTTTATCTAAGAATTACGCCGAGGCCTAGAAACAGTTCAACATATTTAGTCCTGTAAGGATCACTTTTACCACGCAATTACGACGATTAGTGAACTAACCTCAATTGGGCAAGTTAAAGGAAAGAAGGAAAAAAAAACTGGGAACCAGCCCAACATCCCCTCCATGCGGCAATATGACCCTGGAACTCCCTGATTCCTTCAAGTTACAATCTCAAGATGTAATTCGGGAAAAAATACCACCCAAAACTGTTTTTTTTTTCTCATGACATAAATCTAACTACATTATTATTTTTAAAATTAGTTCTCTGAAACCATTTTGGGAAATCAACTTGTGCGATTGTCCACATGCCAAAGCGTGGCGGGTAATGCGGTTAACCGAACCAATAACCCAGGCAGCCTTGCTGCATGTACAGTAATTGTTCGATTACACCACATGATTTTAGTTCTGCAAATGGTTCTTACAGTAAATCGATTTAAACGATGCTTAGTCATTCCACGTCACCCTATGTGAGCTCTGCTCCATCTAAGCAAAATACATATGTGAATAAATATGAAATTAATAAAAAAGAATTAAGAACAAAAAAAAAAAGAAATCCCTAATTGAAAATAAAAACAACACAAAACTAGTTGGTCCTAAATAATATTCAACAGAAGGGCTGTAAGAAATTGCATCCCCTAGTATTTTTTACCACTTACATAATCCCTTGTGGCGAACGAAAGTACAGTGTACAGTCTATTTTTTTCATGTATAAATATTTCTCCATCCCTTGGTAATCCGAATCTCTGAACGATTATCATAGATACAGTAGCAAATTTGACCGGTAACATACATAACCCAATCTCAAACTATCTGCCAATTCTAACATCATCACCTTCTCCAATAGTGCAGATCACTGTATTTTTTTACGGACGAAATATATTATAATGGTTTATTCCTCAGAAAGTGCCAAGTGGAAGGCATACGAATTTAGTGACCCGTTCTCAGCTAGTCTGTTTTTTGTTTGCAATAAAGTGAGTAAATTGTTTTGTCGTCCTGACTGTGACTTTAGACCTATCACGAATTTGAAGCTGGAGATTAAATTTGTTGATCAAGCCAATGACGCATTGCTGTTGGGATATAAGCCATGTGAATTTTGCGAGCCAATGAATTTACCATACATTGATGTGAATTTGTTGGTGAAGTGCGTGGAAACCGTTAACGAACAAATTGGCTTCCTAGCTCCATTACTCGAGGATAATGAAGAAATTAACAATGAAAGTATCAAGGTTAATATTGTTGAAACCAAGAATAAAGAAGATATTCTTGGCAGAAGATCATCCGTGCCCATAATCAATTTTGATGGGAAGATTTCCAAAGATACTAGTGTCATTTCCAAAAACGACCTGGACCATTATAGAATAGTGGACTTGGCATGTCGGCACTTGGCTATGGCTGCTGCAATGTCGCTATTTCAGCTTCCATCGCCAGTTAAGGTGCTGGAAGATACAGGGAGCCCAGGAGGCAAAAAGAGACGAAGAAGAGGTGGAGTGCTTGGTTTCAAAGAATTGGCTGCGAAATCTAAATTGTCAGCATGGCACTTTCATCGTGTGTTTAAGTCTGTCACTGGTTTGACACCTAAGACATATGGTGATAAGTGCTGGGAGTATGTAAAGGCATGCAAGGACTCGGGTGAGTACAGCGTGCTGAATACTTCATATGGTTACCAAACACCAACCCCTACATCATCTACACAATCAGTCCACAGTTCTTCAGTCCCCACATCACCCGAAAATATACAGTCGCAATCCTATAAGCGGGTGAAAAAGGAAAAAGATGCATCTACTTCGCCGTTCCTGGCGATAAATTATGCACCACAAATGACATATCAAGTTCCAGAACTGCAAACATTTGACTTGAGCCAGCCTCTTGTCAGTACCAATTTTAACATGTTTGACATCACTAGCGACCTTAAGATGGCTCCTCCAGTGGTACCGAGCGACTCTTGTACGAGGGCCTTCTCCACACCGGATTTGACCAAGTTTAATAGAGATTCCACCGCCACACTCTTCGCTCCTCCCAAGATCGAGGAAGAAGTACCTGTCCCTTCCATTCCACATAATACGACCATACCCGCTACTACTAATAATAATAATGCCGTTTCAGATGACTTTACACGAATGATGGATATGACACTCGGTACCGAATTGCTGCAGTTACCGAATGTTGGTGACTTTACCACGGAATATGAAGTCGACGCAGCTAATTTGGACCTCGTTTGGGTCCCTGAGTTGTTGTCTGCCAACATTGGCATTGGCATGATGTGAAAGACCCCTTTAGACATTTGGTGCACTGGTGCGAATGTCTGACTGTACTGTATTGTATGATGTTTATAGTAACCCGATTTATCGTATTTTGTCACGCAAATTATTATCTTGAGGTATCTGTGTTTTTCCTGGTCACAGGAAAGAGGAAAAAGGAAAAGGAAAAGGAAAAGGAAAAATACCCCTAGTAAAAAATATTGACGGGAAGATTGTCGTACAGATCTTTTTTAGAATGTCTCGAATCGTTTACCAGCAGTATAGGAATATGTATTGTTCCTTTTCACACAAAGGCTCTCCGCATTATCTTCCACTATTCACTCCTTATTCTCCTCATAATAAAAATTACATAATGCACTTCGCAAATTATCCGCAATTCTTAGTTTTTTTTTTTCTAGTTTCCCACTCCCTATTCCATTTTCAGAATTCTCCTTTTGTCTCATATTCAAGTGTTTGTATAAAAAATATTTATTGCGACCCACCGCTCACTCGCCAGAGCCCCATAAAATAGTTCGTGACACACGTTTGGTTAAAGCTCGACAAGACCCTACGTAATCCAAATCCAGTTGCGGGATATTTTGATTGGAAATCTTACCAAACCTTAACCTAAACCCTATACCCAGCCATCTTACTCAGAATAATCTGACATCACTCGCCACATTCACTTGGACCAGGGCCCTGTTTCATTTTTTTCGTATTGGTCATTAAATTCATTTTTCATTTGCCTCAATGCACAATTCAGTAACCTAACGCATTTCAAATTATTTTTTAATTTCACCAGCAGTACTTTTTTTTCTATGCATTGTAACACTCGCACTCAAACGTGGTGACGCGCTATCCCTCCCCCCTCCCCCCAACATTAGTCCCCCACTGGCCCCATCCTTTTTAATCATATGCAGGAGCATGCATGTATGTTCTAAAGTAAGCAGTGCTTCACGATGTATTGTTTGCGAAGCGCATCGCCTACTCTGTTTCATATCTCAATTAAAATCTAAATCTCTATACGATTATCCGAATTGATTTTAACCGAATGTCCCAAAAAAGCGAACCTTTCAAAATGATGACAACTCTTCTATATTAATTCACCCGTTCAAGAAGGCTTAAAACTAAACTAGATAGTCTATTTGATGTTTCTGTCGCTGCTGGACTGGATAATTTGAGCTTCCGATTACCGTCAAAGTCCGAATTCTCTTCCTGTTGTTTCTGAAATATCATATTCATCTCATTTAATATGTCCTGAATCTTGCTAATCAAACCTCTATCACCAGATGATTTGTTAGGAGTGTAAACTTTTTTTATCCTTGTCTTATACCGGTTCTTCGGTACAACATAATCTTCTTGCCTCTCAGTTGACGGTTGTAACAGCGAGGAAAGTAGCGATGCTTTGGGATCGTCTGTTTCACCATCATTAAAAATGCTCATTTCGATCACTTCAATCTCGCGGGCACGTAAACTGACAAACACAGAACGAGTTACAATCTGATCATATCGACAGTTGTTTTGATAGAATAACAAGTCATTCTTCATTGAGTTCATCACTTGTTGTTCTAGCTTAGGATTCATGGGACAACTTTGAATGTTGAACTCGGGTCTATACTCTTCACTGAAAGCAACAATCGGAGGAAGAGCTTGGTACTTGAATACCTGATTTAACTTTTCCTTCCTATCTGTTGGCTTTAGTGTACTCTGGTCAATGATAAGACTGTCTGAATCGTCAATATTTTCATATTCCGCACTGTTTCCAACAGTTGTTTCTAACTTAGAAACTTCATGCAAATTTAATGGGGAAATTTCCAAGGTGGTACCAACACTTGCAGTTTTGAATTTCTTCATCTTGGTGATCTCAGCACATTTCCGTTTGATTACACTTGTGTTATGTTCCTGGATGTTCTTCACCAAATTATCACTTATTAATGGCATTAACAAACTTGTCTTCGTTCTTTTGATCTCCAAATTATTGTTAATGTTTGTGTTCATAGATTCAGGGTATGATTCTTCATCTACCGCATCTGCCACATTATGATTCTTGTTGTTATTGTATAAGTCAAACATAGACTGCGTTCTGGACAATTTGCTTGGAGTCCCAAAATAACCCGACGACATATTAGTGCTCCCGACAGGTGTTGCAACATTAGGTGAAGTTTTGCATGGGAATTCATCCTGTTCGGTTGCCGGAGATGGTGATCTTAGTGAATGGATAGATTTCTGTTTAGACAAACTCCCAATCGTTGTAGGTGGAACATATTCACTGCTATCATAATTTGAAACCGTGGATACATTACTCTTATAACTTCCGAAAGAGTTTTTCCATTTTTCCATGAAACTACCACCTAACTTCGTAAGGGAATAGTTAGAAGTAGAAGATATTGAGGAACCTAATGACGATGAGAGGTATGACACGGATGTTGACTTGGACAAAGACGCTGAGGTTGAAAGGTGCTCTCTTGAATTATTGAACGAAGATTGAATTGGAATTCCCTTCGTACTTGTCTCTATTCTCGAACCGTTAGGGTTTGTAGGCGTGGTCGTAATACTAGCAATAGACTTGCTTGGTACCTCCCACCCCTTAACTGATGGTGTAGATCTAGCCAAAGAATTTTCAGAAGAACTAATTGAGCTGCAAAATGGTGTAATGTTATTGCTCTTTATAGGTATTGGAAGAACAGACTGTGTCAATATAATTGGCAGCTTTCTGTGCTCGTTAGGTGATAGCAGTGATCTTGAATTCTTACCTATTTTTGTTTTACCAGATAATTGAAAATCATCAGTACTTAGTGATTTCGAGGATACAGAATCATAATCATTCTCAGGTTCGATTCTCTGTTCTTGAGTTTGATTGCAGTTTTTCAAATTGGAATATGCTTCTGTGGAATCAACGTTTTCGCCAACATTCTCAAATGTCAAGTCTAACCCATTGGAGGGAATCAACGCATTGATAATGAAAATTAACTTCTTGGCCACAACAGGATTACTAGTCATGATAACCACCCGGGTAACCTCTCTGACTCTGATGTTCGTGTCATTATGAAGTGGTTTAACTCCTAACAGTTTCCGGTATTGTGCTACTAGTGCCAAAAGATTCGCTAAGAAGGTGAAACTATTGGAAGTAGTGACCTCGGTGTTTGAAACAGAATTGTGCGACGAAGAACTGAGATGGTGCAATGAATGATTTGGTTTTCCTTCTTTTAATTCCAACCAACTTAGAACCTCTAAAATCCAGTTCAATAGTATACTGTTGTACTTATCGGACTTGTGCTGAATTGACTCCTTGATCAAGTTATTTGAGACAATGAGTTTTGGAATATTTGAGTTAAAGTATATCAATTTGATAAGTTTGACTTTCTGGTGGTTCATCTCTGCGTCATTCTGCAAAATAAAGTTAGGGAACTGTATCCGTTTGTTAATTATGAATGAATTGCATGTGTCACTATTGGTGGGTAATCCACTATTAAGGAGGTTAATTAGTTTTTTTGTCATGAGTTTTTGAAGTAGGATCAAGTAATGAGAAATCTCATCCCAGTTGTTAAAAATTACATCATTCATATCGTTTAAGGAATTGAGTGGAATTATAATACCAATAGAGAATCTGCTGTTGAAGTTATTACTTGAAATTTTGCCATTTTTTAGTATGGGAAGGCTTCCTATAGGTGATTCGCGTATTGGAAGCGTCGGTGTTGGGTTCCATGACGCTGAAGAGTACAACGAAGATAGCTTCGATGGCTTGGTTGATTCTGATGTGATTTCCATGTCGGTTATGGAAAATAATCGAGTAAAAAGAACTGAGTGGTACGAGCCATAGATTGAACTATTCAAGGGCAGCAAGATGTGGATCTTTGTCGAGTAGTGGGTTTCATTTGTGGGGAGGCCACAACCAAACATATAGTCATTTAGTTCCGATGGCGAATGGTGTATTTTCGATATTAGTGTGGGTTTGTTGGGGCTTCTCTTGGATGTGTCCAGAGATTTCATGGGAGGCGATGGAGATTCGCTGGCGGAGTCGTACAAGATCTGTTTAGTACGCAAATTACCGCCATCTTGTGATACTATGATACGAAATAGTTTTTTGTTGAAGTTGTATGGCTGTAAAGGATTGGAGTTGTAGGTGCCGTAAAGCATTTCTCTAGTATATGAATCATCGAATGAGTTGGCGTTAATCGCCTGGTTGGTTGGCGGAATACCGCCTTGGTGAATTGTGGAATTAGAACCTTGCTTAATCAATCTTCCTAACATGGTTTATGAAAGGTCACTGTGGTTATATGATGATATCCATAGTCAACGGTTGTGGGGGTATGTTATGGAAACTGTTTTTTTAGTACAAAAGATTTACGTCAGGTACTTTTTTATCACTTTTGGTTATGACCACCGGAAGGAGGCGTATTGGCTAGGGTGTGAAAAAAAATGGCCCACTGACTGGTTCAGGGAAAGGAAACTAGAAGGTTGGGCTAATCAATAAATGTTACCACGCAAAAACAAGGTTACAACCAAAAGTACAAAGTGTTGATGGGCGTCAAAACTTTATGAAGCCTGAATGGGCGGGTATCAATTAGAGTTTCTTTTTTTCGTTTTAAATATTTGTTTAAGAATCCAGAGAGGGTCAGCCACACGATAAAACGTAGGAGTGCAGCAGGGTTGAAATGCGGTATTTTCGGGGAGAGAATAGTGAGAACTGACGGAACTCCCCAAACTGGGGAATATTATCCTGGTTTGCCCAAAGTAGAATACGAATTAAATACAACAGATGTTTACTACCTTTTTCAGCTGCAGCCTTCCAATTCAAGGACATTATCGAGGTTGACGACAACATAGAGGCGCAGGAGAGCCATCGTTTAAAAGGTCTTGTTTACTACTTAGTTGCCCGCCCTAAACTAGAAACCGCTGGCCGTTTGATTGAGAGCGTGCGCACTTTTTTTTTGTTCACGAAGAAAAAAATGTATAGAATAATAAAACGTTGCAACAGTTGCAAATTAATATTTCGTGAAATTTTTTGACTTAATTATCTATAATTCGTGCAAAACGTCCTCCAAAACACCTAACAAGACATCGGCGTGTGATTTGTCAAAGGTCAAGGTTGGTCTCAATCTGATAGAGTGGTCACCACACCCACCAATGTTAATACCTCTGGCACGACACTTGAGCAAAACTTGATTTCTGGCATCGCCATTAGCACAGTCCCAAGCGATAAAAGTACCAAAATTTTCACCTCTCAAGTTCTTGACCTTACCTGGGTACTTGCTGAAAATAGTAGTCAAGTTTTGGTATAAATAGTCACCAACCTTGGCAGTTTCGTTGACCAAGTCATGCTTGACAACTTCTTGGTAAATGGTTCTGGCAATGATTGCCTTAGAAGCATCCCCACACCAGGTGTTGAATTGTCTGTATGGCAAGTTTGGTTGCAAATTAGGGTTGCTGAAGTAGAAACCAGCAGCTTGGAACTTCTTGGAGAAAGTAACCATATCCGGTGGTGTTGTTAAGTTCCAGTGTTCGTGGGCCCAGAACTTACCAGAAGCACCAACCCCAGTCTGTACTTCATCTACAATCATCAAGACATCATGCTTTAATGTGATGTCTCTTAAGCCTTGGAAGAATGAAGCAGAGGCATGGTTGTCACCACCTTCAGATTGAACTGGTTCAACAATCATGGCAGCAATCTGGTGTGGGTTCTTTTCCAAGATTGCTTCAAATTCATGCAAGCAACGAGCTTCTTCGAGAGCATTTTCTGCTTCAAATTGGCTTAAGGGGTATTTCAATTCTGGAAATGGTGCCTTTGGCCAGTCAAAAGCTGGAATATCCAACTTGTGAATAGCCTTGGATCTGGTGGTAGACAAGGAACCAAACAATCTACCGTGGAAACCCTTGTCAAACGAAAGGATCTTCATATTGGAGGCACCTGGCGTTTGATTGTTCATAACGGAACTCAACTCTTCAGTAGTGAAATCCAAAGAGCCTCTTTTTTGTGCATGTTGGTACATAAAAGCAGCCTTATAGGCAGTTTCGTTAGCGCAGGAACCAGACAAAGCAGTCCAGACTCTGGACATACCTGTTGGTGCAGCAGCCAAAATACCTTCCTCCAAGATTTTTTTGTAATTGGTGGATGGGAAACAGGCCAAAGCTGGTCTGTTGATCAAGGCATCAACCATTTCGTCGGACTTGGCAGCCTTGATCAACGCAGGGTTATTGTATCCAAGAGCGATGGATGCAATTTGGGCATAGACATCCAACAACCTGTTTCCGTCAGCGTCACTGATATAGTTACCAACAGCTTGCGAGTAGTCACTGACAAAGTAGGTAGCACGGTTATCAAAAACACCACCGAGCTCTTCGTTTAAAGCTTGAGACTTTGGACCTGGAACGGATTCCGAAACCAAAACTGGTGCAGATGGTTCTTGAGGAAAGTACTGTTGGGCAACACTGGCGTAGAATCTCTTGGCGGCAATAGTTCTGACTGTTTTGGATACGCGAAGCATTGTTATTCTCTGATAAATTCGCCGTTAGTGAGGACAAACACCCACGTTTAAGTATGTGATAGAGGACCCCATGATTCGAGGTAAATGGAGGATATCGTTTTCCGGAAATTAGCGCCAATTACCCTATTTGGTAATATTTTGCAAATACATCATATCTATATGTAGGATATGAGACCGCCTGTAGGAAACGGGTTTCCTTCATTTTGAAGTGTATGTGAACAATTTATTCGTTGAGATTGAAGTTGAAGTCAAATTCGTTTGTAGTTGAAGCAAAGGGGGAAACTATTTCACTACAGTTGTGCCAAGCTCCTTGTAAAGTGAAAAGGCTTCGCTGAGGCTAGACCTTGCTCACTGTGCATAATTACAACTCGACCGTACAGGTAGCTGAATTTGGAGAATGGTTTTATCGAGAGGATTCTTATGATTGGTCGTTTCTCATGAAGGACTCGCCACCAAAGTGATAAGAGCATCGCTCCTAGATCAAATTTCATTTACTTGCAGAAAATTTTTCGCTAGTTGAAAACTAATCCAGGCACCAGGTAGAATTCTGTGTCATATCCCGCCAACATAAACTGGGAGGGGACAAGACAAAAAGGCGAAAAAAAAAAAAACTGTAGTCGTACCCTGGATTTTACACGTTCTCAATCCTTTCCGGCATTCCGAAATGGAACAGAGGCATCTATCCCAAGTGAATTGGACCATGCATTCAGAAAACGGCTATAATTGAAGTATCTGTTCACTACAACCAGTTGTGGTCTCCCATAATAAGCGAAAGCACAGCGGTGGTACTTATGCAGACATTAATTTATAATTGTTGTGTGAGCTTTTTTTAATTATTTTTTGGGCGGATTTGACTTTGTGAGTATTTTTTATATTCCGTCTCATAACTAATTAACCTTATGTGATATTGAGGCGTCCACTCCACAATAAAAATTGTGTTCAAGGTGAGGAGAAGCAGCCTGATTACATGGTACTAATCTAAATACCTTGCTATATTCTATAGTACTGGAAATCTAAGGAAAAATCCGACTACGCAGAGCCTATGGGAAGTATCAATACCATTTCTGCATTCAAATTTCCAACAACCCACATGAAACGAGTTAAAGATTCCATGTGTCCCCTTTCCGTAATTGTCAGCAAAATATTAGAAGAACACAAATCTAATTCATCGACTTGACTTATTTTTCTTTTTCCATTATAATTCCTTCTGTGGACAACTCAACAACCCGGTGAGGTTTACTTGGCCGTTGGAATGACAAACTAGCAAATGGCAGTGTATACGCACTGATTAAAAGCCCGGGTTACAGAGAAATACCAGGCTTTCTTGTAAACTTGATGGCCATGTAGGCGTGTTGTTCCAAGTCTATAGATTCGCGTACATTTGCAATTTGTAATCTCGAATCAATGTTACCGGTCTTCTTGGCTATTCATAGGACAAATTTAAACTTTTTGAATTGTTCTACAATATAACTAGATGGTTAGTATTTGGGTGACATGACGCATCAGTCGGATTTAAAAGAGGGTACCTATACCCTATTAATTTTTGTGGTATAATTTGATGAATATGTTGAGTGTTCAGAATTCATTTGCATATGCGACCGTATCTGTAACTGAAGTTTAGTTTGATAAAGGGGGTGAAGAAGATGGTTGAAGTCAAGGTTGTGACCCCGGTTATTCTATGACTACATGTCGTCCCAATGCTCAGCACCATTCTAACTAAAAATGTTGCGTCTGATACCTTGTTGCATATGATTTTTGTATTTTTTTCGGATACTAAGTTAAGAGAAACCATCAACATTTTTTGTCTGTTTGAAAAATAATTGTCAGGAAAAAAATAATAATATTCATAAAAATAAATCAATCAATTCAACTTATATATATTAGCTACCGTGGAACATTGATCTTTGTAGAGTTTCTAGCGACAGTAGAATACAAAAACGAGTATAAATTCCCGTTTATGAATTCTTATGTTTGCAAGTTACTGGAAGTCCATTAACAAAGCAAAATAGTGTAAAGACTTCATTACAATCCCAGTATTTCTATCAATACAAAAATACACTCCGATGAATGATGAAAACCCCAATATACAGCGGTTTCAGCACACTGGGAGTACTATACAATTGAATCATGATGTTATAGGCAAAGGAATTGGAAAGCAAAAAGAGGAGACATCGGCTCCATATGTTTATCAACCATTACAACAACATATCTACCAACCAGATCAACAATTTCAGCTTCAAGTGAGCCCTGTTACTCAACAACGAATACTTCCTAGGTTTCCAGCATTTCCAAATAATGGGAACTTAGAACAACAGTATACCTATTCCAATCAAATGTTGTCGCCGATTCAAAAGTATCCCAATCAACAACCATCGTTAATTCAACAACCTCCTCCACCCATCCCCCAGGTGTCATCATATCATACTAACTACGTTCCCTCTCATCCTCAATATCAAATATCACCTTCGATTCAACCACTACCAGTCTCTAGAATACCCCAAAATACATCAAGCTCGCCAGATACACAATTTAGGCAAGGCCTACAGATGTATCCAGATATAACTACCTACGTCAATTCCAATCCTAACCAACCTGCTCCTACCGTTGATACTATATTTTATGACCAAAGCACATGCCCAATCTGTGGCAAGAGAAAGTTCAAGAGTTTAAAGCGCCATATACGGATACATGAACAAACTCCGAAGCACCGATGTTTGTTTCCCAAATCAGTTTGCAACTTCAAAACCAATTCGTACAACCGGCAGTTTGATTACAAGAGACACTTGGTCCATAAGCATTTTCGATTTGAGGACAAGAAAATTCGTAAGCTATCTGGTTTTGAAAATAAGTTGGATTATCCTGGCGACTGTCCATGTGGGAAGAAATTCATTGCCAAAGAATGGTTGGCCGATCACATATTGACTGACGACGAAAATTTACGCTGTCGTTTGTTCAAGAACTAGCATACATAGATTAACTAGAATATAAGCATATGAGGCTAGGATCTCATCATCAAATACTGGTTAACTTCAACGGAATTCCATAAATGGAACCCATCAATTATTACAAGAAAATTTATATTCTTAATTTTATAATTTTGTGCTACTTAGCTGCTGATCCTCGATGGATCAGCTCGGCAGTAATTGTTTCCGGTAAGATTTGGTACAATTACTTTATGAGTACAAAATTCGTAATTGTATGGCGAGGAAGCTAAATTCCTAATATGTCTTATTCTTTGTAATTTCTTGACGCGAAAACTGTAATTTGACAAAAAAGAGTCTACTTGAAGTCTCTTTAGAGACTGTCGTGCCTATTCTGAATTGGATTTGCAGAAACGTTAGGTCTTCTTTGCATCCAAAAAGAGGACAAAGTGTCGTTTGGGGCGTTTTTTTGCCTATGTGCAGAATATGTAGACTGGAACAATAGCAAAAAAAATTTTTGAATTTCCATGCAGGCGTGCCGCACGCGTAGAAATGAAACCAGTCACCCGATATTATTGTCTGGGTCGATAATATTTTTTGATCAGCTTTTTGACAAATGTTTCCGACAAGAGGACACCTCAGTATTGCAATCACCTTTCAAGTCAACAAAGTGGCTCAACCCTATTTTTTTATGTTGTAGTTTGGTAGGGCTGTAGTGTTGGGTTTCTCCGCTACACAGACACTAATAAAAGTTAAAGTAACACCCAAGTTGCCACGTTTTTCCTTTTTAGGGCCCCGGAAACTTTGACTTTTTTGGTTGCTATTTCGAATTCCTCATCACCTACCATCACTTAGGTCCCGCGACAAAACTTTCCACTTGGCGATCAACGGTGATGATCTATAAAAAATACCTCGTCGCCAATTCTGTCCAAAAATATTTTTTTAGAACTCTGATTTTTATGTGTCGGAAGAATTCTTTCAATAAGCCAAGTTGTATATTTGGCATATCAATCACCAGGACGACCTATGTCTTGGATCACTTGGCGTGAAATCTCTTTATAATGTCTGAGACCTGAGGCGTAAGTATGGCATTTAGTACGCAAACTTAGTTTATGTGAGAGTGTATTTTTTTTCTGAACTACGTTCTAGCCAAGTTACTAACCATTCTGGACAAAAAGAGTCGATCCAATCAGTTATGAATCTTGGATATTCCGAAAATCAAAAATTGCATATTATTTCCGATATAGTGTAATGGCTATCACACGACACTCTCCATGTTGTGATCCGGGTTCGATTCCCGGTATCGGAGCTATTTGTTTTTGTTTACATTGAAAAGCATTAACACTAGCGTAGAGTTGTAGCAAAGTGTACTTGCCTTTTTGTATCGTAGAAACTTGTAGTATGCAGTTGACATTGCTACAAATAAATGTCTATTAAATCAATTATTCGCCATTTCGAGATGATGTGCGGCGATATCCTTTTGGAATTCCTGCAAGTTGTATGCTTCGTCACCTTGGTTGATTTTATTAAATAAATCCTCCATTTCCTTATCAAATCCACCGATAAGGTTACTCTTCCTTCCATAATCAGCACAGAAGTCAATCGATCCTTTCAAAGCACAAACGATGTTGTCGTTGTTAAATCCGATAAGATTACTAGAAAGTTGTTGCTCGCTTTCGGGGATTTCTAACGTCTGGTTGTCCGCCTGGTTCCTCATTACCAACATAGGATTCTCCAATTGCAAGATCTGATCAAGCAATCCCTTGATGTTGACCTTTGTGACGGTGTAGTCGGATATTGATAACATCAATGTCATGTAGTCTTCAGTTCTCCAATCACCTTCTCGCGACCGTTCCAATGAATTTATGTTCCAGGAAGAAATACCATTACTGATCAAGACATTGGGTCCGTCATGACACAGAGCACGAGGATTACTCAAATCCCAGCCCAAAACTGGTATATCATACCCTATTGACGATGACACATGTGAAACCTTGTAAAAATCCTTGCCGTCGTAAGTATCCTTCAAAAGTACAGCCAAGTTGGGACGATACATTCTTTCAGCACAGCCACAACCGACAATATGAGTACGAGGGAAACCAACCCAGATTTCACGGCCAGGCGGCATGATGTAGGATATGTCAACGCCGGTTGGTGAGATCAACAGGTTAAGGCTAACCATCTGAGTTCCCCCACGTAATGGTCCAACTGATGCCGAAACTGAAATGGTATCATTAAGACGGTACTCAAAATCACATGCCCCGTTTTCCAAATGACATTTCAACACCTCGAGGTTGGCCCAACGGAAGACAATTAGTACGTCCTTATCATAGCCATTCTTGAGGCGCTGTTGATGCAGGATCATTGGAACCCAGTTCTTTTGTGTTTCCTGACGTTGGACATTTTTGATTATCAATTCCTGGGCCTTCACGTACACCTTGTCATCAAATTTGGGGTCTTTGAAACCGTCCATACCTTTTTTACCCTGTACTATTTGCCATGGCCAGGCCAAGAACATAGATCTGTAGAATTTGGGACTCTTGGTAAAAGTTGTGGGTTCATCGTCGGTGGAAGAGTCGGTATCGAACTTGCGGTGATGGGCATTAAAGATGATCAATGGTTCATCGTAACCACCTTTATTGCGGACCAACGAGATATGGGCATCTTCTGGACCATAGAACTTGCTGTAACGGTTATCTATTTCATAATAGAATGGAACTGGCACGATATAAGGCAATGTGATTGGTCTGAAACCATCGTTGGAGGGAACTACCAACGTTAAGCCTTTCAACTCATTCCAGTTATTATCATACGCCTGTGCATATACCAATGAAAGCATCGGGTTGTTTCTGTGACCAGAGGGCGCATAGACGACCCGTGAGATCATATAGTGGATCCCATGTTCCTCAAGCCAAACCGAAGATCCTGCCAACCGGTACCAAAATTTCTGAGCTACCTTGTGCTTAAGTTGTAACTTGAGTTGACCAAAGAAGTATGGGGCAATATCCAGGAGATAATGATTCGATCCCTTTTCGATCTGGTCGACGATATCTTTGAGGAGATCAGTTATGTTGATTTGTAGATTTTTGACGGAGTCGACTGCGATATTGCTATTATGTTGAATTTTGTGACAGTCGTTAGTGTCCAGGCTAATTGCTTCGTAATTATTGTAGATGGTTATGTTGTGGTTATGGTAGTTGCTGTGGATTTGGTCTGACAATGACAGCTGTTTATGAAAATCTGACACGATGGTGCAGTCGGCTAAAAATGGATGCGATTTCAAGAACTGTCTGATCTGGCCATTGGGGAATGATTTGGGAAATATTAAACGGTTTGTGTTATATACCTGATATGACTTATGGGATCCATTTGATGTGACTTCCGTGATAGGGTTATAGTAGCCGTATTGTATAATGTACATTGATAGTCCGAATAAAGAGATGAGGAGGAACCCCAGTAGGGGCAATAGAACCCTCCGCCTTATTATGCTATGATACATCATAAATTAGTCTAGAAAGTATCGACCAACACTTGTTGAAAAGATCTGGACAAAAACTAGGAGGATTAATTAAAGGTTTCGGCGGATGTTGAGGAGTTTAAAAGTGGGTGGCTGAGATGGATATTGACAAAAATAGAAAATAGTGTGCAGGTTATTGTTTTAGATATCAATTTATGCCAAAAAGTGATCGACCCTCACTAAAAATATTAAGGTTTAGGGGCGGGAAACTAACGATAAATATGATCCCTGAAGAGTATTGGGGCTGCTAAGTGTGCATTAATAATATCACAGTTACCCACATTTTAAGGGAGTCAAAGAGTGAACAGATGTTCTTGAAAGCTAATGTTAACCTTTTGTTATTGCATATCATGCGTTTCTGTATAGTAATTCCCGCAACGTGGTATATACTATTTTTTAGTCTAAAAAATATATTTAAGCCTTCTTAAGAAACCAACAATAGATAGTACAGCCTACATTATCGCTGTACATGGTTGGTCAGATTGTCCGAGTATAATACAAAAATATTGAAACCTCTTGATAATAAATGTTATGTAAAATGCAAGTGTTACTGAGCAGGCGAGACTAACACCTGTTGAGTTGGATCGGAGCCAAAGAAATAAATAAGATTAGTAATACCTTTAATATTAAATAATGATCGACAGTTATGATCGACAGTCGCATTATTTATGCCTTCTCTGGCTTAGTGAACGGGTGCTTTGCTCCGTAATCAGCACAGAACTTGTAACTAGCCTTGAGGGCGCATTTGACATTGTCGTCGTTGTAGCCAATCGCTGATGTTTCATTGCCATCAAATAACTTGTACAGCTGTGATGTTTCATCGTGATCCCCTTGCACAAGAGCATTTAGCAAGCCTCGTATGTGTAACACATCCACTGTCTGGTCCTGTTCCGAAAAAGAGATCGTCATATAATCACGCACGGCACTATTTCCTTCTGGGCCGGTTTCCTCTCTTAATGACCACGCCGAGACTCCATTTGGAATCAACGCATTAGGCAAATCAGGGTCACACCGTTCCTCGGGCTTATCAAACTTCCAAGCACGCACATCCATGCCTAGGGCAGTGAAACCAGACGCCTGATTCACCTTATACTGATCTTTCTTATCACGGGTGATGATTACCAAATTAGGACGGTAGAAACCCTTGGCACAACCACATTCAGAAATGTGAGCTCGAGCAAATCCAAGCCAGATCTCTCTATCCTTTGGAATTTTGTTCAATTGGGGTACAATGGATGGAAGCTTGTGTCTGTAATCCTCGAGCATTCCGTTGACACTATACATCTGGGTTCCTCCTCTCAAAGGTCCGACACTCTCACCGTTCTTCAAGTCAGACTTCATCCTGTAGTCATAAACACAAGTGGAAACTGAGTCAGTAATGTCAGCAAGACTGCACTTCAATATCTCAAGATTGGTCCAGCGGTATACGACATAGATGTATTTATCGTAGGTGTAAACCTCACGGTCCTTGGCTGAAAGGAAGGGTGACCAGTTCTTTTCCTGTGCTTCTCTGGGAGCCCCTTCACGTCTCAACTCAACGACACGAGTGTATAAGTCATTGTTGTGCTTTGACTTCAAATCATCGACATTTAATTTACCCTTCTGTAATTGCCATGGCCAGGAAATAAACACGGAACGGTAGAACTTGAACTTTAGCGTCGACTCGTCCTGGTTGGGTGAGTCCTGCTGAATGATCTTACGGTGGTTGGTATTGAAAACCATAAGTGGTTCCTCGTATCCACGGGGATTCTTGACAAGCATCACACGGGGGTCTTCAGAGCCATAGTACCCGTCACCATTAACCTTGGAGTTATGGTAGATTGGGGTGTGCAACATTGAAGGATACAGAACAACACCATACAAATCCTGCTGATTGAAAATTGTCTCCATTCCGAGATCTGGGTTGTTAGTAGGCACCACCAACTCGATGTCTTTAATTTCGTTCCACTCTTCATCAAAGATCTGACCGTATGTTAACGAAAGAGCAGGATGGTCCTTCACTTCCCAGGGAGAATACACGATTCTTGAGATCATAAAGTGAACCCCGTACTGTTCCAACCACACTGATGAACCAAGTAAACGGAACCAGTACTTTTCGATGGTGTTTTCCTGTAATTGTTTCTCAATGGTGTTATCGCCAAAGACGTCGGCAAATTCGTGGTAGTACTTTGTGTTCGAGTTCTTCCAGTCTTCAATAATCTTGATGATGCTTTTATTGCAGGATTTGGGTTTCGAAACATCAAACTTCATGGTGGAATGTATTTCTTCACAACGATCTTCGTTCCCATCAATGCTTTTCTGTGAATGGAACACGTCAATAGACGTGGATTGGAACACGGAGCTGACAATGGGTGAGCTCAACGGGTCTGATTTATGGAAAAGATTGTCATCGTGGTCGGTGTCTTTGTTGTAGTTGTAGCTGAATCTAAACATGTCGTATGACTGGTGTCCATTTGCAGGAACCGCTTTCTTTAAATCGTGGACATAGTAGTTCAAGAGGTCCTCTCTTGTGAAAACGTGAAAGTTTCTGGGGAACACAATCAACTTCTTGTCCTTGTCATGGGAGCTAATAGGCTCTTCGTAGAACACATCATGATGTGGAGCAGGTTGATGGAATTCTTCAATATCGTGGTACTCATCCTCTTTATATCCTGATACAGTGTCCTTTACCAGGTCGAGGATACTGTAATCGTGGCTACTGAACACCAGGAACGATACAAAGATCGATGTGATTCCTAGCAATAGAAGGACCATGGTCAACTTTCTCACATCGAAGGACGACGGGAGCAACATTTTTGTCGTGACGCGTATATGTTTAGGCTCCTATAGATCTTGTTTAACGTAGTCGCGTGGTTTGAAAGAAGGATTGACTAGATGTGGGAAATAAATTCTTAGCACGATTTTTTCACCAAAGTTTTCGAATCTCTTTAGAGGGGGCTATTCGCAGGATCTGCAGTCTTGACGCGAACAAAAAAAAAATACCAACGCGGCATGGTTGATGTTACGTTATGAGCGCGTTCTATTTAAATGTGCAGGCACCAAAATAACAGAAATAGAAGCTGAAACTGTGGACAATCGCCAATAAGAAAAAGTGGCTCGATAACAGAATGGTTACCAGAGGTCATAGTAAGCACGGCTTTGCCACGTAGTACTTTCTGTATCAACTGTTTCGTTCATCTTGTCTGTCGGGAAAGAAATTAATTTAGAGTTGGCTACATGCGAACTATAGTAATAAAAAGAATCAAAACCACCCAACTCTACATCACTCGGAAGCATACTACTAACATAGTTTGTATTTACACCGTGGCCTCTGTGCCTCCTTTTGGTCAACAATAAAAATAAAAAAAAGGGGCGGTAATCTCAGTTTGCATTCACATAAAAAAAACAATTGACTAAAAATAGTTAAACATAAAAAGACAGAGCAACAAATTTAGATCGCTTGTCACCTTTTAAGCAGTAGATCTCGATCATTACGAGGTTCTATCCTTCTTGGCACGAGGCTAGTCTTTCTTGTTGTTATTCCACATCTATTTTCCTAAAACGAATGGTCAAACTCGGCACTTTCTGCCTCTTCATCCAATATATGCCACATGTATGCATATTCAGTAAAACGACGTCAATTTGTTACACAAAATTATCGACTACTAAAATCAAAACAATTCTACAAACTTAAAGTATACTAGAAAAATAAAATAAAAAGAAAGCAAAATATATTTACCCAAATTCAATATTCGGGTTGAGCGTCAGAGGTCTGGGTTATTTACGAATGCTCAATTTTTCCAACTCCCGGGCCGTCACAAAGCCTCCTTCCTTGTGCTTAGGATCTTCCACATCATCTGACACGCTTGAACCAGTACCTTGGCTTATTTTCCCTTTTGCTTCTGTTGGTATACCATCATCGAGATCTAAGTCATCTTCCTCTCCGTCAGCCTCTTCTTCTGTTTCTCCTTCTTCTTGATCATATTCTCCATCTGCATCTTCATAGTCATCTTCATAATCATCGTCATCATCGTCATCATCATCGTAATCTTCATCAGTATAATCATCATCCTCTTCATCAGTATAATCACTATCGTTGGTAATCAAGCTATCATTGGGGTCCACCCACGGCTTCTTCGCATTTACCACGTTATCTTCATAACCTTCCTCGTCATCCAAATCTTTCTTACCACCAAAAGTCATGAAACTCTTCAACGGCGATGTAAACGAAGACATCGATGTCGGCCGATCTATCGTTGATGCCCTGCTCCGCCTCTGCTGCTGTGCAATATCTTCACCATTCTCTCCAGCTATCTCTTTCAACTTCTCTCCACCACTGAGACCCTTCATTGAAAGCAAACCAGGCGATTTGGGCTCACTCTGACTACTAGGCTCTTCTGGATCATCTTCCAAGTCACTGAAATCGCTCAAATTAACAGTTTCTCTCCAATAATTCACATCCCCGTAACGAGCATCAGTATTGAAATCAGGGAACGTACTTTCAGTAAAACTTCTTGGGGATCCCATAGAACGTGGAGAGCCCGGTGTGCTTGCCAGATCGGGTGACATAGCTTCGCCTTGTGCTTTCATATACTCGTGTAGCTGATCATGATTCCAACCAGCAGTCAATGTCTCAACCTTGATTGGAGGGAAGAAATGGTCCACTAATTCACCAATATGGACATACGATGATTTATATCCAGCAAGCTCCAACAATTCCATATGAACCTCTCCATTTGGATTGATGGTGAAAATTCGATGACTGGGTATCTTCACCGACCGATAACTGATTGCATCAGTTATTCTATTACCAAACCCAGCATAAAATGGTGTCCTCTCGTCATTCTCGTCTTCTGTTTCGGTCTCGGGACCTCTGACAAAGTACAAACTCTTTATATCACTCAAGCATGCCATCTTAAAAACCTCGGGTTTTTTTAAGATCACTTCTCTTCGAAGAGCAGCCATGGTTCTGTCGGGACTCAAGATTACAGGACCAGCAGGCAACTTTGTACCCTTATCTTGGATAACACCACGTAAGTATTGACGAGTTGAATCGGCCTGTCCAACTGATCTGGCGGTCACATACATGATATTGTAACCATTAGTCTTGATGTCTTGGAAAAGAGTGGCAACGCCAGGATGTGTCCAGTCACGACCAAGCATGTTGAGAACATGGCCCAATGCATCTGATTTTGTGATAGTTCCATCGATATCAGATATGACAATTGGAATGTGTGATTTCCATAGGTACAAGTTGGATTCAACTTGTGAGTTGCCCTCGCTCAACTTAAATTTCAATGTATTTTCCCCATAATGCAAGTTCATCTTCTGAAGCTGTTCGGATGTCAACCTCAACGTCTTGAAGTATGTCTTTTCCAGATTCAAGAGCTCTTCCAGTGTTGAGGTTTCTTCTGTGTCGCTAGTCAAACCCTCAGTGTTCGCTAAATCATCTTCCAGAGCATCTACTGGAGTTGGGTCTCTGTGTGTGATCCGAATGTTTCCATTCTGATCCTTACTGATGAGCAGATCCCAGATCTTGATCTCTTCTGAAGATTCCTTTCCGATATTTGTGTTCAAATGTTCAATTTCTTGAGCAAAGATCTTTTTAAAGTATTCCTCGGAGTTTTCAATATTCTTTTGGGAGTTGGGTTTGTATCCATCCATATCTAATACCATATCCCCATTGAAGTCAATTTTGGATGGAATGTTGAGTTTCTGGGTGATTTTTCGGGCTTTTTCGAACGCCTCGGATTGTGTGGACGTAAGTGGGGGCGAGGGGGGTGATACCGTCAATTGTATCTTGGACTCTAAATCATCATCGGTAGGCTCATTCAAATCTAATTCTTCAGGCTCTGCCCTGTTAAGTTCCAACATATCAGGAGACGTCAATGGGGAGCCGCCAGCTGAACTGACTGGCGAAATGACAGGCGATGTTAGCACGGAACGAGAAAGCTCATTCTTGGTGTCGGTTTCAAACACAAAAAAAGCTTCACCGCCATCGCCCAATTTCATGGGTAAGTCTGTCTTGAGGTCATTGACATACAAGTCGATTTTCTTCTGGGAAGGTTTAAAGATCTGGAACTTACCGAACCGAACGTGCCATGGCGAGCAGTGAAGCGAGCCGTCTGGGTGTTCAACAACAATAATATCAATGGCCCCTGAAAGAGTAGCAGGATTCAATGAATTCCATTGGTTATATACGTAACCTCCTACCTTGCCAACGTATTGCATTGCTCTATGAAGAAGTACTTGGGCGGTATAGACGCTATCTGGAGCAAGTTCGATCCAGTGTACGAGTAAAACCCGTATGCAGATTGAAAACCAAAATTCGGCACTGCACTACTTTGGCGCCACCAAAGGAGGTTCCATCCCTATTCAATTCCAAGAAAATGCCCTTTATGAACTCTGGTGTACTTTAGGCTTCCATTATACAAACACTCGTACATAAGAATCTGGCATTGATATTCCTATATAGAATTTATGTGTTTTTTTTTTGATATCGCTTACTTTTTTTTGCACCCATTTTAACGAACAGTCACTGGATCAGAACCACTAGCAACGTTACATTGGTGCATTAATCTCCTTTCATCTTTGCCTTCCTCTTTTACACCCTTGAATTCACCAGTAACAGAATGCCATACTCCACGATTGTAAAAAATGACCAAATCACCCTCTGACCATGCATGAGCCAAAATCTGTTTGGGAGTTATCGATGGTCTCATCAATCCATGTACTCTTTTACGGGCAGCTTCAAGTTCAAGAGTCAGAACTGTGCCATCTTTATTCTTGGTGTGTAACTTGTACAAGCAGCAGCCGTGTACTTGCAAGTGATGACCCTTACTAACCGGATTGGTCCAAACCATAGGTAACTTCTTGATCTTGGAATCCTCCCATTCAGGTAACTTGTCAAAGGAAAGTTCCTTGCCCTCAGAAACCATAGTCAACCCATCGGATGTTGCACCGGCGGGAGAAATAAAAATGTATGGGTGAGGAGCATATTCCACTGTCGTATTGAGTGCAAATTCCTTGTCTTCGTCACTCAAATTCTGGAATGCCTGTGCTCCACTAACAAAACAGGTCGCACCTTGGGTTAACTCCAACTCTTCTCCCGACCCATCGTCGTACGAGATCTTTTGCTTTTGGGTCAAAGAAGGAACCTTTATTCCTAAAAGAGTGGTTACCTTAGGAGGAGACAAGTCATACAATGCACTATCAATGTGCCATCTGTAAAAGCGAGTCTGATGCTTTACCTTGATTTGATCCTCAGTTAATGGAGTATGGTGAAAGGAAGTGTGGGAAGGGTGAGTCAAGTTGATGGCTTCTCCATTTTCGTTACCCGATTCAACGGCCTCAAATCTTCCTTGACCCAAAATTTGGACTTGTGGTTGCGATTTTACCGAGGTCCCATCCTTACGAAGTACCGATTGCTCGTGTCTAAACTCCTTGCCGTGGCCATAGCCTGCATAGCCTGCTTGAGGTTTGGGTTCGGGAATGGAAGGATCGAATCTCTTGGTTAAGATGTATTGTGATTTGGGAGAAAGCTCAGCCTGATTACGGATCAACACTACCAAATGAGTTAACAATGTCTCTTCAAGTAATTTGAAATCAACATCATTGAGTTTCGATGGATCATTCTCTGCATAACTTGGAAGTTGTACAGCAGCACCAAATGGTGTGTTTTCTAACGGAATAACGGATAAAGTTTCAGCTGAAGGCATTATTGTTCTTTATCGATAATTTAGAGACATTTTGCTTATTATAAATAGGTCATTGCTTATCAGAAAATGTATTTTTGGCGCTGTGGCAAGTTCCGGGGAACTTTGGACGGAGATTCCATCGGAGCCTCCGAAACAATTTGGTGATAGATAAGAAATGTTCCAATTACTGACGCGAAAAATAAATCATCCAAACTGCAATAGTAAATTCATCGAAGTCAAATAACATCAACAAACAAGCTATATGTCCTATAGAGAAGAATAGCTTGCATTTTTATAAAGGATTTATCAGAATCTTTAATTTTTGTTCCGAAAAGGACAGAAATTTGATTTGTTTTTACAATGTAAGGAAAGTACTTTTAAAAGTTTGCAAGGTTTTCAGTAAATGTCGAAGATTTATAAAATAATAAAAATCTTCTTTAATGAAAATCATGTCACCATAGAGAATTAAATCTAGTTCCAATGGTATCAATTCCAGGCAATTAAATACAACATCAAAGAATATTCGTGGGTTTTCACATAATAACTATTGAAATAAGATGGTAAAATTTTCTAAGCGGTATACACATTCGTATTGTAGTGTCCCTACTTCTAAGGATCTGTGTATGAGGCCATGGGTATTCCCTATTGGGAAAATCGTTGACAGATCCATTATAGACAACAAAAGAATATATTTTTAGGGCTTTACACGTATGGTCGTCTATATGGTTAAAACAGCTTTTGGACCTTTATACAACCAACAATAATTCACCAATTTCTGTAGTTGCAATTTTTTGTTGGAGAACCTTGATTTCGCACTGTTGATATCCAAAATCATATAGACAAGAATGAGTCACTACATTACGATAGCAACGTGTAACCTTAACCAATGGGCACTTGATTTCGAGGGAAATCGTGACAGAATCATTGAGTCCATTCGTCAGGCGAAGCAGAAAGGAGCCACTTTACGTGTGGGTCCAGAACTCGAAGTTTGCGGCTACGGATGCTTAGACCACTTTTCAGAAAACGAGTTGTATGACCACTGCTGGGAGATCTACGGGCATATCTTGCAACACCCAGATACTCAGGATATCTTGTTAGACATTGGGATGCCGATTATCCATAAGTCAATTAAGTACAACTGTCGTTTGATCTCATATAGTGGCAAGATCTTACTCATCAGACCTAAACTTTATTTGGCAAACGACGGCAACTACCGTGAAATGAGATTCTTTACTCCTTGGAATAGACCCAAGTATTATGAAGATTACCAATTACCTAAGCCAATCAGCAAAATTACCGGCCAAACCAAAGTTACTATTGGTGACTGTATCGTTCAAACATTGGAAACAAGATTGGGATGTGAAACATGTGAAGAGTTATTCACCCCGGAATCACCACATATTGCCATGAGTCTTGATGGAGTTGAAATCTTCACCAATTCCAGTGGTTCGCATCATGAATTAAGAAAGTTGGATACAAGAATGCAGTTAATCACAGAAGCTACTAAAAAGTGCGGTGGGGTTTACTTGTATGCGAACCAGAGAGGTTGTGATGGTGACAGATTGTACTACGACGGTTGTGCATCTATTATTGTCAATGGTAACTTGGTGGCCCAAGGCAGTCAGTTCTCTCTCAAAGATGTCGAAGTTGTCACGGCCACTATTGACTTAGACGACGTCAGATCTTACAGAAATCAGAAGTCCGCTAATATCCAGGCTGTTAATCAAAAATCTACTTACAAAACAATTGAAACCAATGTTGAATTGTCACCCTTATCCCATATTTTTAACCCAACTATTAACCCCAGCAAGGCAAGGGAGATAAAGTACCACTTGCCAGAAGAAGAGATTGCTTTGGGCCCTGCATGTTGGTTATGGGATTACTTGAGAAGATCCAAATGCGGTGGTTACTTCTTACCATTGAGTGGAGGAATTGATTCGTGTGCCACAGCAGTTATTGTCCATTCGATGTGCCGATTGGTCGTTGATTCTCTTGACGACAAACAAGTCTTGCAGGATATTAGAGATTTGACACATTTGCCTGATTTTACCCCCAAGAATCCACAAGAAATTGCTGAAAAGTTGTTTTACACCAGTTTCATGGGGACTGAAAACTCATCCAAAGAAACCAGATCCAGAGCAAAGGAGTTAGCTGGAAAGATTGGTGCATACCATGTTGATATGAACATGGACACATTAGTAGGAGCTGTGGTATCAGTGTTTGAAGTGGCCACCGGTAAGAGACCGATCTTTAAGGTCTTTGGTGGCTCACAAACTGAAAATTTGGCCCTTCAAAATATCCAGGCTAGATTAAGAATGGTTTTGAGTTACTTGTTTGCCCAATTACTTCCATGGTCGAGAAGCAAATCTACTGGCGGGTTGTTGGTCTTGGGAAGTGCCAATGTTGACGAATGTTTGAGAGGATATTTGACAAAGTACGATTGTTCATCGGCTGATATCAATCCTATTGGAGGTATTTCCAAAACTGATTTGAAGAGATTCATTGCGTGGGCCGAGGTCAAATTTGAGTTGCCTATTTTGAATGACTTCTTGACGGCTACTCCAACTGCTGAGTTGGAGCCTATTACTGAAAACTACGTGCAAAGTGATGAAATCGACATGGGTATGACATATGATGAGTTATCTCAGTTTGGTAAACTTAGGAAGGTGGATAAATGTGGTCCGTTGGCCATGTTCATTAAGTTGTATCACGAATGGTCGCAGCCACCGTTAAACTTAACTGCAGAACAGGTTGCAGAGAAGGTGAAACGGTTCTGGTTTTTCTATGCTATAAATAGACACAAGATGACCACAATGACTCCTGCGTATCATGCAGTGCAGTACTCACCAGATGATAACAGATTTGACATGAGGCCGTTCCTCATCAATCCTAAGTTCCCGTTTGCTAGCAAGAAGATAGATGAAATCGTTCAACATATAAAAGAGGGACAGAAGGAGATAGATGCTAACAATATCAGCGTAGATTAGGATATGATCTATAGACAATTATTTAATGTTATGTGTGTATTTTTCCACCCCACTTAGGAACGATACCCAATGTGTCCCTCATGTATATATTGGGGGACTGGTTTCTTTTGACAAAGTCAACAATGCAAATACTCACCCGGTCAGGTAAATCTTCTTGGACAAAATGACCTGATTCTCGGCTATTGTTGAAGACCACAAGCTGGTACTTGCCTTGCATCTGGCCAATCATCAATTTCTTGTCCAATGCTTCATGGGTTGATAAGATTAACAACTTGGGTCCGTTGAAGATCAAGAAGTTGGACGATAAATTATCGAACCAAGTGTCCCAGAACGGTTGGGTTAGCTTGAGATCGGTTCTCCAGTGTAAGTCAGAAGTCAATAGATCAGGGACACTAATGTTAGCCGATTCCTTATTGAACAACAAAAAGCCCATATGCCAGTCAATGGCTTCATTAACAGACTTAAACGAAGTAGGACGGTTTGCAATGAACTGGGGCATGTTGACAAGCGACTTAATTGCCGTTTCTTCGACTATATCCAAAAGGATTAGTCCTATAATCGTTTCCTCTTGGTGCTGACTCAAGTATTTTGACATTATGGCTCCTGCCAATGAATGTCCTATCAAATAGACGTCGTGATTGGTGATATCATGGCGTGTTCGAAGTTGTAGCAAGACGAATTCGAGATCGTCAACAAACGCCGTCATAGAAAAGTCATCGGTCAGAGAAGATTCTCCGTGTCCTCGAAGATCAAAGAGAAATATCCCTGGCTCGAGATCTGTACTTGTTAAACTCTCAGCCAACCTGACAAACGTCATCGCCGACGAACCAGCGCCATGGAGACAGACAAACAAAGGTGCTTTGGGAGCGGCTGGAGGTCTGTAGTAAGTGTAAATTCCAGTTCCATCGGGCTTTGTGTATGTTTCTGTCACGGGAAATAAGGAAGTTATAAATGCTGAGTTATCTGGAGCATCGGTTATGGGTTCTGTCGAGATCAGTTGCACCAGATGTTCCTGGGCTGTTGCCTCTGCCTCTGCCTCTTCTTCAATCAATTGCTTAAGAGATACTCCGTCCTCAGGTAGCTGATCCAAGAGCGGAGGTTTGCCCTTTGATTTCTTGAAAAATGCTTTGTGGAGCTGGGACATGGCCTTCAAGTGATGCGGTCGCGATAATTAATCAAACCAGGTATAGCGAGCGAGCAAGCCACAAACGAAAAATTTAACGTATGTGCGATGGATCTTACACCGCACTTCAAGTTGATGGCAACGGCTTTGTTCGTGGGCTACAAGGCTCTTTTGATTAACGAGACGCCTGTGTCATGTTTGTTGGTTGATAAAAACACGAATCAGATTGTTAGTATCGGCTATAACTATACCAACAACTCACTCAACGGTACAAAACATGCTGAGTTTATAGCTCTCCTGCGTTTCATTAAGGAGGAAGGACCAACTATCGACATGAAAGATCTTGTGCTCTACGTAACAGTAGAGCCATGTATCATGTGTGCTTCATTTCTACGACAATGCGGCATTGGTGCAGTGGTGTTTGGCTGCGGGAACGACAGGTTTGGAGGTAACGGCACGGTTCTCGCCATCCACAACGATCCCAGGCTTCCTGAAGAGCCATATTCAAGTGTTGGAGGTGTCTTGAGAACAGAGGCGATCCAGATGCTACGGAACTTCTATATCCAAGAGAATGAGTCGGCGCCGCAGCCCAAAATCAAAAAGAACAAGGACATTGAAAACAAGACGTATCCTGCGAATCAGTTCGTGTGTGGACAGAGTGAGTTTGTTCAGTTTTATGGACAGGAACGCTTACCCATATACGAGGCAAAGTCGAAGGAAATTACGCCTGTTATGAATAGGGGATACAAGCTCCATCAGATGTTGGAGGTGCCAGAATTGGCCACCGTGCCTTTTTTAGAGGCCGAGTTGGGACCGGTGACTACATCACAGTTGCAGGAATTCTTTGCCTTGTTTTACGATATTAATGACCTTGGAGAGGTGGATTACAGCAAGGAGATCAATAAGTACAATAGCAAAAAGCGTCCCTTGGAAGAATAGAATAGAATAGTTGATAGAGTGTGTATGTATTTGGGACAACAGAGACACATAAAAACTGATTTGATTCAGCGTGGTGCTAATTCGCGAATTGCAAAATTCATCAGCTGATAAATGAGTCCACTTCTATACGACGTATAAAAAGTCCGATATAAATACTGCCGTACCGCAGACTATGTAGGCCAGCTAGATTTATCCTCTCTCTCAACGCTATGGCAGCTTCAGCAGGTGTAATTGGTACCTTTGTGTCGTACTTCCTTGAGCTTCCTACTATTCAGCAATGGCTCTTGGTTTTGTCGATTCCATTCATTTATAGCAGATTATGGCAGTTTTTCAACTCGCTTAGATCAGACAGAGTCCCAATTGTACCCTACTGGATTCCTTGGGTAGGATCTGCCGTGGTCTACGGAATGCAGCCTTATGAATTCTTTGAAAACTGCCGCAGCCAATATGGCGATGTCTTCTCGTTTGTCCTCTTTGGCCGGGTGATGACGATGTATCTTGGTCCCAAGGGCCACGAACTTGTCTTTAACTCAAAGTTGGCCGATGTTTCTGCTGAGGAAGCTTATACACACTTAACCACTCCTGCCTTTGGTAAGGGTGTTATCTACGATTGTCCTAACTCAAGATTGGTTGAACAAAAGAAGTTTGCCAAGTATGCCTTGACTAAGGATGCCTTTAAGCAGTATGTTCCTAAGATCCAGGATGAGATTTGCGATTACTTCTTAAACTCGAAATACTTGAATTTGAACAAGGAATCTGGTGTCACCAACATCATGTTATCACAGCCAGAATTGACAATTCTTACTGCCTCGCGCTCTCTTCTTGGTGACGAAATGAGAAAGCGGTTTGACGAATCATTTGCCCAACTGTACAATGACTTAGATAAAGGGTTTGTTCCTATCAACTTTGTTTTCCCCAATATTCCTCTTCCGTTGAACAAGCGCAGAGACGCGGCTCAGAAGAGAATCTCGGGTACTTATATGGATTTGATTAAACAGAGAAGAGCCAGTGGCGACATCGTTGAGGGCAGAGACTTGATTGACTCTCTTATGCTCCACTCTACCTATAAGGATGGTGTTAAGATGACTGACCAAGAGATTGCCAATTTATTGATCGGGGTCTTAATGGGTGGTCAACATACATCGGCTGCAACTTCATCGTGGTTCCTCTTACACTTGGGTGAAAAGCCCGAGTTGCAAGAAGAATTATACCAGGAAATCAAACAAGTCTTGCAGGGAAGAAAAGTAACTGAATTGACTTACGATGATATTCAGAAAATGCCTTTGGTCAACAATACCATTAAGGAAACATTAAGAATGCACCACCCACTTCACTCAATTTTCAGAAAGGTTATCCGGCCATTGATAGTTTCTGGAACAAAATACATTGTTCCTGAAGGTCACTATGTCTTGGCTTCTCCTGGTTACACCATGACCAGCGAAAAGTATTTCCCATTGGCTGCAAATTTTAATCCTCACCGTTGGGACACGTTAAAGGTAAAAACTGACGAAGGAGATACCGTTGACTATGGATTTGGTGCTGTTTCTAAGGGTGTTTCCTCACCTTACTTGCCATTTGGAGGTGGAAGACATCGTTGTATTGGTGAACAATTTGCTTATCTCCAGTTGTCAGTCATTTTGTCGACATTTGTCTACAGTATGACGTGGGAGCTCCAGGAAAACAAGGTTCCTCCAGTTGACTACCAATCAATGGTATGTTTACCTATCGCAGAAAAGGCAGTGATATCTTGGAAGAGAAGAGAGAGCTCTCAATTTTTGTTTGACAGAAACTAGAGATAAGAAGAGAGCGACCATTTTTTTCCTACTGACATTTCCTTAATGAGCTATAATGTCTTTAATGTAAATAGTGTCAAAACAGTAATAAAAGTTATAAAATATGCTTATTCTTGTATGCATCATTATATGTGGGGGCAGGTATCCCCCAAATTAATTAGAAGAGAGTCGTTTTATTCTCTTTGGAGCAATTGTTTAATTTTACTCGTCTTGTCCACTCGCAACCTTTGGCAATTGTCAATAAATTGATGCGATACTTATATCAATTCGGATGCGGTAGAAAACACACATTTTAATACCCAAGCCATAGTAGAATATTCCTTTCCCACTATAGAATTTTTCCAAAACAGAATTTTCACACCGGTTAGGACCATAAAAGCCGTACAGTAAAATCTAGCTTGAGCCCTACCGTTGCACAACCAAGTACACGTGACAATAATATCAACACAAGCTTGCACATCAGAGAAAAATCAATTCTCAAGATTTACTTTCAGAGCATGGATGATTCAGACGAAGAATACAACTCTGCTGGCCAGGGAAGTACCTCACCATCGGGAACGCCCATGGAAGTACCTGGTGATGGTGTCTCACGAAGAACGAGATCGAATGGACCTGTAAGTGATCTTAAAGGAGCCAATGGATATTCATGGGAAGATGAGTACCAACGGTCATGGGACATAATGAAAGATGACGAGGACGGACAGCGATCCATCGAGTCCATAGTGCAGTCTATGATTGAAAACAGAAAGAAGAAAATCATGAAGAATCCTTCCACGCCCTTCCAGAGAGGAATCATACGAACATTAATTGTCATCATCGATGGGTCACTGACAATGTTGGAGAAAGACTTGAGGCCAACACGGTTTTCAATGACTCTTTCTCTCTGTCAGGAGTTTGTGGTGGAATTTTTTGACCAGAACCCAATCTCTCAGCTTGGGATAGTGATGATGAGAAATGGGGTGTCTCAGCTTGTAAGTGAAGTTAGTGGGCTGCCCCAATACCACATAGATAAAATCAGACAATTAAAACTGAGACAGCACAACAAGTTTGAGCCTAAGGGCGACCCGTCTCTACAGAACTCGCTTGAAATGGCTCGGTCACTTTTGATGTATAACTTTGGAAACAGTTCCAACGACGCAAAGAATTCGAAGGAAATCTTGATAATATTTGGGGCATTGTTTACATCCGATCCTGGAGATATTCATAAGACCATTCAAAATTTAATCAAGGACGAAATCAAGGTGAAGATCATAGGATTATCCGCCCAAGTTGCCATCTGCCAGGAACTAGTCAACCGGACAAACCACCAACAAAATAACATGGCTTCAAAGAACTACGGAGTTATAATGAACGAAAGTCATTTTAGAGAACTTTTTATGGAGTGTGTTGTTCCACTCCCAGTGGCACTCAAAACCAACGAACGAGATTCGAAAGACAGAGACGTACCGCTTATAAAAATGGGATTCCCTACAAAAGTACAGCCTGCACTCACGTCAGGAGTCAACAATTCTACCTTCAATATTGAATTCCCACACTTGACAAGTTCACATCCAGCACAGGGACTTGTTCAGAAGAATGTGGTCGATATCCAGAACAATGGATCGGGCTCTGATGCCCCCAACAGCATTATTGGGTACCAGTGTCCACAGTGTATGAGCAAGGTGAATAGTTTACCCACAATATGTCCCGTTTGTGGGTTGATGTTGATCCTTTCTACGCACTTGGCCAGATCGTACCACCATCTTGTTCCTCTTGCTCCTTACAAAGAAGTATCAGTGGCTGCGAATTATTCAAGTTTCCAATGTTATGGATGTCTACTCAAGTTTCCTAGTGGAGTGGATATTGAAGCAACAGCCAAGACGACACTCGATACCCTCACCAGTTCGAGATACAGGTGTCCAAAATGTGCAAACGATTTCTGTATTGACTGCGATGTATTTGTCCACGAGGTCCTACACAACTGTCCAGGATGCGACTCTAACTTATAGATAATTATATTAATGATACGTACAAAAGAATAAAAAACCAAACTAAAATACATAAACTTTAACGTACGCCCTGCAATCATTGTCTACCCCACGAGCTTCTGTTACCTTTTCCCCAAGTGGAGTTGCCACCGGCATTTGAAGAGCCCCAGGTAGAATTACCTCCGTTATTAGATGATCCCCATGTCGAGTTTCCTCCATTTCCATTGCCATTGCCAGAACCCCAGCTAGAATTCCCTCCAGTTCCACCCCATGTCGAGTTTCCACCGTTTCCACCGTTTCCACCCCACGTCGAGTTCTTGCCTTCATTTTTGCCCCAGGTCGAGGCACCACCTCTTCCCCAAGTGGAGGTATTACCGGAAGGTGTTTTTCCACCGTTGTGGTTGGGCGTCTTACCTCCTCCCCAAGCAGTCGCACCTCCCCATGCAGAAGCACCACCTTGATTACCCCAAGATGTGGTGGAACCAGTACTAGGCGTGACACCACCATTCCAGGCAGAGCTACCACCTGACAGGAAGGCTGGTGCACTCCAAGAAGGTTGAGAACCACCATTGTTTGGTTCTGCTCCAATGAAACGTAAGTAAGGCACTGTTTCACCACGGATCATAACATTTAAGTTGGTCTTGGCTACCTTGATTTTCTTGCTCTTGGTGTGCAATTCGATACGCGCAAACACATCGTCAGCTTCAACAACCTTACCCTTCAAGCCCTTGTAACTTCCACTGGTGACAGCCACATCCTTCTGTATCAACTTATCACGGCCACCAACTCTAGTCTTCAAACCAGATGTAACTGTAGGGTTAGGAAGCTTCAAGTTCGGGTTCATACGACTCAAATCAGGACCCAAGTTCTTCGACACAATAGAGTCTTTGGTGGTAATGGTGCTGACATTCATCCGGTTTGTCACAAAGATACCTAAGTTCTCTATTATTTCATTCGACTTGATGAACAATGAGTTCTTGTATATATGCAAAATCACACCCTCTCTTTTTTTATCACCCAAGGCTTCTCTCACGGTGTCTCCAACTTTGATGGTTAACCCGTTTTTGTCAGTGGCGATCTGTTCACGACGACTTAATTCCAACTTGGAGGCAATACCAGATGGCTTCAATGATAATAAACGGCCATCAGATGAAAGGATATCAAACATCCCCTTATCAGCACGAACAATAACACCAACAGATGATGCATTCAATTGAACCAAATCCTTAATATCATACTTGGAAGTAATAGTGTCGATGTTAGAACTAGAATCAGTGGCCTTCACCAAGTAGTTGGCAAAAACACGAACATCCTGTTTAGTTTGGTCACTGACAAGAACAACCGAATCGCCATCAATTTTGATAACTAAACCAGTCTCGTCAAAGTGCTTACCTTCAACAATTCTGACGTGGTCACCTTCATTGAATACCTTCTTTAAATCATTGGCAGGAACTGTCAACTTTTGATTAACAAAATTAGGATCACCAGAATCCGTGACAGTTATTGTGATTTCATTCAAGGAAGCTTCGACAACTACACCGACCGTCTTGGCCTGTTCACCACGACGGATTTCAACCTTGTCACCAGGTTGGAATGCAGTCAATTGCTTGCCATCACCCTTGGTCTTACCCTTTAAAGAAGCAGCAATAGCGGCCAAGTCCAAGCCTTCTTCATCATTACCAGCCTGGAATCTGTCCAATTCTTCCAAACGAGGATGAACATTCTTTGTCTGAATGAATTGCAATTTGATATCCTTGTACAAGAACCCTTCAGAATATTCGTCTCCACGATAGATGTAGCTACGTGGACCTCTACCTGGCTGAACATATTCTCCATCATACATTCTTGCTTCTTGTTCATTGAAGAGTCTTGGCAATGGTCTGGCCTTCAGCTTGATTTTCTTACCATCACGGTCTATTTCATCGTTTCTACCATAGTCCAATCTTGGTACAAGCTTACAACGAACATCCAAACCGTTTTCCGATAAGTTGTCAACAATGGCCAAATCATTCTTGTACTTACCTCTGGTGATTCTGATGTAAATACCAGGGACAAGCTCAACATCAGATGACTTGACTTGCTTCAACAAGTCGGGGTATTCCTTGACAGGAACCAATAATTTATCTCTGATATAAATGTTCACCATACCTTGTAAGGCCTTGTCGATGGCATCGGGTCTCTTGGCTTCAATGTAAACGTAACCTTTAAAAGCATCTCTTTGGAACACAGTAAGGATGTCCAAGGGTCTGTTCAGTCTATCCAAGGTTCTCTTCTTTTCATACAACTTACGCACCAAATCCTTTTCACGACCAGGAGTACATCTGATTGCATAAATAGATGGATCATTAATAGAAGGCATCAACAATTTTTGAGAGACAGTTCCACTGGTAGCACTGTCACCACGATAAACGGCATGTGTCTTTCTATACCTCTGTTTCAAGGTTTCAGCCAACTTTTCAGCATCTTGATCTTCTGCTTCTTGACGACGACGGTCGTAATCTCTATGCAATCTGTCATCATTGTGTTGTCTTTCATTGCCTTCCAATCCTTCACGGTCATCAGAAATAAACTGTTCTCTTAAGAGTTCGGCTTCTTCATCATCTTCGTCCAATTCATCGTCTTCTTCATCATCCACCTCAGCTTCAATATCAATGAACTGGTTGGCACCTCTTCTCTTCTTACGCTTCTTGTTAGTGATCTCATCGTCTTCCTCATCATCATCCTCATCATCCTCATCTTCCCCACTTTCCTCATCTCCATCATCACGAGACCGTTTCAATGTTTCTTCATCCTCTTCTTCGTGCGCTTCTTCCTGTTTTACAATAAGCAGGTCATCAGCCTCGTCTTGATCAAAATCATTCACATCGTATTCTCCAGTTGCATCCTGATCTTTTAAAACAACGCCATCGTTGTTACCAACAATCGGTTTCGTTTCTTCGTCTGACATCTTGCGAGTTTTGCTATGTCGGTTGTGCTTGTTGGAGAAACAACTTTGAGTTGGTGATTTTTTCAAAAATTCAAATTATCCGGCACATAAAATACTGTATATAATATACTCACGCACCTCCCATTACCCCTCTTGGTAAATAAGTTGCAAAGACGGTTTCGGTTCATTTTATTTATACTACTCTTCGACACTAATATGTACCAAATATTCCAAGGATTTTGTGACAGCACTAACATGCCACGGAACAAGGCCACTAATAACATATTTATCATCTAGATTTCCGTCATTAGTGATGTTCCCCTCGAGGTCTCGCAATCCAAGAATATCATTTAGCACAATCAATTTCTTGTAATGGTTTAGAAGCAACGACATCAATGCGTCCAAGTCCCAAAAGTTGGAACAGCTTAAAACATTCACTTCAAATACAAGATAATTTCCTTGTTCATCAGGTTTATACTCTTTTATCAAGCAACCAAGCTTCATTCCCAAACGAGTTGGAGAGTTGAACAATGGCAATTGCAACTTTGGCACTATTCCTATCAAATTAGTTCCAGGATCGTGAAGAATCAAGTCAGAGTCATTAATATTATTTTTAGTGGTCAAATTGGCACTACTGCTTGGCACACTTGATGGCATATCTTGTGGCGACAATAAGCTTCCTGGGGCATTCAAAAATTGCTGGGGTGAATGAAAGTTAAAACCATTCGATGGCGAAGCAATCATACCACCTATGGTTGTAGGAGAAGAATTGTTGGACCCTGCCAAGTTTCTGAAAAATCCTTCTCGGTCGTAAGGTTGCAAGTTAATCGGTGGAACTTGAATATTCTCCTTGGTTGGCGAAAAGTCTGCTATGTCTGATGAAGCAGTCTTGTCATTTGCAGCACTTAAATTGGTAAAGATAAGCTTAGGTAAGCTGCAAACAGATAGCACAATCAAAGAAACATCCTTATGCTTGACACTTAACCTTTTCCAATGCACCAATTCATCATCAGGAATTATGCTATTCACTCTTGTGAGTACTAAAAACTTCTTTCCTCCCAAAGCTCCGCCCTTTTTGTTTATCTCATCATTCAATTTCTTAAATAGATCAATGGAAATATTCCAGATATCATCACTAATTGATGCCAAGTCCTTGCTATTGGCAGTATTTGTGGGGATACAGTACCATGTTTTGGTATAAGTGACTATGCCAATTGGATCAGACCATGCGGCAGATAACCACTTTTTATCAATAGATCTCTCATACGCCAAATGCAAAAATACATCATCAACAAAGTTACCGTCCTTCAAATTATTGTTCATAAACTTGAAGTTTATTTTCTTAGGTGGTTCTTTTACCAATTGGGTAAAGCAATTTCTTGTTAAATCGTTGCTCAGCAATCCGTTAGGACACTGGTTGTATAAGTTTAAGGAAAGTTTGGAAACTTGATAGCTTGACAAAACCTTTAATTGACTCTTTCCCCGAGCCTGTTTGACAATGAAAGATGCTGGCATGATTTTGGTGAAAATATTCACCAAAGGTAATTGATGCCTGGCTAAAGAAATCTTAAAGTTTCTTATAATCTTTCCAATTTGCAACATTGAATTGACCCTATCATTAAAGTTAACAAATAGTAATAATAGAGGACGATCAAATTCAAAATTGTTAGTTTTGTTGATCAAATCCAAACGAATCAATTCAACAAGCGAATCAAGTTTCTTGTTAATCTGCTTATACATCTCATTGTATGACTGTCCATTTTCCCGTGTTAATATCATCAATCCATTATTTATACTTTCCAAGTCTGATCTCGTTTCCACGGTTGACAAATTAACCTTGATGATGTGTCCAAGATTACATTCAGTGTAACATTGAACCAATATATCCAAGAAGTTATGGTTGAAGGAAGAATATTCACCCCCACTTTCACTGATGAGCAATACTTGAAAGTTTTTTGGAGGGTTTATCGGGCTGAAATTAAGATACTTCCAAAAGTTTAACCCGACACTATTTAAATTCACAATGTTGTCATTCTTCAACACTTTTGATTTGATTATTGGAAGATTGAAGCACAAGTTATCACCAGGAAAAACGTTTGAAACAAAACTGTTCAAAACAGACTTGTATCTCGCAAAAGTTTCCTCATTCTTTGTATTCACATCAATTGAATCCCAATCCATGGTCATCATTTTCTTATATTGGGCTCTCGGATTAAGAATATTTTCATCATTTGTTATATTGTCCAAGAAGTTCAACTGATTATCTAACTCGTCATTATCATCATAGTCTTTGAAATCAATTAAAAATTCAATCATGTTCACTTTATACGAATGAGGGAAAATTTCAAAGAACTTCGATTCGAAAGCGGATCCGGGACAAGAAAAATCAACTGTACCATCTACCATGGGTCCCTCTGGGTTATCAATATCGCTGCTTGCCGTGTAGTAAGTAAAATTCTCTTGTACCTTATTCAATCCCATATCAAAGATCAAATTTGGGCTTATGTATTCCAAGAATTCATCAATATTATTCAACTTTATCGTCATTTCGTTACTCTTCAATGTCTCCAATGTTTCGTCATCATCATTTATGTTAAAACTGGGGATATGTGAATTATTAACCAAATTATTCATCAAGAATATTCTTGGGATAGTGGTTACATTAATATTGCGCAATATTAGTGGTAAATAATTCGAAGATTCTGAAATTGATCTCATAGCATCATTGGAGGGTGGCGATACTATCATATTTGAGGTGGTTGCAGTTGAAGAAAGAGACACATTTTGGGATTGAGACTGGATATTTTGATCATATTCAATAGGAGAATTTGTGGCCTGTTGTAATTCTCCACTGAAAAATGGTGATTCTCCTTTAATGAGAGGAAATCTCGCAGACATGTTATTTGGTGATGCAAAACCTCCAGTATCTATGGTACTGTTTTGAACGGATAATTTTTCGGGCTGAGTGAACAGAGTATTAACACCAGTAGTCTGAAATTTTGCAATATTGTTTCCTTCATGAATCAGGTTAACTCCAGGGTATGAATCGACCTGCGTATTCAATTTCAATGGCGGTGATTCATTAACCAAGTAGTCATCAACATCACTCTCCTCACTGGATGTAGACGAGGAGGATTCGTCAATTGCCATAGAAACGTTGGCATGCTTTGCTAATTCGTCCTTCAAAACTTTTTTAGGAGCGATCTCATATCCACTAACACTGGTCGCACGATATTTCTTCGATGTCGTCGTTTCTGGCACCACTGATGCTTCCTTATCGACGTAAAATTTGCCACCTTTCCCATACTTTGTATCAATATTGCTCTTGATAATAGGATTGAACATAATTGGAGAGAATATGGATTTCTGCGATGTCTTTTCATCAATACTATTATCGGCATTTGTACCTGTATTTTGGCTACTGTTATTGTAACCATTGTATGTTTGAGTGAAGATGGGAGTAGGCATGATCGGTAAGGGTGCTCCCGGATCGTTATAATCTGGCGTATCTAACTTCTTCATCATCATTTGATCCTTGGGAATATCAATGTAAGATTCTGCCTCTCTAGGAAAAACTGGCAACTTATGCATAGATGTCAGTTTGAATGATTCTTTCTCAGTTTCATTCACAAGCTTCTCTCCTACCAGAGCAGCATCATGAATATCACTGGTAATTGCCTCAGCAAAAAGATCGTCTATTTTTGTCTCAAGTTCCTGATTCTGTTCATGACCAGTGGAAATTTCTGGTTGAACTGTGCTGTTTCCATGAACATCCATCTCAAGGACACTTTCGTCTATATTTTCATCACTTAGTCCATCATCACCGCCAAATAAATCGTCAATTTCCATGTCATCGTCGACACTTTCATTCTTCGTAATTTCTCCCTTGCCATTTTCTATATTAACGACTTCATTCTTTTCTGAGTGAACTTCTTTTGAAAAGAAGTCGTTGGTAAAGTCGGTATTCTGGAGTGAAAATAAATCCAGCACAATTGGGGTGGTAGCGAGGTCGTGAATTTCAACTGAGCTTGGATCTCTATGTTGATCATTATTTGTATTTGGTCCATTAGAACCAATGCCATTAGATGAAAACGCACTTAAGGTACTGTAAGGTTGGGTAGTGGAATGCAGATTCGCTCGATCTAAATGAGTTTGGTTGTTGGAAATGCTAAAGTCAACAAGGTCCGATATCAAGTCCAAGCAATCATCCAGATGGGAGTATTGATTGCGGAATACGTCTTCCATATCTTGATGCTTACCAAACTGTAGCATGCACAATTTCCATGGCCATAATATGAATTTCTTATTTTCCACCGAATGAACAAACTTTGAAATGGGTGAGGTTTGGTTGTTCAAATGCTTTAGGTTGGGAATCAATTTTATCCAGACAATGTCTGGTTCAGAAGCGCAGTCAATGCCTGTACTGAGTTTGAGAAGATTTACCAAGTTTTCGTTAGTTGCTTTGGAGTTTTTGATAAGATTTCTTTTGAAATCTGTGGTGTCAAAAAGATGGCACCGTATTCCCAGCGGCACAAGGTATATAACATAGTTCAAATCGTGGTTTTCTTCTAGCGATAGCACACTTGAGCCAAACAAGGTTATATTTGATTTGATGACCAATGAAAGCAATAGGTCACCGTTGGTCAAAAGTATGGAATCCAAGTAAAGAAGGGAGTAACAGGAGTTTGTTTTACTTATTAAGGCGTAGTTTCCAAAGAGATTGACGATACCAATTCGGGAAAGGTTAAAAAGAGCCATTTTCTTGATAGCTTTCAAGAAGCTGATGGAGGCATATGCAAGATATTCACCCAGGGATAATGTGGATTCACTCCCATTCCCAGGTAGATTCCCTGTAGATGATTTAGGTGGATTGGCCAAGTTTTCCGCTGATACCTTGCACTGATGGATTAGCTGGAGGTTTGGGTTTTCCTTTGCAGGATCAAATGTTGATTCCAGTGAATGTCCCAAGGTAAAATAGTATAGACATTTGTTGTAGTAGGTTATAAGGATTCTAGGATGATTATAGCGGATCAGTAGCTCCAATTCTAGGAGAGATTGATCGTTATTGTTGGCGGAGGTGTAAATGGCATAGTTGATGCTAGTTAGATGTGCCATTTTATAGTAGTGAGTAGCCATGCTGGATGCCACCGTAACTGTAGATAAATCCCCCATTCCAGGCTGGTTTTATGTCTATAGATTTGTCGTTCTTTTGCCACCTAAGTAATGGTATAGTGATGAGTGCTGGTGGAGCCGGTATCCTGTGTATAGGCCAAGCGTTCTCTCTTGTGGGAAAACCCCAAGGCAAGCGACTGCAGGAAGCGACGGGCCCATCAGAGGGTAAAAAAAATCATGCCTGCACACGAAGAATTGTATTTTCATTAGTATTTATCATTAATATTTTTCTGATTTATTTTTCTTTCCCCTCTGTCTGGGGCACTGAAATTGCCGCTTATAAGGGCCTGAATGGCCCGCAGTTTTCGCCGAAGAAAATGCCCTGGAAATTCGGGCCGTGTGAGTTTGAATAGGTTGTGGTTCCCAATATGATTACTAATGATCCTGGTTCTATTGTATATCCTTGGCACTCCAATATGCTGGGACCCCTCCTCCCAATTGGTTTTTCTTTTTGTTCCTAACTCCGAGATAAAGAAGTAACCCGGATCTATTCCAAAAGAAACTTGCGACTGGTTATATTATTGCCGCGCGTGTTTCCCTAAGCGGCAGAGACAGGCAAATAAGAAAGGTGCCAAAATCCGATGTGATTCCAGAATGAAGCAAGCTGAATAATCTACACGTAATGTCTGTGAATATAAATATAAGTTAAGAATTAGCACATATTTCCTAATTATCCACAACTAGAAATAAATTCAATAATGTCTACCTACGGTTTTGTAAAGGTCTCAAGAGATGTCAGTGTTGCTGTACCAAACCCAAAAACTCCAACACCTCAAACTTCCACTGACTTGCCCAATACTACTGTTGCGCAATTGGTGTACGACTACGTGAAAGGAAGATTGCCTCCTAAGGTATTGAACCATTCGTTGAGAGTATACTTGTACTCGGTTGCTATTTTGAAGGACCAGTTTCCTGAATGGGACTTGGATTTCGAGATAGTTTACGTTACAAGTTTGTTGCACGATATTGCTACCACTGACGAAAATATGGCTGCAACAAAAATGTCGTTTGAATTTTACGGAGGGTTTTTGTCGAGAGAGTTGATCTTGAATGCTACCAAAAACCAGGATTACGCCGAGGCTGTAGCTGAAGCTATTATCAGACACCAGGACTTGGGAGAAACTGGGTTTATCACCACTTTGGGTCTTATTTTGCAGATTGCGACGATCTTGGACAATGTCGGGTTGAACACCCATTTGATCCACCCCGATACCTTGGATGCGGTCAACAAAAGGTTCTCGAGAGAAGGATGGACAGGTTGCTTTGCTGCTGCTATTGATAACGAAAATAAGTTAAAGCCATGGGGCCACACTTCTGCGTTGGGTGTTGACAAGTTTAGAGATGATGTTTTGGCTAACCACCACAGATATGAAAAGTTGTAAAATCACTAGTTATTTTTGTGCAGGTAGTAACGAAATAGACTTCAACTTTTGTTTTTCTTTGTTTTATCAAACACCAACCAAAATGGCCGACCGTATGGAATCAACACGTAAGTAGGATATACAAATGTGATTGATTAATACTAACCTAAAGCCATTTTGAAGGCCTCAGATTTGGCCGAGGAAATGCAAACCAAGATCTTTGAGTTGGCCCAGCAATCACTTACCTACCGGATTGAAAAGGATATAGCCACATACTTGAAGAAAGAGTTGGATCAGGTATATGGACCTACGTGGCATGTTATTGTGGGTAGGTCGTTTGGCAGTTATGTTACACACGAACAAGGATACTTTATCTACTTTTACATTGGCGAGCTTGCATTCTTGATCTTCAAAAGTGGATAGAACTAGGAATTATAACAAAATATAAACTAACTAAGCTTCTCGGTCTGGCCACCAAACAATGTAAAAACAGGGGCATCCAACTTGTCTCTGCCCTTTAAAAAGTCTAATTCCATTACAAACAAGTACTCAATAATTTCCCCCTTGCTCAACTTAACCAACTCGCCTGCACCGAATGCACTTCCACCGGTAGCCAAAATATCGTCAACAATGACAATCTTGGCACCTTCAGGAATGACATTCTTTTGCAACTCAAACTTGTCGCTGCCGTACTCCTTCTGGAACTCAACCAGATGGACTGGTCCTGGCAATTTACCAGGCTTTCTTACAGGAATAAATCCGGCGTTCAATGCCAAGGCAAGGGTAGGACCAAACAAAAACCCTCTGCTTTCCAAACCAACGACGTAGTCGATTTTTTTGTCTCCGAGATAGAGCTTGAAGGCCCGGACTAACTTGTTGAACAAATCGGGCTTTGTGAAGATCGGCAAGAAATCTTCAAACAAGATTCCCTTAGTAGGAAAATCTTCGAATTGTCTAAGGTTCGACTTAAGCTCAGTGGCCAATTCGGCGATTTCTGATTGAGACATTGGTTACTCCGTGAAATAAAAATAGACAGTTCTTTTTTTTTCTCTCTCTCACTGTTGGATCGGTTAGTTGCAGGAAGCATCAGAGTTTTATATTCATTTCCGCGCGTTGTTTACAAATAAAATTCAACTACCGTTCCTCATCCATGATGGAGTCTACGCAAGAGTTGTTGAGCAGCTATACCACCAAAGACGATGATATTAGCGTATTTTCAGTATCTGAACCAGGACATGTTGATTTATCTGGATTGTACGACTTGTTAGAGGATGATTCGATAGAAATACGAAGAGCCTCACTCACCACCCCCACACGAACCCGATTGAGTCCAGCAAAAGTACGCAACGACTACCAGGACCACGTTTTCCGTGCACGTGGATCTCCTACGAAGCCAGAATTTAACTTGGATAGTTACAGTTCACTTGAACAGAATATTGATCGGTTCTTAGACGAACAGCCCAAGCTGGTATTAGAGGGGGATACTACAGAACCAATTATCCGGGAAACGCACAAGTTGATCCAGAATGTACCACGTTCAATCATAAGTAACCAGGAAGGCGAAACATACTCGCGGTTATTGACATCATCAATTCATAAACTTATATCAGCTTATGAGACTTTGAAGCGAGAGCACGAAATTCTCAAAGGGAATAACCGGGATTTGGCTGACAAGAATGCGACTATAGGGCTGGATAATCGACGTTTGAGACAAAATATCGGTATTCTTCGGGAATCTGTGGACCAGGCTAACCGCAAGGCCAAGCAAATTGTACCTCAACAAAATAGTCAGTTCAAACGAGAAAACGAGTTGTTGCGAGAGAAGTTGATTAAGTATAAACAATTGGCCGATTCTAGGCAGCGAGAGAATGAAGAGTTGAAGGCGAAGCATGACGAAGTAATTAGTAAGGACGAGATGCCAAGACAAAAGAAGCAGGAACCGAAGAAGAAAGATAAAACCGAGAAGACGATGCTTACGCTTTTGGAACAAATTATTGAGACGATGAGGGGAGATGAAAACGGCCGAGATAAGCGAGATGAGACAAAGGATGTGGCGAGTGGTACGGTAACGGACAAAAACTGCGATGAGACGAGCACGCGTCAAATCGTGGACCGACTCGAGAAAAACCATGAGCTTATGAGAAAGATTAACGGGAAACTCGGGGAGGTGATTGACAAGAAGATGTTAGTTAATATTGTATGTTGCCACGACACTACTCCAGAGACCGAACCTGTTACAAGATTACATGACACTGCGACAGTGAAGCTGACTACAAAGATAAATACACAATCAGGCGATGCGAAGCAGCTGCAAGTTTGTTCCCAGTGCAATGGGATGGCTGACAAGAATGAAACCGTTAGCATGATGGGTGAGTATAAGTGGGCGATATAAGCGAGTTTATAAAAAAAGTAAACGATACAATTCTAAAGAAAAGCTGTATACCCATGCCTCGAACCCCAAGTCTGAAACAGCACTTTGTACTTGCAGCCAGTTGTCTCTCCGAAACACGCGGTCCTAATGAGGAAAAGCAATTTTTTTTTTTGGTAGACCGCGCGCTCGCGCAGCGTGGTCGGTCCGCTGTCCGCGACGTGCAGTAGTAAAGACGACGGGACAATGTGGGATTAAAGCACAAAGCGTATACCCGGAACAGATAATAAATATTCAGACTCACGTCGCAGTTACCTCCCGAACAAAAAAGGAAAACAACAAACAAACGATTGCAACCTACGTGTAATTCACCTACATATGTAAGTTCCCCACCCTGTAGACTATAATCTACGTGAGAGATTATACTACATACACAACCTTCTTTATGGATCACGCTGTTCTGGAATAGGACTTATCGTATGGTAGGCGTACTTGGTGTTTACCTCTTCCCGTTTTGGAAGCCGCAGAAAAAAATACGCGATGGGAAATTCATCAATAAACTAAAGCAACGTGAAATTGCTAGGAATATAAACATTGGGTTTTGCATTTTACACAACTTGCAAGATAAAATTTTGTCGTTCAAACAAAAACCAACAACCCTAACAAATCCTCCTTCTTAGATCCGTCTTTTTCGTCATAGTTGTTTGCTTCTGCCACCCCTATCCCCCCCCTTCTCTCACTTCTACGAATCACTAATAACCTGCAAGCAACAAACCTTTCACTTCAACAATGCCACAAATAATTAATAATGAAAATGAATACAGACTAACCAGACCGAAAGCAACAATAGACAGACAAGAGCTGGAAGACGATCCGTTTGTGGTGGACGACAAGGACCGTCAGTACCTTGGTGATGTCTCCAACCAGTACGGTGCCGCGGCCGCTAAACAACCCCTCTTACACAACAACAATATCAAAAGACGCCCTTTGGGTGGGGACAACGCACCATTGGCACAAAAAGTGAACAAGACATCACAAACAGCTGCACTTACGGGACCTGGGGGCTCCGCTAGTACTGGCTCCGCCAGCACCGGCACCAATACAACCTCAAATTCCAACTCCAACATATTTGCATCTAAAATATCAGCATCCGAATCCTCGGCATCCACCACCACCACCACCACCACCAAGTTGGTGCCGTCTCGATTGCCCAAAAAGAGACAGGCAACCGAGCTGTCTACCAACTTGGTGGAGAAACTCCATATAACATCCACCTCATCTTCGTCGTCCACTTCTAAACAAACGGCATACAAAAAGAGCCGGCTCATTGACTATGAGTGGCAGGACTTGGATGAGGAAGACATGGATGATCCGCTCATGGCCAGCGAGTATGTCACTGATATATTCTCCTACTTCTCTGAGTTGGAGCAGCGCATGCTCCCCGACTCACAGTATCTCTTTAAGCAGAAACACTTGAAGCCCAAGATGAGATCGATTTTGGTTGACTGGTTGGTTGAAATGCACATGAGATTCCGACTCTTGCCAGAAAGTTTGTTTCTCGCCATTAACTTGATGGACAGATTTATGCTGGTGGAGGTTGTTCAGATCGACAAGCTCCAGCTTTTGGCCACAGGATCATTGTTCATAGCTGCCAAATACGAAGAGGTGTTTTCACCGTCGGTCAAGAACTACGCATACTTCACCGATGGCTCATACACCGAAGAAGAAATTTTGCAAGCCGAAAAGTATATATTGACCATCCTCAACTTTGACCTCAATTATCCAAACCCAATGAACTTCTTGAGACGAATCTCAAAGGCAGATGACTATGACGTACAGTCACGGACGCTAGGCAAGTATTTGCTTGAAATAACCGCTATAGACTACAAATTTATCGGATTCAAGCCATCGCTCTGTTGTGCTGCTGCCATGTACATTGCCAGGTTGATCTTGGGCAAACTGCCAGTATGGAACGGCAACCTCATTCACTACTCAGGAGGATACCGTGTCAATGACATGAAGGTGTGCGTTGAATTAATTTTCCAGTATTTGATCTCGCCTGTTGAGCACGACGAGTTCTTCAAGAAGTACGCGACCAGGAAATTCATGAAGGCCAGTATATTGTGCCGTAGCTGGGCTAAGAAGTTCCATGCAGAAGACAAGGACTTATTCGACGAGTCATTAAGCACACATAGAACAACGCTTGAGACTACATAGGCAACATAACAACCTGTCACCCCTTCACATTCCCCTACATACCTCCAGCTATTTTCGCTTATAGAGAGTTTAATACCATGAACCCAGATAATTCTCAAAATAAAAAAATATCACCCAGGTATGCGCGACCGCGTCTGCGTGTCAGCGGACCTCTACTATTTTTTTTTATTATTATTGTGTTTTAACTAAATGATAAATATGTTTCTGGACCAGACGTTTCTATTGGTGGAATCACAAGAGTTCCAGCTGTCAACACTTACTAAGGTCCTTGAGGCTAATGGTGCCAAAGTAGTTGTTAAATCAATCAACGATGTTTCCCATAATCATTGCACCAACAGAACAATAACCGCGATTATAACGCGTACCGTTGATTTCATAGAATACGATGCTGCCAGAGACGCCATGATGCCTATAGCCACACCCGAGTGGATCAAAGACTCTCTTGATCAGAACCGTATTCTTAACTTTAAGTTGTACAACCCCGATCCCAAGTACTTTTTCAAAAACTGTTTGGTATGTGTGGCCGATAACTTAGCGACTGGAGACAAGGAAGTCATATATTCTGGCATCAGGGCATTTGGCGGTAACCACTTGGACGTTCTAACGAAGCACACAACTCATCTTATTGCTATCGACACATCAAATGAAAAGAGCATTATTGCATCGAGCGAAATCAGTGTGGATGGTAACCCCATCGATATCAAGATCGTCCTTCCCCATTGGATCGATCACTGCATGACAGCAGGGAGACACTTGGACGAAACGCCGTATTTGCTTCCCAATCCATCGATTCTAAGGAGCCAATCGCTCACCCTAGATGCAAATACTATCATCAGCGCTGAAAACATTCCAGACATAGCGAAATCTACTTTCTTAGGCAACAAGACATTTTTTATAGCTCCAGACTACAACTTGTCCGAGAGACTCGATGCTCTGATTCGTGCATTAATTGAACACAATGGTGGTCAAGTCTCCCATGAATTTGTTCCTTCCATTGATGTCTATATCGGGAAATACAGAAGCGGTGATCTGTTTGTCAAACTGTGCCATTCTGACAGGATAATTGTCGGAAACTTACAGTGGCTTTACGAGATAATAGTGTCAGAGCGATGGAAACTACCTCTCGACTCAAATATCCTACACTATCCTTATCCGCAACAACCACTTTTCAAAAATTTGAACATATCGGTGACAAATTATAGCGGTGACGCCCGCTCATACTTATCTAAGTTAATAACTATTCTTGGTGGTCAATTCACCAGGACTCTCACCAAGGAAAATGATTATTTAATTGTGGCCAAGCCCGAGGGCAAAAAATATGAAACAGCTAAGATCAAATGGCTAGATACTGACCAAAAACCAATAGTCAAGGTGGTTAACCATTTATGGCTCGAAGAATGCTATGCTAAATGGCAAATACTTGATAATTCTCAGTCCAAATACCAACATTTTGGTAACAGTATTTATCTCCAATTGGGAAAGACAATGTTGGATAAAACTGTATTGCGAAAATGGTTTGAAGATGAAGAGAAGATCAACGCTGATATTTCCGATAGCATGAGTGAAGATGAATCTCAGAGAGTTCCAATTCCTGAAGAAAATGCAGCAAAAATACATCAAGAAGAGCCGGAACAAGCAAATGAAGAAGACATTACAGATAAAGACAATATCCAAAACAAAGAACAAAGCACATTAACAGAAGAACCCAAAGTTTCTCCAGTAACTTCCGAAGAACCGCAAGATACTAAAGAGGAACCAAAAGAATTAGATCCGAAAGAACCTAATCATATTGCCGATGATAATGAAAACGGCAAACATCGATACGGAGGTAGGTCAGCTGCCAAAAAGGCAGTTCAAAAGCTACACGACAACATGGCCGATTTAATTAAATACCAGGAAATATCCAAAAGTAGCAGAAAGATGAAATCGTATATGGATGAGTTGGAAAAAAATTCAACACCATTCAAGAGACCTATTTCACAAGAGAAGCAAGAAAGTCCCATTCTCAAGAAGAAAGCCAAAAAAGCTGAAATTAATGTTGTTGCAATTATCACTGGGTGTGAATCAGAAATTACTCTCACCAAGGCAGATACTGCTACTCTTGTAGCAGCTGGAATAAAGGTTCTTTCAGATATACCCAAGTATCCAATTAATACTTTAATTGCTCCTAAGATACTAAGAACCGAAAAGTTTTTACGGAGTTTGGGTAGGGTGAGTAGGATTGTCCATCCCAAATTTCTTATAGATGTATTGGCACAATTGGCTGATACTGACAAACACACATTAAATATTGAAGAATATTCTCTTGATAAAGTGATATCTATCAAGGAAATCAACAAGGATCTTGGAGTTGAGGGATCTTTGAACGGATTAACCGCAATTCTAGAAACAGAGAAGCGAGGCATACTCTTTGATGGGATGAACTTGAATCTTTCAAGCAACCTTAACGGAGGAGTCAGTGTCATTGCTAATATCTTGAAGGACAATGGCATGTCGTCACATCAGGAAATTAAGAATTCTGGCGGGTTAAAGAAGTTGTTGGAAACCAATGGTGATAAGATCTTAATAGCGCACAAAACCAAAGACACTAACTTAGTTAGTGCTGCTGGCAAAATTGATGGGGTAATAGTTGTTGAGTGGGACTGGTGTGTCAAGTCGATCTTCAAGATGAACATAGAGCCATTTACTACGTACAAATTACATTAATGGTTTATTATTCTAAGAAAAATGTCCATGTGTAGATAGGATCAGAAATAAAACAAAATAACTCAAATGTCAATCAAACTAGGACCATCGGTACCGCTTCTCTGAGACTGGGGTTGGGCGTTACCAAAACCATAACCGGTGTAGGCAGGGTTGATGGCCTGGGCTGGACGTTGTTGCTGATATCCAACTCCAGTATTCAAGAAAGGATTGCCTGTGGCATTGGAGCTCAATCTCACGTCGTTACTAGCTGGCTTATAACCAGTACCACTTGAATTGATAAAAGTCTGTGTCTTGGTATGTTGATGAGGGATTCTAGTAGCACCAGTGTTACCAAAGGTATCCAAACCAGTACCTTGGGACAATAAGTCATTCAATTCAGAATGAGTCGAGTCGTTGAACTTACCAGCAGTATTTTGTCTAACCATAGGTGGTTGTTGAGGTTGAGTGAAAAATTGAGGTTGTGTTTGGGATTGTAAGTTATTCAAAGATGGTTGCGTAGATTGCTGGGCCTGAGAGTTGTCGTTCAAGGCAAACGGATTGTTTGAGCCTGTTTTGAGAGGTTGTAATTCTTGCTGAGGTTGTTGGGGTTGCTGACCAAAGTTAAAGCCGGTGAATTGTGGTTGCTGCTGTTGATATAAGCCTGTCACCATAGGGTTCTGTATTGGGTTTCCAAACATGTCAAACTGTTGACCGTAAGGTTGCTGTTGAGGTTGGAAGAATTGTTGTTGTTGTTGTTGTTGCTGCTGAGGCTGGAAGAATTGCTGTTGCTGTTGCTGAGGCTGGTAGTATCCGGTAGCGTAGTACTGTTGCTGTGGCTGTTCATCGTTCAAGTCCAACAAGTTTTCGTTTTGACTCTTGTGTAACTTTCTCAATTCGTCCTCTTCGAGAGACAATTTAAGTGCTGCAGCCAAGTCTGGGTCAGCATCATCTGGGATTGTCCGTTGTTTCTCCTGTTCGGCGGTGATCTTGGACATTTCGAGGGCACGTTGCAAGTCTTCATCGTAAGGTTCGTCATCGTTTCTGCTGACGGTACCTCTTCTGCTGCCTCTTCTTCTTCTACCGCTACTGCTGCCGCCATAGTCGTCACGGTCACGGTTACCTCTGCGACCATCCCTCGATTCCGCGGCCAATTGTCTTTCGTGTCTCAATCTTTCGTCATCTCTCAAGAGAGAAACCAATTCCTTGGCCTTAACTCTAATGATGGCCCCCTGGTCTGTGTCCAGCTCATCAAAGTGTATAAATTCCCGCAAAGTTTTGATGATGTACAAGTTATCCTGGGCCCAGAGAGCGCACTTCTGCGAGCCGAAACGGACCAAGTAGTCGAGAACGGTCAAGGATTTAGCAACATGGCGCCAGTTCTTACCCTTATCGTTAAGTCTGCGATCCAACATGTCCATAATTTCAAAGAATTCTGGTACGTCTTGGGACGCCCGGGCGATTTCGTCCATTTCTGAGGTGGTGGGACCCGAAGGGTCGTTGGAAGTGGCATTTCTGACAAGCACCTGTACGGAGGAGTAACCGCTGGTGACGTTCTTGATGGAACGAACTATACCCATAATTAATACGATTCTTTAATTGTTAAACAGCAGCGGCTCCGTCCGGTGAGATAGTGCAATTGCGGGCGGCGAGTGACAGACTCTGGGAGAGAGAGTAAGATTGCACCCTGATTATATACAGTACAGTCATATATCCCGCCCGATTACCCCCACGAGACTCTGAGGAAAAAAAATGTCGGGGTTGGGTGTGGGAAGTTTGGTGGCAGAGCGCTCGAATTCTGGTGATCGTACAATAAGTGCGATGTAGAAGACAGAAACGTAGATCGAAAAATTATTGGCACCACTGCCAAACAATCTCTCTGGATTAATGACCACTTTTGGCTGTGGATATGACGGAAGACCAATGGGAGATCAAAGAACCCGACACGGACGGATGCTTCCACTACACGTGACCGTCAACTAATAAACCAAAAAACAATTCGTCACCCCCAAGGAAAATTTTTCCTACACCTTGTCAACATCCGTGTCCGTGCTTGAATTGCCATCAATCAAGCCAGTGACAGTTAGGAGACCACAGACGCCAGTTACGCTCTCCCCAGAAAGGCGGACAATTTTTTGTGTTTGCACCAATTTTTTTGCTGCGAAATCAGTGCGATGAATGACTTTAGAAGGTGCCGGCGTTGTAAGCGCAAGCGGCTCGAGGATGAACCTGCAGAGGTCAGACAATACAAAACATGTGCTAAATGTCGTATTATCGAAAGAAACAAGAAGAACTCACGAAAACCCTTGGCGGAGGAAACAATGCTTTATGGACTCAAACAGTTTAAGGAACAGAGCGCTACAGGAAACTTTATGGAAGAAGAAGGTTTGTTAAAAGACGAATTCTTCCGTCGCTTCCACAATAAACCTTTCAACTATGAGGCAGAAATCACCGAAGTACTAAGCCACCCGAATTATCAGACCCCACCGGCAGCCGCAACGTCGCCGCCAGTCTCAGAACTGACGGCACCGGTCCAGTACACGTTCAAGCAATCATCGCTACCAATTCCACTTCCAACTCCACCACAGCAACAGAATCAACAACAGAATCAACAACAACAACAACAGCAACAGCAACAGCAACAGCAACAACAGAAGCATGCAGCAGCTCCACACACTCCGTACCAGCCACTACAACTGCTGTTCTCTGGTTTCCGTCCTCCAGTATTATCATCAAGTATCCAGAATGCTCACTCTACGAATGCAGCATCTCTTAGAAACACCAAATCCTCTGTAACACTCCCAAACACAAAGCCGGTATATGACGATAGAGAAGACATCTTTGCCGAGTTGGATACCTTGGGCAATAAGAGCGAGCCTTCTGATACGAATCCGTACGCGTACCTGAATGTATTCGACGATTTTCAGCAATTTTTGCAGGCATTACTACAGAAACGAACTAGTGACGAAAATATCGACAACTTGGTGTACCTCAAAGAATTCAATACCGAGTTCACTGCGAATTTGGGCAAGTTTGACTCGACAGCAGCCAAACACGAGTCTCGTGAAGGTGTAGTTCAAGGAGAAAAGCAGATTCGAGGTCACTTGTTGAGCAACTTGAAGGCACTTTATGTCGAGCCGATCGTTGCCATTATGAATCTCGAGTATAATCATGTCAGTTCGAATTTGAACGACTACCGGGCGAGCTCAGTCAAAAGTGTACAGAGTTTCAGCTATAACGAACAGTCATTGATGCGGAGCTCGACTGCGGACCATAGTAAGTTCTTAAAGATCCAGAAATCGTCGATATCGATTCACTTCAACCAGAGATATAACGTCTTGATAATGAAGGTAAATCACCTTACATACAAGCCACTGGGTCTCAAGTATCCCGAAGAGGTGAAGGCAAAGGTGAAGGAGGTTGCCAAGAAACTCAAGTACGAGCGTACGATTCTGGGCCTGGTGCCATTCAATGTCGATTACAACCAGTCAACGGCAGTTTTGGTATACAACAAGGTGTACACCTTGATGGATATGCTTAATGAAGGATCACGAGCATTTGTGAAGAAGTTAAATCGTGATGACTTTATTGGAGATTTTATACACTTTGAGACGGTATTTAAGAAACAGAAGCACGAGGAAGAAGACGAGCATGAAGACGAAGAAGAAGCAGAAGGAGAAGAAGAAGATGATGACGAAGAAGAGGAAGAGGAGGAGGAAGAAGACGAGGAAGAGGAAGAAGAAGACGAAAAAGAGTTGGTTCAGAATACGGCGAAGGAGTCAACGGCCGAAATCTTGGATCCGGTTTTTAAGCCGAATAAGGTGCTGGGCATCGCCTTATAGAAACAGTGAATAGATGTACGTAGTAAACAGACCGTTGTTATTTATTTATGGGTGGCCCGATGCTATTGTTAGCAATTGAGAAGTTCACAGGTTCCGTCTCGGGTCAGCTGACAGGAGGTGCGATGCGAAATGCGCCGCAAAAAACACTGCCCGATCCACTTCTCTCAACACGACCAACCACGATGAAGTTGTCTTTATTTTTAGCGTCGGTGTATGCCTGCTGTGTGCTGGCGATCTACTTCGATCCACTGAACATTACGAATTTCAAGGAAGTTACGTCGTTGCTTGCCACGGGTCTTCTTGATTACTATACCGGTGACCGGTACGGCGGCACCGTAGGGATGTTCTCATGGCCGTACTACTGGTGGGAAGCTGGTGGAGCATGGGGTTCGCTTATTGACTACACGTACTTGATGGAAAACGATTCCTTGGTCCCGATCATCAAAGCAGCCTTGGAGTACCAGACTGGTGATGATAACAACTACATTCCTCTCAATCAGTCGACTACAGAAGGTAACGATGATCAGGGTTTCTGGGGACTTGCAGTGATGGCTGCAGCCGAAAGAAACTTTTCTAACCCCACAGACCCCAAAAAGGCATGGCTCGGACTTGCGCAGGCTGTGTTTAATACGATGACAGCGCGCTGGGACGCAGCCGACTGTGGTGGTGGCTTGAGATGGCAGATTTTCCAGTGGAACTCGGGTTACGACTACAAGAACTCGGTGTCAAACGGGTGTTTGTTCAACATTGGTGCCAGATTGGCCCGGTACACTGGTAACGACACATACCTCGAGTGGTCCGAAAATGTATGGGAATGGATGGAACTGCTGGGATTGTTGCACGATGACGAAGGATGGTGGTATGTTTACGATGGGTTGACCATAGGCAACTGTTCCAACATCACCAAATTTCAGTGGTCGTACAACCAGGGGCTTTTTTTGTCAGGTGCAGCCGTGTTATACAACTACACCAAGGACGAAGTGTGGTACAACAGAACGATGAACTTGTTGCGTGGTACCACAGTATTTTTCAAGAACAATAGCATCATGTACGAGGTCGCGTGCCAGGGTGACACCATTGTTACCTGCAACAACGATCAGCGGTCATTCAAGGCGTACTTGTCCCGGTTCTTGGGACTCACGTCGGTCATGGTAGCCGATACTGAGCCCACCATCACACCATGGCTTATGAATTCGGCCCTTGCTGCCGCAACTTCGTGTTCGGGAGGGACAGATGGCCATACCTGTGGCTTAAACTGGTTCAATGGGCTGTGGGACGGTTATTACGGATTGGGTGAACAGATGTCGGCCCTTGAAGTGATGCAGAACTTGCGTGTCCACGACTTGCCGGCTCCATACACCGCCAACACTGGTGGCCTGTCTGAGGGAAACCCTTCGGGTGGTTACGGTATCACCAAGACCGGTGCGACTCCATTGAAGCTCGATGGTGGCGACAAGGCCGGTGCCGGTATCTTGACTGCAGTAATCGGGGTTTCCTTGGTTGCCTCGGGTATCTGGCTCGTCATTTAGTGTATATTACCAGGTTTACAATACTATGTTTTCAAAATTAGAAATTAAATGCGTATCAAAGAAATTGAACCCTAAAAGATCCCTATCCCCAATGGAAGACCAATTCACCTCAGTTCAGTGGGACAGAGACGACCCAGAGGCAACCGTTGATGACGAAGTTCCTCCTGCGTATGTTTCAAGTCCAACAGAAGAAAGTAACTCGCCACTGAACTCGTTGTTCCTTGCGCCACCAGACAGCCAACAGCAAGAGCAACAGCAACAGCAAGAACATGAACCAGAAACGAAATCAGAAATGGTTGAGGTGAAACCAGAAGTAAAAGCAGATATGAAACAACCACAGAAAGAAGAAATCCAGAAACAACTGGAAGCAGCAGCAGCAACTCCACTGGAAGCAGCCCCATTACCGCAAGAACAAGCTTGCACGTACAAAATCTCTACTGTGGTGACAGCCCCCATTCGTGATCTTGATACTTCATCCAAGCCATATATCTCGTACCTCTTGACCACCACCACGGACCACCCAGGTGTGCTCAAGCTCACGACACATAAGGATTCGGATACAGTCACCGTCAGAAGACGTTACGGCGACTTCTGGTACCTTCACGAATGCTTGAGCAACGATTTCCCCACCACTTTAATTCCACCATTGCCATCGAAACTGAACTTTAGGTACCTCAAGGGCGATACATTCAGCATTGAGTTTGTCAATAAGAGACTTCATTCACTCAATCGCTACGTTAAATTTATCTTGCACCATCGGGAATTATCGCAGCTGTCGGTCTTCCATCTCTTTATTAGTGACTCTAACGACTGGGTTAACTTTACACAGAACTTGAAATTGAAGGAGATTGTCGACGATCCTGGGTTTGTCAATAAAGTTGTCAATGAGGATCGTATCACCGAAACCGTCATGAACTTCTTGACACCTTCAAAGTACAAGAGAGAAACCAATAAAGATATCTTGGAAATAAATGACAAACTCAAGAAACTTTATGAAAACTTGCTGAAGTTGGACCGCATATTTGCCAAGCTCAACAAAAAGAACCAGGATTTGGGCAATGATTACGAGCAGTTTCTGACCCAAATCCTCAAACTTTCCGCAGCACAACAGGAATCAAAACTTGATGATGCTACCATCTTGAATGACTTCAAGGTGTTTGCCAATTCATTGACATATTTCTCGCACAACTGGATCGAGTTGCATAAGTACATCGATGAGCTGTTCTTGGTGGCTCTCAAAGACTGCTCCAAGTATATTGCTGGTTTAACCAACTTGATAGAACTACAACACAACAAGAAAATCGATTTGCAAGTTCTTCAGGACTATTTACTTAAGGCGAGAAATGAATTAGCCACTTTGGGCGGCCAAACGACGGGCGACCACACCATGCCTAACCCCGTACTCTTGGGTCAACTGGGTGGGTTGGTCAACAACACGACTCAATTAATCAAAGATACATTATCAACATCAGCGACGGCAAATGTGGGGTCTGCACAAACGGAAAACAAGATCCATCGTTTGCAAGCCAAGATCAAGCAGTTGGAGGAAGAAATCGCAACACAGACTAAGATGAGCAACGACTTAACGGCCAAGATTATTAATGAAGAGTATCCCAACTGGGACAGATTTAACAAGGCCGAATTGAAGGAACTGTTGATGGGAATTTGTGATGAGGAGATTAAGTTCTATAGTGGGTTGGTTGAAAACTGGGCCAGTGCTGAACTCAAATTAGTCAAGCGGTTGGAGGAATTGAATCAACACTGAATGTATTACCGCTTCCCAATTGTTTCACGGACCACTCCAGGCGAGGATTGTAGTTTTCGTGTGGAATATGCCACGATTCGTCCATAAGACTACATACATGAGTAATGATATCATCGCAGTAGCCAAAGAGACGAAGATCAAAGTCCTTTTCAGGAATGTCTTCCTTGTTGATGAGAATACGCGGTACACGGCGTGGTAACTTGTCGATGATAGATGCCACAGGCTCGACTTTAAGAGAGGTACCTACGACGATGAGCATGTCGCTGTTGAGACAATCAGGTTTGATGAGTTTATGGTAACGGCGTGGCAAGTCTTCACCAAAGAATGTGATATCGGGTTTAATAACCCCATAATTGATTGGAACCTCATCGTCCAACTGGATTGTGCGGTAACAGTTTGAGCAGCGAGGCACTTGCTGGAGCCGGATATGATCTGCGATCTTGTGACCAGCAAACTTGCTGCGGCAGGTGAGACAAGTTGCAGAACCACAGGAGCCGTGGCACTGGATCAAGTTGTCATCCTTAATACCAACACGATGTTCCAAATTGTCGATGTTTTGGGTATAGTTCCTCAACAACTTGCTTTTGTTCTGCAAGAGCTTGATGAATGCATGTAAAATAGTGAACTTTCCTTCAGGAGGCACGATGAGATGAGCAATGCTATAGAAAATATCGGGGTTTTGCTTGAATAAGTTGATGTCAAACGCATGCTGGGGGTCCTTGAGGTTTAAGTGGGCCAATTGTGAGTACAACCCTTTGAACGAACGAAAGTCAGGGATTCCCAACGACGTTGATATTCCAGCACCGGTGATCACAAGGATTCGTTTGGCCTTCTGCAAATCTGTGCAGAAATTAGCGATAGTATATTTAGCAGTTGGTGAATACAATGACTTGCGGTGCGAGCCATCCAAGTAGCGAGCTTTTTGCAATACCTCGGGCTGCACCGTGGTATCATCTAACAAAAGATGAAGCAACAACTGAGCTATGGCACTGGTGGACTTCGTAGTCAGCCCAGCAAGACTCAGTTTGGGATACCCCAAGTCTAGCACCATGCGACAGAGCTCCAGCTTTGAGATCTTGGCGGGGATGTACGCCTCAAGAAACTCAATAATACCGTTATTGTTCAAATAGTCCCGGTAACGGATCCGGAGCTCGGCATCCGGCTGGTACAGCTCGAGATCAAACTCAGGCATCGTTTGTGTATTGAAAAATTCGCGTCTGTTTTTCCTAAATAATGTTGTATACTATGTAGTGGAAAAATTATCAAAAATTGAAATAGGTAAAGTAGGGTAGTGTTTTTTTTTTTGACTTATGGTAAACGGTCGTCAGGTCTTTCGTGATCACTATCGTCACCGACTTCAAACAAAGTTCCTGACGTACCTTCACTAGAAGGTCCCGCTTCAGCCCCATCAATTTCATCGTAGCCAGGAGGAACATCACCAGCTAAAGCCTCTGTATCCTTGCTGATCTCCTTGGAAAACCGGGGCTGCTCTCTATCTAATTCGAAACTGTCACGTTCTCTCTCTTCGTCGCTGTGGCTCATCAAGGACATGTCGTCCAACTCGAACTCGTGTCCCTGATGGTAGCCAGTCTCATCACCTCCCTCTTCCAAATCATCACCTCCAGACAATTGTTGCGAAATGGCCAACATATAGCTGGTTTCTGTAGGTCTCCATAACCAGGCAACGCCCATAAACACAAAGAAGAATATCACCGATGGCCAGAAGTCAAAGATGAAGAACGAGCCCTTCCAGTGTTCCTCAATCATGTCAGTCGTTGACATACTGATGTAGACAAACAGTGACAACACCAATCCACCAAGAGTCAATACAACCAGTAAGAAGATAATGCGGAACAAGTTCTGGTACAACTGTAACTTAATTATCTGGCGCTGCTTGTGCAAGTTAGTGGTGGTTCTCTTGATGGAAATCAACGTAGCAAGGTAGTAAACAGTCAACGTAATCGTCACCGGAATCAAGGGAATCAAGCCCTTCCAGACTCCCAGACTATTGCTATCAAATTCTGATGTCGTTATTGTTGCATTCGAGGAACTTATATGGTAGGTACCCAACAAGTAGAACAATGAAGTAGCAAACTGGAACCCAGCCAAAATCTTACATTTCAACATCGTCTTCTTGTTCAACTTCAAAAAGACAACCCCGTAACCCAATGCAATACATAACAACAAAAAGAAGGAGAACGTGATCTTGGTGGCATTGAGGAGCGACAAGAAGATCATATAGAAAACGACAAATTTGGACGAAGGGTTTTCGTTACGGTTGACCAAGTCGTAGTAAGACCACACAACAAAAGTGTCAAAAGTTAAAAACCCAAGCATGGCCAACAAGTATCGTTGTAAAGGCAAAATTTGGTTCTCCTTTCTCCGCTTAAAGAACTGAAATCCAAAAAGAGCAAGAGCAATTGCATAGCACAAGGTAAGAATACCATATCCAGGTAACTTGGGAATTTCACTGGCACTCAATTGACCAAAGGAGTTTTGGAAGTTAACGTAACCCTTGTACTTTTTGTCAGGGTTGGAGGTAAATGTGGACAAGCAGTAGTAGCCGGTTTTGCGGATTTCGTAATTGATCAATGTTTGGCCCAAGTGACTCAACTGGGAGGTCATAATGGTCAGGTTAGTCACATTGCTTTGCAACAAGAATTGGCCCCTTTGCGATTCGTCACAGAGCTCCAAGCTGATGGAGTTATCGCTACATATGTAGTGAGTCTTTCCATCAGGCGTCTGAAGACCGATATTCTCGATATCCTTATACTCAAACAAGATCCACAGCACTGAAATATCTTCAGAGTGGTCTTGGTCTTGGTGCTTCAAGTTGGCTTTGTATTTGTCGGAGCCGAACTGGTCCAAGAATAATTCGATATGGGGCTTGAGCGATCCGCCCCAATCGTGTTTCGAGTACATCCCAGAGCATACTTGTGAGTAATTGTCTTCATCAAAGGCAACTTTGTTGGCTGCCACAAGTGTGGCAGCACTAAATGCGTGCACAAGTTGGCTAAACCTCATAGTTCAATTATTGGTTCTCGGAAATGTTTGGTGGCCGCAATTTTTGTTCCGCTCATAGCGAGCACTACAACATGAAATCTTCTAACATATATCTAGTCTGATTTTTTTTACCCCAGTAACAAGGATTCCTATTTTTATCACTGAATTATTGTATTCTATATGTGGTATGGTATTTTTCGGTATTTAAGCACTTGCCCATAAAGACTCGCCATTTTCATGGACAGATTTCGACAACTCGTCTACTTGCGAGTTCCACGTCAACAAATGGTTATACAACACATTGACTTGGTCCAAGTTAAGAATACGTGGTTGTAACCAAGTAACCACAAGCACTTCGTCGATCTGATTGATGTATCCTTTGATCAAATTGAGAGAGAAACACTTGATTATCAAATGTTCAACATCATTCACCGGGGTTCCGGTAAATTCACTAATCTCACTAAAAGTAAGATGCTTATTAGCAGACTTGTTCGATATGAGTTCTAATAAGGCCATGATAATAATCTTTCTCTTCAAAAACAACTCAGACTTGGCCAAAAATGGTGATCTTTGAAAGGCAACCGCAAGCCCTTTGTTGAATTCTGCCAAATTACCTGAATTTAAGTTGAGAATCAAGCTGTGAAGCCAATGGTACACACTGTCTGGTGACCCGATAACACGTAAAATATCATGCAAGATCAACTCTCCGAAATTGTAAATCTTGTCTCCCATCAACGCAGCTATGCATAACTCATAGCATAATTTCAATTTGGTTTCTTCAGAAAGATTACTGGTAGATGACAAGTATAACAATCCGTTGGAATAATAAGCATTGTAGTTTTCATTAATCTTGTAGAGCTCACACTTGGCCAAATAGAATGCTGCATTAATCTTGGGATTGTCAAATGTCTGTTGAGCATTGGAATCAAACTTGCTGCTCAACAGGTCCAAAATAGATTCGGCTTCGTCGAGTTTGCCTAGCAAAAGATAGAAGCGTGAGATTTGGAGCTGGACATAGATTACTGATTCTGATGCATCAACCAACTTGCGAAGCTCGTCTTCATCACTTCTGATATTGGATTCATTGCGGATCTTGGTCACAAGCTGTTCCTTGTACTCCAATAACATATCCAAGGTTTCCTGTGGCTTTCCACTCACACTCTCCAAAAGGAAATCAACCACTTTGATTGAGTTCAAGAGAGAAGAAAATTGAGCCACAAACAAAGTATAGATCTTCAATTTGAGCTGGGGGGTTACTCCTTCAACTTCGTAGTAAAACCTGTCCAAGGCTAATGTTAACTGGTGCCATAATTTTCTTTCATAAAAGTCTTCCAATTCATAAATCACGTTAATGAGATCTGCAGATTCTGTCTCCAGTCTCACGTTAGCAAGAACAGTCAATACATCACTATCAGGTTGCATCACTGGTTCAATTCTTTTTAATGTATAGACTTCGCCACCTCAAAACTGCCAAAAGTTCAAGCGCTCTCAGTATTTCGATTCGGGTGTGAGATTTTTTACTAGATTACCTATTTAGGAAATATGTTCATATCTACGATGTATCAGCATCAACCGCTAAAAACAGTTTAAACTCCTTCCAGTTCGCAAGATTCTCCTGGAATAGCTGTTTTCCGTTCTTGATGTACAAAACCATCAAGGTAAGCCAGCGCTTCTCCAACTTCTGCAAGAAATCAGCATACGTTGCTTCCAATTCAGTGGTGAGCTCAACCATATCACTATTGGCAAGCTCAATTAACTGGTTTAGCTTATAGATCTCTTTCTCGATCTGATTTAATTTATGATGATAATGCGAGACCGTACTTGTTGTGCTTGCAGCATCGTCGTCAGTAAGCGATGCCGTGTACTGCTTGTTGTAGCCATTGTTACCCCCAAAGAGACCATACCACGACTTCTTATTACCCAAATTGCCTCTTTGACGACGTGATTCAAGACGCAGAATAGTATTGTTGATACTAGGACTATTGAGGTCTCTTAAATGCTCAAAATTTCTTCCAGGGGTATTGTCAGAATCATTAGTACCACTGAGGGATGAAGTTAAATTCAAAAGTTCTTGAAACTTGTTAAACTTGAGCTTGTTCAAGAGCTTGAACTGAATAATTTTGTACTTGTAGAACTTAATCAAATTCAAACTTGAAACATAATACTGGATCAATTGCTGGATTGGTTCTTGCCAATCTGGGATTAAACTATGCATGATAAACCCTTCAATGTTGAGGAAGTTGCTATCTATGGTGGACCCAAATTTCTCTATAATAATGCTAAGGGTATTGGTGTTTGAAGTCTCATAAACTTGAAGGGAAAAGTTATTGAGATTACCTCCTAATTCAATCAAAGTATTGACAACTGTTTTGTAGTTCTTCACTGAGCGATTGTTCATCTTACTGAGGTCGTTCAATACTTTAATGATATGATGAAACTTGACTTCAAATTGAATAAGATCGGATGGGACCTCGTTAAACTGGTGTTCGAGGGTACGAAAAAAGTCTTCGGGAACCTCCTCATTAAGGCTGGCAGCTTGTCTTCGATTATTGTAGTCAGATTCCTTACCAACAAAAAATTTGATTTGATCATTCAACTTGGCTAAATCATCATTGAGTTTCTTAAGTGAGCTCATGTTGTCAATATTTGACGAAAACTCAAACCCATTTACTACTGGCATTATGGAGTAGAGGCCATTCTGGTTAGTCGGGTCTATAGGATTAGCCAAAAGCAAATTGTCTGGGATCATGCTGACAGGTGGTTCATTGATAGCATTATACCAGCACAGCTCGTAGTTGGGGTCCAAAAACTTATGAATTAAAACACAGTTTCTAAGCTGAATGTTAGAGTCAAATATCAAGTCCTCTAAAAAGTGTTTGAAGTAACGTTTTCTCATGTCAATGATGTCTAGCTCGTTAGCATTGTTAAGGGAGTTTACCAAGAATGTAAACAAGGTATGCTTTTCTGGAATCGGAGGTATGATAAGAGTTGGAAATAACTTGATTAAATGGTCGCGCAACGACTTGAACTCGCTGTATCTTCGTTTGACCAATATGGGTTCGCCATCGAGTGAAAGCAGAATCGAGTACACGACAACGGAAGAGTTCATGAGCCGTTCACTTGATACAACATCGATCTTTAGTTTCGGATCCTGAAGAGCTTGATGAATCTTGTTTGATAATCCAATTGTGCTGTTGACCAAATCAGTCGAGGCTTCAACTAGCGTATCCTCTGGGGCATGCTTACGACCGTAAGGATCGGTCAAAATAGACTGGTTGCCATAAAAAGAAGGATTATTATCTTGCTCTATATCTTCGAATACATTATTCATGATTAAAAACGTCAAAACCGAGCTTCTGCTAGCCCGCTGCAGTGTCTGTGATAACGCCTTTTGTTACTTCTACCGATAAAGCTTACCAGTTATTTTGGGAAATGGGGATAGTACTGCACAGTATACGACGAAAATGTGTGTTCTTTTTTTCTTTCCTCAACAAAAGCAAAGATGACACAATTACATTCCGGCCTGCACACAAAATAGACTTTACTCATTGCAAAAAGAAATCTCGGAACCAAGTCCTGCATAAATAGCTTGATTCGGTGATAAGCAAGCGAAACTTTGCCTTATTCACTTGCACGACAAAATAAATCCGAAACAGGATTGAGGAATATTTGCTCTACTCTGAACATATCCCGGTGGCAAATTCATCATAATAGAATAAGCCTACTCTTCGGCATCTAATCTAACCTTTTGCCACCTTTATTGTAGTGATCCATGTCATGTAAACGGAAAAAAAAATACTTTGCTCAGTATGATTTGCCTCGTAATTTGTGGGATACATAATTTTTCGGATTTAAAAATTGCTTAGTTACCACACACCTGCCAATTTAATACTACACTTTCTTTTCCTCCGAACATAAACTATAACTCAAGTAATGTCCAGAGCAGACTACGAGTTCCAGTTTGCGATCCTGAAGGATATTCTGACCTTCCAAAGTCACACACAGCCTGGTTTTGGTTACTCGAATTCTTCATCACCTGGTTTGGGAAGGGGTCTGACTACACCCAACCTGGAGACTACTTCTGCCACATCATTTCAATCAGATTCGCCTTCAACAAGATCCTCCTTTAGTTCTGAGACACTCATAGAGCCAGTTGCTAAAAGGAAACCTCGCAAGCGTCAACGTCTCACACTTGTTTGTGATACATGCAAGAAGAAAAAGATCAAATGTGATAAGCAGACCCCATGTACCGCATGTGTTAAATCTAAGCATGCAGATACCTGCTGTTACACTACAGGTAACTCTAGCAGTTATACTTTACCCTACATTACCAGTGCTGGCAAGCCTATTCAACTTAATTCCACCCACGAAGCTCCCATTTCAAAACACACGTTACAGCATTCTCAATTTACTCCATCTCCAAAGTTTACAACAGTTACTGTGTCTCGTTCTACATCTTCACCACCGACAAATTCAACATCTTTACCTCCAGTTAATACCATTACTGCAGCAATCTCCGATTTTTCCCCTAAACCAACTCTACAACCAAGACCAGATTCAATCACGTCAGCCATGGCTAAAATATTCTCCCCTGCATTTATACCCACCAAACTCCCCAAGTTATCTTGGAAATTTAAACAGTCTATCAGTTTACCAACAATCCTAACTGAAACAACATTTTTCCCCAAGCAAACGTACAAACAAAAGGTGCGATGCATGCCAAACCCGAACTCGTTTATTGGATCAACCATTGGAATGAATCCTGTTTATGAAACAGATCAATTTCTTAACTTCTACAAATCCTCAGACTGCGGACCATTTTCTTGGTCTTCACTCATGAAATCAGACTTGGCTCTAGTCTCTCTCTGGGAGTTTGTTCAGTTGCAAAAGGATCTCAAGCTTGATGAATCAATCAGTTTACCTAGAAGCGACCCAGTGTGTTTGGATGTCAACAAAATGGCCGTCATCAAGTATGATCAGTCGTCAGACACATTTAAAACTCCCTACCAATGCATTATCAAGAAATCAGTACAGAAGTCTAAATTCTACAAACCGCTATTAGTTGAAAGAATTTTGCAAACACTTCCGAATCAAAGAACAATTTGGCTTTTGATTGATCGTTTCTTTCAATACTTGTATCCTTTTATTCCTATAATCGATGAGGAAGATTTTTACCATGATGTTCAGGAAATTATTGGAAAGAAGAATATCAACGACGAATCAAAATTGACAGTATTAAATATTAAACTTAAGACGGACTTCATTACTTTAGGATTATTAATGGTTCTCTTGAGATATACATTCTTGACCTTGTTCAAAAATAATGACGAAAAGAACGTCCAAGCATTGGCATTTCATACCACGAATCCTTTGATCGTCGACTGGCAGTATCTCGTACGTGAACCTATTCTGATTGATATTATTCAGGTTGCAGGTGAATGTAGTGACTTATTTGAAGTTGATCACCCAGCCGGACTTTCTATGATACAATTGAGGATTTTACTCAAACTTTATTACAGACACTCACCTGAAGATGGACACAGTGCTATTGAATCTTGTTGTTTGTTTGTTGATGATGAATTTTTGAAACTTGCTTATTCATTGAGACTTAACCGTGACCCCGAGTTAGTTACCCCTGATGACGCTCCAAAAGTCAAGAACTTAAAACGCAAGTTATGGCATTTTATTGTTGTGGCTGACTTATACCATTCTTATACTTTTGCCAATCCTTCTAGGCTTGAAAATGTTTATCACGATACCAAGGTGCCAGTTACAGACGTCAGCAATAGTAATCTATTGAATAAGGAACGTGATATTGGAGCTACAGGGAGGTTTTATCAGGAATTGCCCTATACATCTGCATTGAAACATTTAATGCAAGTTGTTTTGGATAGACAGAATCATTGTACTATTGCAGACTTGGCCCAAAGGCTAAGCAAGTTTGAAATGCTTTACTTTAACTACATGGGTGATTTTGAAAAAATTGTTCGCCAAAATTACTCTTATGACTTAACTTTCAGCAATTTTGAAGAGCACGAAGACGAATTTTCATTATTTGTTATAAACAGAAATCTCCAAGTCAAATCTTTTGTGGGCACCGTATGTTTCTTAATTTCTATCTACCAACATTTTTACTTGTTTTATTTGGATCAGGGGAATTTCAATCTTGCATTTTATTATTTGAAGAAAACATATTGCTTTTCGAGCGAAATTATTCCTTATTATTTTGAATTAATGGTTGGTTCTCAAACCTGTTGTGACTTTATTTACAATCCAATTTTACAGTCCATGATACACAAATCAAACCAAATTAATTTTGCCTTTATTATAAGGCTCAACTTTTGGTTAAAGTGTCAGGAGAAGAACAGTCCGATTCTTGACGAGGAGGATACCGAGTACTATAAAATGTTGGGACAATTGAAGGATGTGTTGTTCACATACAGTGAAGTATTGCTAAGTTCAATTTCCAGTCTTTCTAATCGATATTACTATGGGTGGAGAATCACAAAGGGCCACAAGTTTTTCCTTGAAATTATTTCAAAAAGAGAGTACTACAACTGTGTATGTGAGACCATGGAAGAGAAGTATGGAAAGCATCTTGATACTCCTTTTTTTAGTATTCATCAATTACGCGAACTTCATACCATAATATCAAATGCCTTATCACGGACAGTAACTTATGATACTTCCAGAGATTTGATAAGTGATTCCTACAATTCAGATTTTACTTCTGGGTTTGAAAATATCACTGAGGCAGATCAGCAATGGCTCGATCTTTACTTCGATATAAATGGAGCGAATAAGGAAGTCTCATTGTTTGAAATATTTCAGGACTTTCAGACTCATATTGAAAACCCTTAATTCAACTGTGTATTCCTCGCTTTAGAAATTTTTGTAATTTATTATCACTAGTCTAATTGGACAATTAATAGATTTTTCATACAATAAACTATTCAGTACACAAAACGGAAATCTAATCTCTTGTTACCTTCATCAGTGGTATTTTTTATGTAGTCTTCTTGCTCTTCAACTGACATGCGCAGCCATGCAGTTTCCTTCTGCTTGTTTCTATACTGATAATAGAATCGAGCAAAGAGGCAAGCTGCAAGAGCGCCGAAAGCACATCCAATTAAATCAACATTACCACGATGGTAGAGTGGAGCATCATCTTTACGATAAATGTTACTACCAGCAATAGCTGCTGCCTGGGAAAAAATATTGACCACAGCTGCTGAGACAGCTCTGGTTCGTACCGAGTTTGAGTTTGAAGAACACCAACTAATTGATAATGGCCAGTATGGTGAGTGCCCTAACAAAACAGTTAAGAGGGCAAAAGTACCCCAAATATCTTTTTGAGCCATTGGCCAATATCTTAACGGAAACAAGCAAGCTAATATCCAAACAGGAATTGTTGCAATAACCAAAGCTCGAGAATTAAGTTTTTCAGAAATAACACTAGTAGCAAGCATGGTAATGATTGTGATGATATTGTAGGGAATTGTAAGTGCATTAGTCTTGAAAGTGGAAAACCCCATCTTTCGAAGAACAATTTGCAAGTAGTTTGCCGTGGGACTTGTTCCAATGTCACCAAGAATACGAATAACATAAATAGGGAGCAAGTCATAATCCAATAAAGTCTTGAGTAATTCCCGTGGTCCCACTGGTTCTCTGTTATGCATATCACCTTTAGTCGGATCATCCCGAAGTACTCTATTAACCACAATTTTTTCTTCTTTGTCAGTGTACCATCCGTTTTTTCTATACCAGGCCTTCGTCTGAACTGCCGATGCCGGCATTTTAAAATAGGAAATAATTCCTATGATTAAAGTAAAAAGCCCTTCAACAATAAATAACCACTTCCAACTTTCAGTAATTGCACTTGTCTTAATTTTCAAAAGGGCGAATGCAAGTAAACTTGACCAAACAGCAGTTAAAGGGTTGGCTATGTAGAATAGCGAAAGTCTCATCGGTAATTCCTTTGAAGTATAGAAGTAACTCATCCACAAGCAAACATCACAGATGAACCCACCCTGTAATGCTCCAACTAGTGCTCTTGTGGCATAAAATCCTTGTTTATTTTTAATGGCACCCTGTGACATGGAAACAACACTCCACAAGACCATCTGGGTGGGAATCCATACATCAGGACCTATTTTTTTTGAAATCAATTGTGATGGTAATTCAGCAGCAAGAAAACAGACAAGATTGATTGTATTACCAACATTTAATTCATTAGTAGTGATTCCAATATCTTCCAAAAAATTATCAGATAATGCCTGTTGCAAATTACCTCTATCAAAATCCAAAGCTGTAAACATAACGAAGGCCCAAAACGTAACATAGTAGTCGTTTTTACGTACAATTCTCTTTTCCTCTTCCTTAGTCCAAGTGAGTTCTGGATCAAAATGATTACGGCACTCATACTGGGTCTTCTCATATAAGTTTCTGTAGTGTTCAGCTACTACAGGGTCCCGAAAAATGTGAGACTCGGCATACGAGCTCGCCGACTCGACATCAACTTCAACATCTGTTTCCAGGTAGTAAAGCTTCTCTTTCTGGGTCATGTTCTATGGATATCTCAAATCAATTTCATTCAGTACGAACCACATTTATATAACTGTTCAAGTGTTGTTGCATCAATAAATTGCGAAAATTCATCAGTCGCAGCCATAATCCACAGTTGATAACAAATTTAAAAAGTACTGCTGATAAGATCCAGCAAAATTAATCCCTTAGTCAAAGTAAGAAATTCTGTCATTCGTATGTCAATTGATTGACTAAAAGTTCTATTTTCTTCTAGATTCCCAACGCGAGGCAAAGCCAAGCTTTGTATATAGAGCAATGCCCAGTGAGAAAGAAGACATTGGCCATGGTCAAGTGAACAAAATTATTACGTTGCAGTAAGAAGGACTCAAATGATTACATGCAATTAGATTAGAAAACGATGTATTGCGAAATTTGGGTACGACTAGACGACAGACAAGAAAGGGTCTAAAACGTATTTTGAACGATTCCAGAACTTTAAATTTTAGACATGTGACAACAGGGGTTCGAATTCCACTCGAGAAGACACATTAATTAAATAATCTGTGGAATATATTAGTTCCAGCAAGTAGATCACAACCTAGTTGCCATCTTTTTCAGTTGAATCCAAGTAGACACTACGCTCCAGAGTGTAACTGTCTGCAATAAACTATAGTATTCGTAGTAACAGTAAATCTCAGGCACCGCCACGACATGATTTGACGCCATTCTAGCCACAAATGTAGAAGCCACAAAAAAGGATACACCTTTTAAGAAGATCACACTTTTGAACTTTATCTAGATCTGCCTTAGCTCCATCTTCCAATTGTTGATGTTACCTATTTTCTTGGTGTAATAATGCAATTTATATTTGTTGTTGATTTACAACTTATACCTTTCAGAAAGACAAGTTCACAAATCTTGGAGGGTTGGCCGAGTGGTCTAAGGCGGCAGACTTAAGATCTGCTGGACGAACGTCCGCGCGAGTTCGAACCTCGCATCCTTCATTATTTTTTTTTTTTTTGCAACCATAAAGGATATTTTTATTCTTTGTGTCACATATTTCTTAAAACATATATGGCTATATACTAACTCACAATCTATTGTCAGATCTCTTCAAAAGAGTACGGAATTGGTTAAGGTCCTTGAAAGTAGTGCAGGAACCTCCGCATACCACCACCACAACTATGTCATCCTCTTTCAAGTGCAGGAAATTTTTGTAAAGCAAATCTATTTTGTTGTAAAGAACGGCAAGTGCAGCACCGCAAGCAGGTTCCACAATCTTTTCAAATGAATCGTAATATTCGGTGCAAGCTCTCAATGTATCCATATCGTCAATCAACTCAAGTTTAGTTGATACGGTATCAACATTTTTGAAGTTCATCATTGATTGAGTAGTAGTGTAGGAGCATGCCAATGAAGTGGCTAACGAGTTAACACTTTCTAGTGTGATCAACTTATCAGCTTTTATACTTTCTGATAACGTAGGGGCTTGTAGTGTTTCGATTAAAAGTACGTCAGCCTTGATACTGTTATTGGTCAATCCTTGGTAGATACCATTGTACAACCCTCCTCCCCCAAAAGAGCACACTATACCTTTCAAATTTGGTACATCTTTTTCTGTTAATTGATATTGCACTATCTCATCTACCAATGAGGAGTGTCCCTCCCATACCAAGGGATGTTGGAAAGGGTGACAATAAATAGGGGTGGTCTTGTTCAAATCGATGGACATCATAAGATTCTTTAAATGCTTATCGGCTTCGTTGATACTATTACCGAATAATACGATTTCAGCACCATAATCCTGTAACTTTTGTCTTACGGCCGGCTTGGAAATAACCGGTAAGACCACCGTACATTTCACCTTATAATAGAAGGCCAGATATGCAGCGGCTAATCCAGCATTTCCTCCACTAGAGGCAAAAACATGTATTTGCGTTTCAGGAGAATTGATGCGAGCCTCTTCTATGGATTTGTGGATCAAGTGTCCTATTCCTCTCAACTTGAAGCTTCCTGAAGGTTGTTCCAATTCATTTTTAAAGAAAATGCGACATGGTGGTTTCATTGGTAATTTATCAGTGACCTCAGTTAAAGTTGTGGTGATATAGGGGTGAGGCAATGCCTCGTACATCTGTAAATTTATATACATGGCTGCGAATTTGGTAACAAATGGAAAATCTTAGACTGTGTACTTAAAATAAAGTCAATTAATTATCAAGACCTTTTTTTGACTCCTCTACTGGTTTATATAAGGACCCATCCCCTCTTGTGAATATCCTTCTTTTGAAGGGCTCCTAGGCCTGCACTGTATGGCGTTTTGGGATGGGGCTGATGACTTCGCACTGACTCGGTTGCTTTGTACCACGTACGGAGTCAGGGTTTGTACACAAGATAGACTCCGGTGCGGCAATACAACGCCGGGAAATTTCCTGCGGGTAAATCTGGGTAGAGACGGAACAATAAATAAATATTTTGTACGTGTGACCTTGCACCTGATTAGCTTTTCATATGCATTTTAGTTATTGATACAGTACGTACTGTATCAAATCGACAGAATTAAATTTTGCTGATAAGGGAACTCACTACCGGTTAAGCCGTCGAAAGATTTTTTTCTTTATCTTAACTTCTGCTTCTACTCGTTTACAGCACTGGTACAGTCTTTGTAATTACTGCAATCAATCTCCAGGACTACGCGATGATCCGTACTGCATATATGCTCGTTGTAGTCTGATTTAGGAAAGAACGTTTTCTTCGACAGACACGGGTTTTCGATTTAAGTAGAATACGTCTAAATCAGAGGAAGAACATTATGAATTACGTATAAACCTATTTTCTTGAATCAAATAAAGAATGGCATCCCCTATATTTTTTTCCAACCCATCAAGTTCCTTTAGACCTTGGATCATAGTTCGGGCAATCCAGTTCTCCATACTCGCTGCATATCGTTCACTCCAGAATCTGTCCGTCATTAAACAACCACAACTAATACTAAAACCTGTACGGTACTCTGCCGTTATATTTTGCATACTCCATGGTCCACTCTATGTTCTCCAGTATTTAATTCTGACGGATACTTTGGCAGCAATCACATGCTTTGCCTACACCTATTTTAATCTCGACATCTTTCTTATCTCACTTTATCAGTTTTTGAGCATCGAATATGATCAGCTCTTTTTGATCAACTTAAAATTTGCCGACTTGACATTGAAGACGGAATATTACTCGAGTTTAGCTCAAATTCAAAACGAATCCATTGCACCAGAAGACCTTTCTTGGCAACAAAAGATCAAATGGCTCTTGAAGCACTCGCCACGTTTCAAAACATTCATTACCAGATACTTGAAACATTATTTCTTCAGTATCTTGGTATACCTACTTCCGTCATTGCCCCATAGGGTCACGACTCTCATATTCAGCATACTTTCCCTTCATGTTTTCTTGGAAAAACTAGGCACTGTACCTTCGATGCTATTCATTCTTTTGCTATCGATCCTTCCTTATCATTACACTGCAACTGTATTGATTACTTTCAATGCAAGTGTTAACCTTTCTCATGACTTACTTATGCCATACTTTAACAGAATCAACTTCTCCAGGTTTGAAAAACAGCAGTGGCTTAAATCAAGAGATGGTGTACTTTTTGGCTTTGGCCTACTTAACCATTACTTGATCCATAGATTTCCATTATTTGCTGGTCTTTTTTATGCCTTGGCTCAATTGAGCACCGCATATTTAATAACCAAGCTCTCGGATGCTCCTCCTGCCAAAACCAGCCTGCTTGTTAACTGGACTTCCACTCAACTAATCTGGCATGATCAATTGGCTCTTGTCAGAGGTGACTTTGTTGACGATGCATTTGGAGCCATACCTGGTTCATTTATATTTATCCCCTAATGTAACTTATATGTTCTATTTCCAGTTAGCAAACAATAATTGACACTTTCAATTATTTCTTGAGTAAAATGCCCGTCACCCAAATGGTTCGAATCATAAATGATATAGTTATACAAACTGAGTTCATCTTTTCGGTTGTTAAGTTGAAGAAGTGGTAGGTTGGTCAATCTACAACTTGTCCATTTATGATTGGTGGTAGAGGTGATTAAATCACTTTTGAAACTCTCATTATCCACAACAATATCATCAGTTGAGACTTGGAACAGTTCCTCAAAAAACTTTGTCTTTATCGTTATCTCTGCTTCGCGAGGAATATACGGTTCAAACTGAATAGCATCTTGGGAATCGAACAGCTTGAGTCGCTGAAAATGTTTAATAAATAAGAATTTATCATTTTCATCTTTCACTTCGGGTTTTATATGTTTCAAATACATCATTAACACCTGACTGAAATAGTTTAAAATGATATTTTCAAAAGTTTTAATTTCTTTCTTGGTTTGTTCAATAAACTCCTCAACATGTTGATCTAGTTGATAACCCTCCAATGCGTTAACAATGATTCTGTTAAAGTTTGATAATATTTGTAGCTCCTTTATAATCAAATTTTGAGTAAAAGTATGACTGATTGTAGTTGAAAGCAGGTTAAGAATCTCATGTTCCTTTATTGACAAGTTCATGGATACTGGTAGTGCCAAATTGTTTGCCTTGAAATCTTTAAGTTGTTGAATAAATACTTTAAATGTTTCAGCATAATTTGAAGAAGAATCTTCCAAGGTGGGAAACGTAGGTATATCACCGAATCTGCTCAACCAAAAGTTTGCCAAATAGCCTATAGATGTTGAATTGTGATTGGGGTGACCTCTCATTTCAAATCCTGGAAGTTGTACCATGGCCAACTGAAGTTCACTTTCAGAGGAAATGGTATAAGTTAAAGAGTTCTTTGGAATGACATCAAATAGTATTGTTAGTAACCCTTCAGTGGAAAGAGAGATTCCGTAGTTGATAAACCTTCCAGTAACTGGAGGCGACAGAACATCATTCAAGAGTCCAGAGTCCTCCTCTCGTTTTACCTGAGAGGATTCTTCTTCCTCTGCCGCAAAAGTTAGTTGAAATGAATGTAAGCACTTGTTGACAAACGAAGCAAGTTGGTTTGGTAAAACCTCGAGTTCTAATTTGGGGATATCTATGTCAAAAAAGTCAAATTGACCATTCGAATATGAAAGTACCACTTTAAGTGTATCTTCTTTCAATGAGAACACAAGTCCCGATATATTGGCAAGAATTTTGCTGCTAACACTCTTCTGGGAGATCGAGTCAAGTATCGTTAACTTGCCTGATCTGGCAATCACAAGGTGAGGAATACTATGAGGTACCCATTTAATTTGATTTATTGGAAATCTTGACTTTGAAATAATTGTAGTTTGATCTTGAAATGACAATTTCTTGTTGATAGAATCAAAGGTTACACTTGCAATAGTAACTGAATTGTCATTATTGACAAATGCAACTTTGCAAATATGAACAAAGCTTTCAACCACAACCCAATCAGACCAAATTTGTTTAAGAAGGCCCTTTGCTAATGATTCTTTAAAAACAAGCGTTAGTATATCTTCTTTGACCGTGTAGACTAGTAATACATTGCTATTAGTCACTACACTCAATAGCAAACTAGACTCTGTTGGAAGTGGGATATTTGATAGAAAGAAGCTTTTCACTTTGACAGAATTAAACTGATGTAGATCTGCAATGATATCCTGTCCATTTCTTGTCAATTTGAATTCTGATACCAAGGTATCAAATAATGCTATTTCCACATGATACTTTGCAACAAAAGTGTCTCTTTTGAGAATCAATAGTTCTCCCGTATTAAACAACACACCCAACAGATTACTTCTTGTCGAATGGTTAGTGGAAGTCCATTGATGTTGAATAATACTGGGGTCAGTTATGTTTCGAAAACTGAATTCTTCATCTGATGAATGTAAAGTGATTCCTCTATGTTTTCCAAGCGGAAGTGTATCAATATTTTCAGGATGTAATATAGGCAATATCTGGAATAATGACTTGGGGTCTAGGATTCTGACTGAGGTATTTTGCGTAATAAGTCTTGGAACCTTGGGTTCTAACAAAGTTAATTGTACTCGATTGTTAAGAGCCAATTGTTGATTATCTGACCATTGAATAGGATCATTAGATGTACATGCTGGGTCTACTCTCAGTAGTGTAAGATTCCTGATAAGTGCAGCCATTCTCCCTGTTATTGATAGTAGGTGGGTCTAGTTGTTTGTTGACATTCTCGCTGTTTTTCCTGCATTTATTTCCATGCTTAACCTTTTCATGGTGGACATGTTTTGTCATAATAAAAAATACATACTGTGCTTCCAAACTAAGAGAGTCGTGATATCGAGGCTTGCTTTCGGAATTTGATAAGTGTTGGGTATAGTTTTCTTGTTTGGTAGATATTCCTCTAGAATTGACTTTTGATAGCGACAAGTCATCTCACTACGCATATCCAAAATAGGAAAGGTAATTGATTCTGACCACTAATGACGAACAAGTATAGTCACCCATACACTCCGTATGACATCCAAACTCAACTTATGGATGCAATATATGAGACTATCAATGGTGGCTATAAGGTTGGAATATTTGAGAGCCCTACGGGAACTGGGAAAACACTCTCAATTATTTGTTCAACTATGACATGGCTACGAAACTACAAAAAAGACAGCACATTTGCCGAAGAAGAAAATGATAAAGACTCAGATGATGAGCCCCAATGGGTTAAGGATACCTATCGCTCCTCCATTGTACTGCGCACAAAGGATAGAATTAAGAACTTTGAACTACACCTTGACAAGATAGAACAAGAACATGCACTTAACATAAAGCAATTGAACAAATTAGAAAACAAAAGAAAGAAAGTCAAGTCAAGTCTAGTTAGTGAAGAGCAGGAATTCTTACCACAAGACTATGTCAGTGTCCTGGAAGACGTAAGAGACGCCAACTCAAAAATCAAACTGGAAATCAAACTGTTATTGGATAAGGTGAATCCTCCCACAAAAGTTGAGGCATTGAATGAATGTCCCATAAAGATACTTTTCACATCACGAACACACTCCCAGTTGAATCAATTTGGTGATCAATTGCGACTAACACATTTTCAATCATCTTTTGATGGCGTATCTGAGAGAACCAAGTACTTACCTTTGGGTTCTCGAAAACAATTATGCATTAATACCAAGGTCAAAACTATATCTCAGAATGATCTGAATATCAAAGATGCGTGTCTCGATTTGCAACGGCTGAAGGATGGTTGCGAGTTTCTTCCCAAGAACTATATGAATAGCACCGTAACCACAAAGTTTTCTGACCTTTCATTGACAAAAATACATAATATTGAAGATTTGGGCATTATGGGAAATGAACTCAAGGTTTGCCCATATTATTCTGTACGGAAGGGAATAGAAATGACCGAAATAATTTCCTTGCCGTACCAATTGCTACTTCAGGAATCAGGTAGACGGTCGATAAACTTGAAACTAGACAACTCAATCGTTATCATCGATGAAGCGCATAACATCATGGATACTATCACTTCAATCTACTCAGTCTCTATATCAATTGACGAATTGAACCGAATAGTGAATTCCTTGAAAGTTTACCTCAACAAATTTCTTAAACGGCTCAATAGTGGTAATAGAGTCAATTTAATGAAACTTATACGGGTTTGTCAGTTATTGAAGCTGTTTATGGAAAAGAACTCAAATGCAAGCCCTGGAACTGAGATTGTGGTGGATGACATTTTTGCTCATTCGACAGGGGATACCTTAAATATTCATAGAATGGAAGAATTCCTAAACAAGTCAAAGATTGCTTACAAGATTGAGTCTTACATGGATTCTACCAGGGAGAATTCCCGATCAAACCCGTTACTTTTTAAAATCATCAAGTTTCTTAAGACTTTATCCCATCCGTCCAGGGAAGGCAAGTTCTTTTGGGATTCTTCCAATGGAATGATAACTATTAACTACATGTTGCTTGACCCAAGTGGTGTATTCCAGGATATTGTTAATAAGGCTAAATGTGTATTACTATGTGGTGGGACAATGGAGCCAGTTTCAGATTACTTGAAGTATCTATTCCCAAAGGTACCTTCCAACAAGGTAAAAATCTTTAGCTGTGGACACGTTATTCCAAAGGACAACTTGAAGGTATTCTCGATTTCAAAACGCACGGAAACATTTGAATTCTTGTTTGAAAAGAGAAACAACCAAGACCTCATTCTAGACTTGGCTCTGGTGATTAAAGATATTGCAGCCAAAGTTCCATATGGCATGGTAATTTTCTTCCCCAGTTATAGCTATTTGGAGAAAGTGATTCAAGTCTGGAAAGCAAAGGACAAGCTTCGGCAGATAGAAACCCACAAGCAAATCTTTCAAGAGCCGACAGAATCTACCAAAGTCGACACTGTATTACGGCAGTATACCGATACCATTCAACAGCATCGCAAAGGTGCCGTTTTATTATCTGTTGTTGGAGGTAAAATGTCAGAAGGGATTAATTTCTCTGATGATCTAGCCAGATCAGTGATGGTTATTGGCATGCCATATCCCAATGCATTTTCAGGAGAAATTGTGGCCAAAAGGAAATACATCGAGACATATACCAAACAAAATGGGGGTACTCAGCAAGAAGCCTTGGAAAACTCCAGGAATTTTTACGAGAATATTTGTCTTCGGGCAATTAATCAATGTGTCGGGAGAAGTATTAGACACATTGGTGACTACTCTATCATCTACTTGGTAGACTTGCGGTATCAGACGAAACGGATCCAGAACAAGTTGAGTCACTGGGTAAGAGAAAGAATAGAAAGCTGTCTGTATCAAACCATTTTAGATGAAACAGAAGAGTTTTTCAATTCAAAGTTGGTACAGCGAGGATAATTATCTTTCAGTGTTTGGATACACAACATCGCTCCTCAAAACCCATTTTTGTCCCTCAGACACTAACTCACCTTCATGTAAGAGACAGTCGTCCCCATGTTTGTGCAACAATGCCATTCCTTTACTTGGGTGAACATTCAATGGTTCAACACCTCTTTGCTCTGGGTAAAAGATGGTTCCACCTCCATTGAATTCCTTACCACCCGTAAGGTATATCAATAATGTCCATTTGGTCTTACCTTGTACTGTTCCAGTTTCGTTTACCGCACAACTAACCGACTCATCGTAGTGTTTATTAAAATGATGTCCCTTTTTGTAACGGTAAACACGTAACTGTGGGTTCAAGCTGCAAGCATCTTTGAATATTAAAGGCACCATGTTATCTTCATCATATGTATCCTGGAATAATATCTTTTGTAAATATGTCCAAAGTGTTTGACTTGACCGCCAATCATTCAAAGCTATTCTATCATTAACCCGAACTGCGTATTCTTTACTTTTTCTCGTTGGTGTCGTCTCGAGAACCAAGTTCTTCTCGAAGGACTTGATAAGCTCATCGCAAAGATCCTTGGAGAAAAAGTTATTGATAACAACAATTTGGTCATCCACAATAACCTCAGGTAATGGCAGAAAGTATTTATCCTGACTTTTGTTTAGATTCGTGAACCCTAGGGGGAATTGATATGCTGGTTCCTTAATTTTACGAGCCATCTTTGGTTATCTAAATTTAAAAATTTCGCATTTATGTTGGATTTTTTCTGACTAATCTTATTTAAAACGACGATTCTAAACTAATCAATAAGCTGTAGGTTTCTCTAGGCATCTTATACTGAACCATACCAGCATAAATCATACAATTTTTGGAAATCTTTCTCAATCTAGCAATTTCATCTCTTTCGTTTCCAAGTACCTGGTACTCCTTTGTAACAATAGCGTAGTTGAGTGAAGACAAACTAGTCATCACCATAATTAAGAGTGATGGGATAACCTTAATTGTACTGTCATCAAGACTGTTTTCTTGAATCAATTCACTAAGTTTTCTGATTTTAATCAAATCATTGTCGGCATTCGTTGGAATTAAGCCTAATCTGTCCACTTCAAGGATTACCAGCTGGAAGTCCTTGTTGATGAACCTGTCTCTGATACTGATGATCGGTAACAACAAATCACAAGTTTCTTTCTTACTTGGGGAAATCTTGCTCAAAATAAAACTATTGTTGCTAAATAGTTTCATTAAGTGTTGAGAAAGCAAAACTATGTTGTTATCGATGGTATCTGCCAGAGTAGATACATTTCCTGTTGATAATGTTTCGTAGTTTCCGTACTTAATGATTGGCTTGTCCAAGTCTGAGGTGGCCAAAATTTCTGCCAATAACTTATTAAGCAACAGAACCACCGTATTGAATTCCTGACATAATTGATACAACAACAATGCATCAAAAATTCTTCCTTCCTCTTCACATTTATTGGCACTCAACTCGGTAATTTGATGATTAAACTCATCCAAATCATCCAAGCGAATAAGAGACCTTTGCTTTTCCAAAATTCCAGGAATCTTACTACCATTGGACTGATCCAATTCACCCAATAACATGGAAAATTCACGAGAAATCAAAATCAATTCTCTCAATGCTTCGTGGCAAATACTGATTTCTTCTTTAGACTCACGAGACATGGCAATCAAAATTAAATATTGTGAGGCAACCTTTGGATCACTGACCTTAAACGATCTTGTGTATGAGCCAATCAAGCGACTAAAGTTTATCTCATGGTTATCATCACGCAATACCAACAACTCATCCTTGGAACTACTAGAAACCTTAAGTAATCCATAGTAATGCAATCCTATTGCCAAATGCACAGCGTCACACTCATTAATATAGTCATATGCATATTGAACCGCTATTTCGTACAATCCAACCATTATTAAAGTTTTAAGATATAATGGATTATTTGATGATGAGTTGAAGTTCTTAGGTCCCAAGGAAACGATACGTTGTTGCAAATTAACCAATCCATAGTTTTCGAAGATTAGGGTTGACTCATTATTAGGTTGGTACTCATTAATAATTGATAAATGAAACCATAACCAGTCTTCAATACTGAAGTTGATTGATTGAGGAAGAGATTTCTTACTCAAATCGCACTTACCAATGATTTTGTAGACGGAATACTTGAATGGGTCGAATTTAACATTTGATCCACTTTCAATGTCACTGACAATGAATTGGAATTGTTGGTTAAATTCAGCATGCAATTTTTTGTTCAATTCAACAGGCAATGAGTGATTTTCGTCTTCAACAAACCGTTTCATATATTCGGGAAAGTTGGAGTCAAACTTGTTGAACAACTCACGATTGTTCAAGGTCATATCTAACGCATCTTGGTAAAGACCTGATCTCAAGAGGTAAAACACAAGTGCCCAAATTGGCGTGCCGTTAACGGAAAATGTCTTTTCAATCAAATCTGAGTCATTTTTCAAGATGATTTTGTGAATGAAATAAGAAATTTTGTTTATGTTTGTAGCAGGTAAAAATTCAGGTTCTTTGTTGCTTTCCTTCAAGTAAAACCCCTCCATGTATCTGAAAAATTCTGATTCAAGGTAACTCTTGGAGCTCTTGACAATTTCTTGATGTAACGTTCTATCTCCATTTGTTAAGTTGTGATAAAGACTACGGAACTTTTGTTCCTGGTTGATCTTGGAAAACTTCTCATTTGTTAAATCAATCAAGATTTTCCAGGATTCAGATATTTGTTTTGATTTTAAGTCATTTTGTAATTTGTTCAACTCTGCAAGATTAAGCCCCAACGGAAAGTTTTTGTTTTCTAGTCTTGCTTCGTTAAGTTGATATATGATTTTTGCATGGTTTTCAAACTTCTCCCTGGTCAATTGCTTTAGGGAAGAAACAGTCTGATTAGATTTTGATTTAGTAGCAAGAGGACCCAAAATATTGTATGACCCTGGAAGTGATTTGTTCCACGACATAGATCCTTTTAACTCGGTAGCCAGGTAGTTGGTGGCATTTTTCAAACCAATGCTTTTTCTCAACTCATCTCTTCTGATCTTCCAATCAATTGAAATATTTGAGTTGATAAAATTATCAAAATCCTTTGAGGCTATGCTGAGAGATTGTTCGATGCTATTCAAAATGTTTTCGTCCTTCTTGGAGCTCAAGTAGCTTTCGATGTGGTTGTAATCTCTAGGGGCGATAGCACGCTTTCCAGGAGCAGAAATATTAGATGCCAGATGTGAATCAGCTGCTGGAACATCGATAGAGTTCAATTCATTTTGTATTTCTTCGGCATTTATTCCACTCGATGCCAATAAGTAATGGGCACGAGTAAAATTGGTATCGTTAGAATTCTGGTGTTTTCTTAATTGTTGAGACTTCCTTTCCAATTCACCAAGAGTCAAATGAACTGTACCAAGTGCATGGTTATCTGACTTTGGCAAATTATGTGCGGATTCTAACAAATCTTTCAACAATTTGGACGAGCTTGAAGAGCTCAAATCAGATGTTCCAGGAGTGCTTGGTTGTTTCATATTTGCCACTGAAGGTAAGCTGGCTGAATTACTAGCCTGCTGTGTGTTTTGCGCAAACATTGGTCTTTGGTGTGGGATCGTTGTTGTTTACAGATGAGTATACACTAATCGAAACAACAAACCAAAAAAAAAAAATGTGATATGATTTACCCGGCCATCGTAAAAATTTTACTATAAATATGACCGGTTCTGCAGCGAGTATTTACTTTTCTTCATTAACTTTGTCCAAAAGTAATCCATCACTTAGACAGTGCATTAGAATGGGTTTCCTATGGTTGCCTGAGAGCCGATTCCAGTTCTTGGTGTCGGTTTCTTGCTTTGTGTGTAACTAACGGAATCACTCTGTCATTACATAATGCGATTGTTGATGGAGAGATTAAAGTGTGTCTTTTAAGAACCTGTCTGGAGTCAACGATGAAAGAGAGGTGTCAGTAGATCCATACAATTTAATTTTGTCTATAAATTTTCCTAAACTAAAATCATTTCTAACTTTTCTAATTTTCTTCTTTAAATATCTGTAAGGCAGACGTCGGGGAATTCGACCTCTTCGTCATTGCCCAACCCACCGGCAAAGTTTACTCTGCAAGACAAGCTCTTGATAGGGAACCACCAGTAGCCTAACGTTAAAGCAAGGTAAACACCCGTAACCACGCAAATATAGTTCATGTTTCCTGCTGCCACTGGCATCGTAGATGGGAACGAGAAAAACACAAGAGCAAAGATGGCCCAGAACACAGTGACAATGTTACAGAAAAGACCTAACTTTCCAAGCCAGAATGGGCCGTGCCTAATGTTGTTTCTCCCACGGTACAACAATGACAATGTTGGTACCAAGTAGGATAAAAGAAGGAATGTAATACAACCCACCACCATGGAGTTAAATGCAGCATCACTGGCCAAGTAGAGCAATCCTAAAAGAGCCACAATAAATGAAGAGAAGAGATGGGCATTCACGGGTACTCCCATCTTAGGGTCAACGATAGACAAGTACTTTGAGAAAGGTAAACCATTGTCTCTGGCAAATGACCAGCAAAGTCTCGTTTGCCAGGTGTGAGAACTGATAGTACATCCACAAGCCGTCAATAAGACCAAGCAGCCAAGAACGACGGCACCAGATCTGTGGCCACCCAAGGCTTGGAAGTAAATATCATAGATTGGCATTCCAGTTGTCGAGTCGACAATTTTGTCAAAGTTTCTGATGCAGAAGAACATGGCAATCGAATAAGTGAAGGAGGTAATGAATCCAATGGTCACAGTGGAGATAATGGCCTTAGGGATATCAGTACGTGGCTTTTCGGTTTCCTCGGCCAAGTGACAAGCGGAATCGAGACAACTGAACGACCAGTTAGGGTTGATAAGCCCAACAATAAAGGCAATTCCCGAACTGGACCACCCAGTGTTGTTGTCAAACTCGGTAAACACAAACAGGGCATCTTGGTAGTTACCACGCGAGCAAACCAAGACAGTAATGGTGATGGCAACGTAAGACACAATCGAGGTGTACAAGACAGCTGTACCCAAGTAAGGCAACCATTTACCATAACAGTTGAAGAGAACTAATACCCCATTGACTAATTGGTAGATAACAAACAACTGCCACTTCTTAATGATGTGGGCAGGGTGCATGAGGACCCAGAGACCCATGATTTCCTGAGCCACAGCCAAGGCCATAGAAGCAGAGGTGAAAAGAGCTCCAGCCCAGGCTAACGAGCCACAGAGGTATGCCAAGAATGAAGAGTATTTCTTGGGTGCCAAAACACGAGACCACACATACTGACCTCCGGCCGAAGGGATGGCCGACGATAACTCGGAAAGAGTAACACCGATACAGTAGGAGATAAACGTGATGATGATAATACCATACACAATCAAAAGAGGTCCACCGGACTGGATCCCAGTGATAAGTGATGCTGAGATACCTAACCATGAGTTTGTAAGCCCAAATCCAATTGATACCACCGACCAAGTTGAAAACGTTCTCTTCAACTCACCACCAACATGTGTGTTGTTGTCATTTATGAGCGAAGTGTCTTTGCTGTTGACTTCCTTGATGGTACCATACTCTTCACTGATGTCCTGGATCTGAAACGAATGATCTTTCTCCATTTTTACAAGTAACCTATTTCAAAACTTCGAAAAATCGGGGAGGAATCGGAATTTTTATAGTTGTCTCGTGTGATAAAAAAAATCGTGCTAAAGGGTAAAAATAATCGTGCATAGATACGAGAAACAGATTTGCATGTGAAAAATGAGGTCGTGCAGAAGCTTTTTTTTTCTATCGTTAAGTTGTTGGGGTGTAACGTTCCACCACGGTGGATAGATAAATTCTTTAACTACATCATCCCGGAATCCAATGAAAACGTTAAGCTATTTAACGGTTTATAAAAAAAACTTTACTGTGTCATTATTAACTGTTAATACTTTCTTATTTTTGATAATATACAAAGAACAATTACGTTAGCCCGTTCGTCTATTCATTCTGCTTTATCCTTTGAGCTTAGTTTCCTGCTTTCTTTTTTTTCTCTATGCTTTGTTACCTCGTCAGAAATAAAGACTTTTGACTTAACTTTAGCTTCAAAATCCAATTCATCATTACGGCTCTCCTTTTATTTTTTTTTGCTATTTTTTTTTCTATTTGATGATGATGGTGACTTGCATTTTGGCGTTCCTACTTTTCCCGGTTCTCCACATTTAATTAGTCTTTGACTCCGGAGGTCGTGTTCCTACCGCCCACGTTAGAGTATGCTATTATTGCTGGAGGTGTAGGACCTCTACCCCGTATGCACTCCCTGAGTGACTTAAAAAACTATAGTCAACATTCTGTCAGAAGTCCCTATACAAGAAGTTCATCCTACGTCATTGTACTATTTTGCCACTAGGTCCTATTATTTTTGTCTGTACTTTTGTGCTTACAGAATCTTGATTCACCAGCTTTCCCTTTTGATAAACTCAACACACTACCTTTTGGACGCTTTCACCAGTCTTCCCCATCACCTTTTTTCCGAATAACCAACCTACTATCAAGTGTCCGTCAAAAGTAATCCTTAATCGTGCTTTTGCTTAAGTATTATTTACTAGACAACATACCATTCCTTTCATACTTTAAAATTCAGAGCAAAAACAATGTCATATCAAGGTGAAGTGTTCACTGGAGGGGCCACAACTTCTCAGCACGTTGAGGCTGAAGATGATAGCCACTTTGAAAACACCACTTTCAAACTCAAAAGAACTCGTTCTATGGGACTCTTAGATGAGTTTATTGAGCCCACTGAAGCCGAACCTGCCTCTGAGCCTCGTGTCCCCCACCCGGCATCTTCCGCTAGCGATTCAGAGGAGGACCAGAATCCAGAACTAGTGCCACACGACGATACTGATCTTTCAACCGAGCCTGAACAGCATGTCGATTACCTTTCCCATAAGTGGGATGTGTTTGATATCTCAAAGTCTTGGCGCTATGTCATCAGTCGGCGTAAAGATGTCGCAGATTCAGCCAGACTTGAAAACGCAAGTTGGAGAACTTGGGCACAACGAAGATCAAACTTAAAGACAATTAATCCAGAGACTTTAAACTGGTCGAAGGAAAGTGATGTTACTTGGCTTTACGGTCCTATTTTGAAAGATGACGATTCAGCATTTTCTGAGCACTCTGACCACCTTGTGCCCACCACCACCACTTCCAAAGTGGCAGGCGATATTTCTATTGCAAACAAGAGGTTTAATAGACCCAAACCTATTTTGAAAAGGAGAACTGTGCACGACATGATCATCAGTCACTCTAACCTTTTGAAGTTACAGTTGGCAACCAACAGGTTACACCAGAAACAACCAGGAGAAGTGCCGTGTGATGGAGAAGATAAGGGCAAGACACCAGACTTTGCTGATTATGACGCTATTTCTGCCAAATTAAACTTGCAATATAACGGAACATCTTCGCAAACTAATTCGTTGGCTAACTTGCAAAGTTTATTGAACGACCGTAACTCCACAACAAACTTATCAGCCGTCAAGGATTCGTTAAAACAGCTGAAAGAGCGTCAAAATAATGGGTCAGTACCGAGTGCTGAAATCTCAGAAGAACAGCTCAAGAAGGATCGCCATATTCACTTTAATGAAGAAGTTCAGCAGTGTATTGCCGTAAACTACCAGGATGACAATGAGTATGATAACTACAACGACAGTGACGAATACTACCAAGACGATTTGGATTCTGATAATGATTACGTTTACGACAATAACGGGGTGCTGGACTCGGTGTATAGCAGCAACGAAGAAGATGAAGATGAGGACGAAGATGAGGACGAAGATGATGATAACGATGGTGGATTCTTCCTCAAGGTCAAGTCCCTGGCCCCTAACCTTGCAAGCATTGGGTTCACCAAGCCCAAGGAGCCGGAACAGACTGATGATACTGCTTCAATTTCAACCACCAACAGTAAGGTGTATCGCACCATCCAGTTGCTTCCATCGACAAATATCAACTACGGGTCTTCTGAAGAAGACAGTGACGAAGAAAACCCATACACATCAAGTTTGTCCCACAATGTTGATAACAGTAGTAGAGGGTATGATTACTATTATGACTACAATACGGTGTACACTGTTGATCCTAAACATTCAATATATGGGAAGAAAGAGCCCGATGTTGTTGATGTTCCTGAAAACATTGCTATTGGCTCCAATATTGATTATGATACAATTGAAGGTGATGATATTTCAGTTCCACAAGTCTATCAGAACACTGAAACTGCGCCTGTCCTGACTCCTATACCAGTTGCAATACGCCCATCAGTTTCCACCGGACCAACGTCGTCATTCCAATTACAAGATGATGACGACTCTAGTGACAGCGATTCTGACGAAGGGCTCTCGATTTCTGCCCGTAGCTCGAGTCATTCGTTAGCCCAGCAAGTTTTTGGAGCTATGACTCCGGCCGATACGCATTACCCAGAAGCAGCTCAACCTGAGCCTATAAATGCACCTGTCTTGGACATAAATCCACGTCATTCAACGACATCGATCTCGAAGCAGCCACATTCTTCTAGTGCGTTGTCGCAGCTGTTCTTTGGCGGTCCGCAGAAACTTTCAAAGAGCAAATCATCATCGAGCTCACTTTCAGAGCAGTTCTTTCGTGGCCCCTCAACAGGGTTCACTTCTCAGACGTTCATTGAAAAGCCGGTACCGCAGCCATTGAATTCGCCAGATTCGTTTGCCAGCAACACTCAGCGTAAGGCCTCGCCCTTGCCGCCTCATACTACATCTACCAATGCGTTTCTGGGTAAAGCAACGCCGCCACCGGTCGGGCCCAGTCGTAAAAATACGTTTTCGTTTAACAACTCCGATAGCGATAGTGACTCTGAGCCGGAGTCTGCTCCTCTTTCTTTAAGAAGTGGGCCAGGAACCCCAAGTTATGCGTCGTTATCACAGGTAGCAGGACGAAACGGAATCAGAAGCCCCTCCCCGGATGTAGATCATCCCATTAACGAGAATTATAACGAACACGATGCCACACCCAAAAACATAGTCGGCCAAGCAAAGGGCTTGGCTAACCATTTATTGGGAGGTTGGAAGCAAAATGTCAGTAACGATAACTCATGATTATAGATATAATGGAGAGTAGTGTAGGAAAAATCAATATAAGCAGCAATAATCTAACAAGAGAAAAAAATAAAAGAAAACCAGTTCGCATCCTTTTACACTATCGTCTCCTTTCCCCATCTTTTTTTTACATCCTTTATTTGGTGAAGAGCAATGTTGGTGGACTTTATTACGGGAGTACCGATAATGCTGAAGCCAGTCAAGCACGATGGTAACAAGTGTGAGCTTATCGGCACGTTTTCGTTAATTACCCAAGCTTTCTTGGGTCTTCTTTGTTTGTCTTCATTGGTCATAAAGCGGTTCTACGAATATCCGTTGAGGCGTACTTGGTGGGTGTGGATGTTTGACGTGATGAAGCAGATTATTGGTGCCTTGGGTGTCCATATATTCAACGTAATACTATCCATTCTCAAGACCTCGACAGTTATAACCTCCAATGGAAAAGATGATGACGTTGAGCCAGGAACTGAGGACCCCTGTGATTGGTACTTCCTTAGTATTGTGCTTGATTGCACTATTGGTGTTTATATCTTGTACCTTGTGCTCAGCGGACTCACCAAGATCTTCAAGCGTTTGGGCGTGGAACAGATCGATTCAGGGAAATATGGCCATGATGCCAACCATCCATCGAAGGTAGCCTTTATAAAGCAATTAGCCATCTACTTTACGGCTCTTATGATTACCAAGTTCTTGCTTTACGGAATTGTCGAGTGCTTCGAGACCCAGTTACTCTGGTTGACCAGCCACGTGTTGCTCTTGTGGTTGGACATATACCCCAAGGAAGTTGAGATTTTCATTGTGATGTTTGTTGTCCCTATCTTTATGAACTGCTTGCAGTTGGTTCTTATTGACAACTTTATCCAGAACCAAGCGTGGCTCCATGTTAATAAGCAAATTAACCACGAGAGCCACAATGGCGAAACGGAGTCGATGATCCGAGGTCAAGTCTCCAACTTATTGGAGCAAGCAGGCGACAAGGATTTGCCAACATACGGCACATTCCACTTATGATTACGACTATCTATACAACAACGATATTAATAATAAAAAAAATTAGAAACTTACACCGTTCTTGTACCATACTTTCTTACACTTCATAAGCATATCAAAACATTTTCTTACTATTTACAAGACAACACACTTGCTATTTACACCAACTGAAGATGATATTATTAATTAGTTTCAAAGCCGTAGCCCTTCATACAGACCTTGTACTTGGCAATCAATTCGTCGCATTTGCCACTCTCTTGGCCGTTGAACAACAAGCATTCGTCCCTTTTCTTTTTCTCATCTAAGCAGATACAACAAGGCTTTGGTTTAACTTCTTTCTTTGCAACAGATTGAGACATGGTTGATTAGTAAGTTGTTTTCTTTTAAAATGCTCAAAAAAACCTCATGGCCTGCCCTAAATCGGCATTTAGGTTCACGCGCTTCATATGCAGGAAGAGGTAGCGAAAATAAAATGTCGTTGTTACGTCCTGTGTGGGAAATCGGCGACATTTTAGTAATAAGTCGCCATATTATCTGGTAGCACTGAACCAAAGAAGTCGGTTGCAACATCTAAAACTACCAATCAGATGTCTCTAGAGCAGCCTGTGTCTGCTCCTCAGACTCCAGATACACAGATCGATCTAGCTCGTGCCTCATTTGATGGGAGCATTGACTTGAACGATGACTTGGCTGCGTCGGAATACTCGTCCGAGTTGCATGTGGCCCGCAATGGCCTCCGTGACTCGGCTGTCTTATCAAATCCCAGCATCGATGCCGAAAGCGTGTTTCTGTCATCCGTCTACTTCAACATTCTTAATCGAAACCAAGAAGATGGCTTGTATGGATCCAGTAACGATATCTTCTCCCCATTAGGACCTAACTCGATCTATGAATTGACCATTGCTTCAGATACAGCCAGATCCAAGAGAAATCGACCACCTCGTACGTCCATCACCATAAATGGTGGCACTGTTGTCTCCAATTTGATTGCTCCCTCTACCAGAGATATCCCTCAGATCCAATTACTGAAACTTGAAAATAAGGTTTCCAACAAGGAATTGCATCAAAAGTTTGTGAATAATCTTTCCTCTGATTACAAGAAGTTTGAACTGAGCTATAAAAGCTTAACAGAAGATACCTTACAGAAATTTATTGAGCAGGGACGCGGACACCTGGCGACAGGCCCGGTCGAGGACGAGGGCATGTCCGAGGTGCCAACAGTCTTTTCCAACACTGATTTTCGTCTTGATGATCCAAGAATATTTAAACAAGTAATAGAAAATTCTTCAATATTGGCTAAGGAATCGGATGAGCCCCAATCGCTTTTAGTCAATAATACTGAATTACAAGACAAGCTTTCGCATTACTTGGATGTGGTGGAGATTGACTTGATTAAAGAGATATCCCGGTCTTCCGAATCTTTCTTTAGTACCATTGGTGACATTGAAAAAATTCAATCACAGGCAAAGGATTGCGTTGTCAAGTTTGACCAGATTCAACAAAAACTCAAACACTTGGAAGATGATCATTCTCAATCTGGTTACAATATCCTTCAACGACAGATCCAAAAAAAAAATGTCGAGCATTTAGAATCATCCTTGCTCCAGCTTCAGTACATTGTATCGATTATTGAATTGGCCAGCGCATCGTTCAGGAACGCTCAGTATTCTAAGTGTCTAAATGAAATAGTTGTTGTGGAACTGCTTATTAAAGGAGTAGCCTACAATGAATTCCCCGATGAAGAGCTAAAGCAATTTTATCCCAAACTTCCCTTTCCTCCAACTGATGTCACTCGTCTTCCTGCTTTGGTACACTTACGAAACGATCTTTTTATACTAAAGGATGAATGTTCCAAGGGATACATCAATGATTTTATTGATCTTTTATTAGAAGACTTGAGGAGTCATTATTCAAATGTTCCCAACCAAGACACGTTAAACAGAATGTATGCCTCTGTGAACAAGGATAAAAAGCCGACAAAGATCAACAATTCATACACTAAAATAGATTCAAATAAGAAGGATAAATTGGCAGGATACATTATCAATTTGGTAAAAGCAGACTGCTTGACCCAAGCATATACAACATATCAAGACAAAATCATAGCTGAAATCAAGGATATCATTAAACAGAACTTACCCAATTCATCGCATGGCTTATCCCTGTTGGACACTTCCAGTGCACCTTCAAGGTCTTCATCTGTTCCACCTGATACTGCAAACAGTCTGCTGTCAATTCCGAATAGTACTCTTTCTACTAACATCAAAAATATGACACCTAAAGATTTTGAGGAAATGTTAGTATCAATATACTGCAGCTTGTCCGAATGCTTACGTCGACTTACAGCCCATCAAAAGGTGTTGTTAGACTTAGCTTTGACTGCAACTCCTCCTACTAGTTCCATCGATGTGATGTCGTTGGATATTACAGTTTCTATTAATAAGGCAATTGAATTGACCCAAATCAGAATAACCAAAGTCATTAATGTCAGACTGGAACAGACTGCCGATCTCTCAGTACCTTTTTACTTGAGACTATATTCAATCACCTCGGGATATTTACAAGAATGTGAAATGATTAACCCAGGCTATGCGATGACTGGAGCTGGAAATTCGTTGAGTGAGTGGTTCAGACATCATGTAAAGTATCTTATTCATAGATTTCAACAAAACGCATTGAAAAGTCTCAGTGCCGATTGCGACCGAGAGGTTTGGAAAGAAGTTACAGTGCCACATACGATTGCTGAGCACCAAGAAATTGTTGATCAACTTATAGGTTATGCTGAGTTTATTGAAACTCGTGGTGCCTCGGGATTTTCGGGTTCCAAGTGGTTAAAAGTGCTTGATTTTTCAGAAGAGGAGGAGACATCACCCAAATCTCCTGTCCTGAACTCAGAGACGGGAGATAATCGGTTGAAGATTGGAGATGAATTTTTCCTAGTACCAAACTTGGTACTTAAATCTTTAAAGCAAGTTAGGGATTACGCTATTCTTTGCAAAGTGTTTCCTTACTGCAGTGCCAGTATTGGGACAAATTTGTTAAACTTCTTTAAATTGATGAACTCAAAGACCTCTCAGGCTGTATTGAATGCAGGTGCAACAAGGACTGCTGGACTCAAACATATCACTACCAAACACTTGGCGTTGTGTATCCAATTGGTGGAGTTTAATATTACTTTCCTTGGCATAATGAAGGTTGTGTTCCCATACGAGGAATTTGATGTTAGTCAGCAACACGATGAGGTAAACTTTGAACGAATTATTAGCAACTACAAAGATCACGAAAATGAGCTTTTCTCCAAGCTTGTTTTCATCATGCACGAAAGAACAGTGATGCATTGTGCTGCTGCTATAAAGATTGATTGGTCAGCAGCACTTACGCAAACCAATACAAAAGAGCACAGGCAGTGCCATCCATATATGGAAACACTTGTGAAGGATACGCTCACCGTTTCTAAAGTATTGTTTAAGTACTTACCCAGTTTGAAAAGCTCTTTCATTCTTCTGCAGATCTTTGATAACTACAAAAAGCTCTTCGTTGAGTGTTATTGTACACAATTACCTCAGTTCAAGGACTTTAATGAGAAGCATTCCGTTCTTAGGGATATTGACTATTTCAGAGTCAAACTTTGTGAATTACCAGGGTATGGTAATTCTGGACAGGTAATCTGGGAGAATGTGAATTCTATGCCAACAGTTGAAGATACGAGAATGGAAGAAGTCATGAGACAAAATATTGAAGGAGAAAGAAAGAAGTCAATGGAAATAGTCAACAAGGAGGAGAATATTGAGAAAGAGGTAGAGAAACAAAAGAATGATGAGGAAACAACTGTTGCTAATACTAATGCCGCAGAAGTTTCTGAAACTACTAAGAAGGACTATTCTACAACTAATGAGAAGGATGCTTCTGAAGCCGATATGAATGACAGTCCTGCGCCTGAGGGGAAGGACGTTCTTGAGACTAAAGAGAAGGATGTTTATGAGGCTAACAAGGAAGAGGTGTCCAAAACTGAGAAGGAAACGGCTCCCGATTCCGAGTCCATTGAAAACGAAGCAATTTCCACGATCAACGAAGTTAGCCTCCAAAGTGAAGTGTCCCTGAAACAAGTAGAAGAAGCACAAGATATTAATGTTTCAGGTATAAATGAGAATTCTGGTCCACTTGATTCTCTGGAAACAAAGTCAGATTGCAAGGATGAGAGGCATAGTTCTGAGGTGCCTGAACTCAGCATCAATGAAGGAGATATCACGATTGACATTATTGCCATCGCCAAACCAACGGAAGTACAAGAAGATGAAGGAAGTGAAACTTTGGGAGATCAAGACAAGCCCAATGAAGAAAATAGTGAAATTTTACAAGAAGCTAAAGATTCATTAGAATTAGAAGCATAATGTACGTAACATTTAATATCGTTTATCTAATTTGAACTCTCCGTCCGTTTTTGTTAACACGGCTTGCTCAGTGACGATACTGTCGATAAATTCATGAGGAGTCACATCAAAGGCCGGGTTCCAGACCTGGATTCCCGGGGTAGCAATACCCACAGTTAACTTTTCGCCAACCCCATCAGATGTTACAATAGGGCCAGTAAGCGTAGTTAATTCTTCCGCTGGTCTTTCTTCGATAACAATGTCGTCGCCATGTTCGGTTATTAAGTCAATAGTGGTCTTCGGGGCGGCAACGATGAACTTCATTCCTGTATTAAATTTGGTATTGAAATAATTGGCAATAGTGGAGAGTTGGAAAGTACCGATCTTATTAGCGGTGTCACCGTTCTTGACAATTCTATCAGCACCCACGATGATAAACTTGACGGGGGCAGACAGCAGATTGATATCTCTGTTTTTTCTCAACGTATTAATTAGTGATGACACCATGTTGTCACAGATTAAGGAGAAGGGTATTTCGTCATATTTCAATTCATAAGTGGTAAGTCTAGCACCTTGGTTGTATGGTCTGGTTTCACATGGATAAACGTGCTCCAAATAGAATTCAGCCAGTGGATCACTCAACTCCTGGTGAACGGTACGAATAATACCCAACGCAGTACCATGACCTGCAGTAGCAAGTGACCCAGTGTTGCACACTGTGATAATCGAAAATGGCCCAGTAAATTTTTGCGACTTCAAAGTATCCCTTATGTATTGCAACCCATTTGAACCAATCTTGTAATTGTCTATCAAGTCATTTTCATGTAAACAAACGGCATAATCATAGATGACTTTAAACATCAGCTCATCCACAGTGGTTTGGGGATCATACTTTAAAAGATTCTTGATTTCGTTCAATGCATTTGAAAGATTTACTGCAGTGGGTCTCGAGGTAATGAGGTAGTCTATACACGAGATCAATTCTTGTACTAATAAAGGCTTACCCTCTCTTAATTTGTTCTTGATTTCAACAACTACTGCAAATGCTCCCACAATGGCAATAGCTGGGGCACCGCGAACCTTCATCAACTTGATCGCTTGAAAAGCATCTTCAATGCCATGGATATCAAGATATGCCGTGGTGTATGGAAGTAGTAATTGGTCAAGGATGCTCAAAGACACGGAAGTCTTCTCAAACTTAATTGCTTCAAGTGTAGACATAACAGGAAGGGGGATCTTGCATTAAAAGTTGATACATAATTTTACTGATTATGATAAACGTGCTGGGTTGGTAGGTAATCGTGGTGAGTTTATCTGCAGGTCCTGTGGCTGCAAAAACAATAATCGCTTTGGACCTTACTCTTCAACAGAACTCTCTAAAAGATAAGTCTCCTGATACCATCTATTTCCCATTCTTCCTTAATTGAGTTCCATTTACAACCCAAAAGCTTCTTTCCGGTGATAGGACATCTTCCACCTTTATTAATATCAATCTTGACTGGCTTGTCTGCTTTTTCACTCTCCTGCTCCTCCTCCTCCTCATCCTCATCCATTTCATCTTCCTCGGTATCTGATGCTTCTGAGTCGTCCTTATGGTGCAATCTTTGGCCAATTATAAGATGCGATTCTTGGAGGTAGTTATAGATACATGTGTAATCGAACACATAGCCAGTTTCTATTATAGCTGGATTGGTCAAGGGTTCTTGGCAGAGAGGGCATACTTTACCTGACTTGAAGTGTCTTTTAGGTTTTTCCTTGCTCAAAGTCTCGTACAACGTTGATGGCGGGGGCAACGTAAACTCCAAGACATTTCCTTGGTTTTTTGATAATTTCGAAGAGAAGTCAGAGTTGTTCCACCACTCAACAAACTTGAGCGAAAATATCGCCACAGGAAAGAATGTACCCAAGAATAACTTGATTAATTTTGATGTTGGTCGGGTAAAATTTCGGGTGATGATACTGAGTAAATATTGAGACATCGTGTCGGGTGCAATTTTGTTGTGTCTCTTCTTATCAGATTTTCTGGGTGGCTCATTCTTGGAGTAATCATACTGGTTCAATCGTGAATAGTTTATTCTGAACAAGAACGTCAACAATGACGGTGTCTTGCTTGTACCACTGAGATACAATAACGTAGTGATAAAATTGCTTGCTCGATACAAACTTTGGAGGTATGGATATATCTCAACAAATTTGCGCTTGAATGTGATGTTCAACTTTTCTTGCTTGGTGTGGCCTTCATTATGCACTAATTGGTTGGTAATGTATTTAGTGTACCATACCTCATAGCAATAGTTCAACTTTTCTGCTACGTATGACGTTCCAGTGATCTCAAACATCGATATCGCCAACTGCCACAGAGACAAAGCACGCCTTTCCTCTATCATAGCTGGTACCAATTGGGTTAATTTGGAGCTGTTATAATTTCCCTGGGATAGTGGTGTTTGGTTCACCCGTTTGAGACCATAAAAGTTTTCGGTAAAAGATCCCTGCCAGTACTTTAAGAAGTACCATTCTATAAAACTCCGGAAAACAAGGTTTATTTCATCAAACCTGTTATTAATCTTGAGCAAGTACGATGGAAACCGGTTCGTATAGTACACCAAAACATATCGCAAAGATGGAGACAAAAGTGACTCTAACTGGTTTGCAGATATAAGTTCAAATAGAGTTGGTGTTTCTGAGTCCAACTGGGACGCGTCCAATGAGGAATAGTATTCCATGATTGGAAGTTAATCAAAAGATAATTCAAACATTTTGTGGAGACACCCTCGGGACAAAAAAAATGTCACGTGTAAAATATAGTAACTTCAAAAGATTTCAGTTTGTTCCTTACTTATTACTATAATAAATTCAAGGTTCCTTTCCTAGAAAAGTTAACTGTCATAAGCTGTCACAACAGTCCTTGTATGGTCTATTTGTTGTTGTTTTTGAACTTTTTACCTCAATAACTTTGTTCAAGAATCGCCCTTCTTTCACTAAGTTGCAAATGGAAGAATTTGAAAGTTTGGCAGCCATTGTTAATGAATTCAAAGTCAAGTCCAGAACCATAAAATTATACGATTTAAAACTTAGTGATCTTGAGCAAGTAACTGAGCTTCCTGACCCTCCGAATCACATGGTAGACTTCTTGAATAATTCTCGTGTCATGACTTACTCAAGTACCCTTCCGATACTTGAAGCCAGTCTGAGCCCACCAAAATCATCCTACTTCGACAAAAATTCAAGTGCAACCCAGCAAACCTGGTGTCCCAGTGACCCAATTCTTGCATCGAGCCTTAGCTACTCCGATCTGATGATTAGATCGAGTGATAAGCTCGAGTCTGAGCCGTTCTGTGAGATCTAGACCTTCTACTACCTATGTCTAACTATTCTAAATATCAATCAAAAAGTGAACGAGAAGGTTCTGTCTGACTCAATTTATGCTCAAACTTGAATCCATACTGTGTGAAGATATCCCATGATGCCAAGTCAAACACTTGAAAGTCACCGAAGTCAAATTCAGGAGATTCTGATGATAAGAGCTTAATGCATCTTAACCATTGTGTACAATTGGTGGCCTTTCCGTTTAAATCCATAGTTTTTGCGGCTTGAATATTGTTGGCCTGATTGTTCAGCATTATGACACTGATCTTGTATGGTTTCCATCCTAACTGATACAAGTACGACTCGGAAATGATATTTTCGAGAGGAGTCAAACCATAGTAGTAACCATAAAACAACACTAGCACTAATTCATTGGCAAGCACGCTATTTTCAAGTGCTATTTGATTTCTGATTTCAAAAGCATACTGCTCAAACTGGTCTTGAGCTCTGATCTTGTTCCAATATGATTGAAACTTGAACAATTGCAATGGTGGTCTGGACTGGTTCTTGCCATTACTTCTAGTGCCTGTAGGTTGTATAGATGAAGGTAAGTAGGGCTTGTTAATGGGCGTGATAAACTGATTGTATTCGACAGAGTCATACAACAAGGCAAAGTCATGGGAATTGTTTCTCTTGGAAGTAAATGAAATGATTAAGTCTTGAATACCTGGAGGTAATTTGACAAGCTTTGTGTCGCTGAAGAGATTCAACTCAATACTTGACAATCCAGAATTCTTCAATACCTCAACATATTTGTAGTCAGGGTGATCTGGTGAAATTGACATCTTTGCAACTGTTGGAGATCCTGCTGAGGTGTTACTGTTGGTTTGAGTCACATGGCTCAATATACTTGATTCAGGAGAGTCACTACGTTTGCTGTGGGGTGGTTCTTTAAGCTCTGGTTCGGGTACCCCTGCTGCTGCTGCCGCTGACCACTTTAGTCCTCCAACTGGTTTTGATGGTGTTGATGCAGGCTTGAGGATCTTGATGATAGCCGGACTAGTCATTTCAGGGCTAGCCATTCTTCTGGGTAACGGTGACGTCGGTACGTTAGTATGTTCACTGGCTGAAGTTGGATTTGATTTTGTGAGGATGCCATGGACATTGGTATTACTGGATATGTTTGATGGTAGTATGCTCTGGAGATCAGATAATGATTTCTTTGGAGTGGAGAACACTTCTGAGTCATCCATTTGGGAATAATCATTTTCGTCGCCGGTGATCAGGTTGAAGATATCGTCATACAATGATGTGTCATTAGTCGAACCAGATTCCCCACTGTTATCCAAATGAGCTTGAATATCGTCCTGAAGAATTCTGATCAAGTTAATGTCTATGAGGTTATTTGCCATTAAGAGCTTGATAAGTTTCAGAATCTTCCTGATATGGAACTTGTTCTGGTCGAGAGTTAATTTGATCTTTTCCTTCTTGCTTTCAATGATTGTGAGGTTATTCTTTCTGATTTTCTTATGATTCAACTTTTCGAACTCGGCATCTAGTTTTTTCAGCAAATCCCTGATGTCGACAAGCATCTTCTTGAGTAAAGTAATACCTTCACGAGAGTCCGGACTCAACTCCAAACCATCTTCTGTTTCTTCTTCATGTTCTTCATCGTCGGTAGAACCGTTATCAAACTCGTCATCAAAGTAGTCACTACTGTCGTCATCATCATCATCTCGATTCTGTTCCATAGAAGCCATTAAAATGGATTGATTGGAAAATGTTTTAAGCTTCGAAGATCTCTCCACTTCTTTATACACTTCCATTGCTTCTTCAATAAGTTTCTTATTGTCGTTGAGTCGGTTGGCCAAGGCTGAGGAGGTCAAATTCAATGATTTGAGAGCATCATTCAGTTGCCAGATTTTGATTTGTTCTCTGAACTTTTGCAATCGCTTGATTTCCTTCTTAAGGTCATTCTCTAGCTTTTCCTTTTCTCGTTGGTTGTCGCTGTTTTCATCGGTATTGATACTTTCGTAGCGATCATTATGATAATTGAATTCATGTAGCCCTTCTTGGATCTTCTTGAATATTATATCGATATCCCTTGTTGGTTAGTTAAAGTTCATATTAAACCACTTTTTTGATTCTATCTTTGCCCTCTATACTTACTTTTGTAACTTTCGGTTGGACATCTTTCCATTGACTTGGTACTTTGATTCGTCTGGTTACGTCTTCTTGCTGGTGGTTAGTATGCACCGAAAAAAAAATTTTTTGTACCAGATGGACGCGTGATTTGCACGTTTGGCTTGATTACATCATGAACCTATCACCAACCGTCTAACTTACCAAGTCTTCCTGAACAATTTAGCATTCCATTATGATACTGATCCATTGACGAACATTCGTACACTGACAAACCTACTATTTGTTTATCTATACTTTCGATTCTACTTTTATTAATAAATACCTCTAAGATCACAATTCATCATGATCGATTTCATCGTCAGAATCGTTGTCACCAAATTGAGCATCTCCCCCAAAGTCATCACCTCCAGCACCTTGGTACAACTTGGAGGTAATAGGGTTGGCAATATCAATCAACTTTTGCTTTTGTTCGTCAAATTCTTCAGAAGTAGCACTGTCATAGTTTTCTTCAATGAATTCCAAAGTTTCCTTGACAGCGTCATCCAAAGTTTCCTTGTCGTCGTCATCCAACTTGGAACCCAAGCCAGTTTCAGACTTGTCAGCCAATTGACCCTTCAAGAGATGGGCGTAGTTTTCCAAAGAGTTACGAGACTCAATCTTAGCCTTCAATTCAGCATCTTGTTGAGCGTACTTTTCAGCTTCTTCAACCATCTTGTCAATTTCATCCTTGGATAATCTACCCTTTTCATTGGTGATAGTAACGGAGTTAGACTTACCAGTACCCTTATCGGTGGCTTCAACCTTCAAGATACCATTGGCATCAAGAGAAAAGGTAACTTCGATTTGAGGAACACCTCTTGGAGCAGGTGCAATTCCAGATAATTCGAATTTACCCAATGCATTGTTGTCCTTGGCCAAAGCTCTTTCACCTTCGAAAATTTGAATCAACACAGTTGGTTGGTTATCAGCATTAGTAGAGAAAATTTGAGTTTTCTTGGTAGGAATAGCGGTGTTTCTATTGATCAACGTAGTCATGACACCACCAGTGGTTTCAATACCTAAAGTTAATGGGTTAACATCCAACAAAACAATGTCATCGACACCTTCTTCACCAGACAAAACACCAGCTTGAACAGCAGCACCATAAGCAACAGCTTCATCTGGGTTGATACCCTTAGAAGCCTTCTTACCATCAAAGTACTTTTCCAACAATTCTTGAACCTTTGGAATTCTAGTAGAACCACCGACAAGAACAATGTCATCAATTTCGGACTTCTTAACACCAGCATCTTTCAAAACTTGTTCAACTGGCTTCAAGGTCTTCTTGAAAGCGTCAATGTTCAATTCTTCGAACTTAGCTCTTGAGAGGGTTTCAGAGAAGTCAATACCGTCAACAAAAGAGTCAATTTCAACTCTGGTGCTCATTTGGGAAGACAAAGTTCTCTTGGCCTTTTCAGCTTCTCTCTTCAACTTGGAAATTGCCTTGTTGTTACCGCTAATGTCAATGCCGTGCTTCTTCTTGAAAACCTTAGACAAGTGTCTAACAATCTTGAAGTCAAAATCTTCACCACCCAAGTGAGTGTCACCAGCAGTAGCAAGTACTTCGAAAACACCACCTTCGATGGACAACAAGGAGACATCGAAGGTACCACCACCCAAGTCGTAAACAATAATTTGCTTTTCACCGTCGGTCTTGTCCAAGCCGTAAGCGATAGCAGCAGCAGTAGGTTCATTAACAATTCTCAAGACGTTCAAACCGGCAATAGTACCGGCATCCTTAGTGGCTTGTCTTTGAGCATCATTGAAGTAAGCTGGAACGGTAACAACAGCATGTGTAACTTTCTTGCCTAAGTATTCTTCGGCAATGGACTTCATCTTACCCAAAATCATACCAGAGATTTCTTCTGGGGAAAAGGTCTTGGATTCACCGTTGAAGTCAACCTTAACAACTGGCTTACCGTCCTTCTTTTCAATGCTGTATGGCAAGTGCTTAATTTCCTTTTGCACAGTCTTGTCCGAGTATTTCAAACCAATCAATCTCTTGATGTCGAAAACAGTATTTTCCACGTTGGACGAGGCCTGGTTCTTAGCGGCGTCACCAATTAATCTTTCGTCGGCAGTGAAACCAACATAAGAAGGTGTAATTCTGTTACCTTGGTCGTTAGCCAAGATTTCTACCTTACCATTCTTCATGACACCGACACATGAGTAAGTAGTACCCAAATCGATACCAATGACTGTGCCGTAGTTTTCAGTGGAATTGTCATCGTCAGCGGCAGCAAGAGCAACAGGAGACTTAGAACCTAAAAATGGAACCAAAATGGCAAGAGCCACGTATAGCAAACAGATTCTTGGAAACCAGTTGTTTACCGATTTCATCTTTCTTCAAAGTTAATGAACAATAAAAGTGGCGGGAATTCGCGTTGTTATATTTTCAACAAAATGCTTGACGTGGAGGTTTGAAAAGTTGGCGGCTTGTCTGCAGGTAAATATATCGTGGAATTTCCTAGAAGGCATGCGAACACTTATTAGACGTCGATAGTGGACAACGAAGCAAAAAAAACATGAAAAAAAAACCTCGGTGTAGTAAGCAAAAGACTAAAAAAACCTTAAGTGTAAACAATTATCCACAGAACACTACCAGATGAAATTAGAGCGCAAATATGAATGTTGCTAGCTCCATATGAGAGACTCATTTTTATTGCCCTTGGTAACTACTGCCGGAACCTTGTGATTGACACCCAATTCCACGCGTCGCAAATCTACGTTTACGTATGCAGCACTCATCTTGCTTTTCGAAATAGAACGCCGCGAGGCAAAAAACGAAGTTTTTTTTCTTCCCGGTAATTTGCGACCAGATGTGGGTGAGGGTGCACACAATTTCATGTGTGTCACGAACGTTTTAGCTCCGGCAGGTAATTAGCCAATTACAATTTTGGTGTGTCTGTCTAGCAATAAAGTTGGGTGAAACTCACGTCAATCCACTTCTCTGCTGCCCTCTCACTACTGTATACGAATTATCACGGTAAATTAGTTTGTAAAATTGGAGACTTGCTTCTTTGTATAGTTGTAATTATAACCGTTGTGTAGTTTTCATGGCGCACTCAGGCAATATTGGCGATACACTACCCCTTGGCTATCAGCGACATTTTTTCGACCCATTCACCCTTACCATCAATCCCTTGCTTCTTCACCGCCATGCCACAACAGTTAGTCACAGAAGAATTGGTTCAATTGCAAAGGGAAATCATCTCTAAAAACCCTACGGACATATTACAGTTCTGTGCCAACTACTTTAACTCCAAGTTACAATCTCAAAGAGCTCAGTTATGGACTCAACAACACAAGGCCAAGGCGGCTGGCATTGAATTGTTTCCAGCAGTCGATAATACCAACCAGTTTGGTGGCTTGGTTCATGATAGACAACCTTCATTCAAGTCTCCTTTTGGTGACAACGATCCACACTCTAACCACAACGATGATCCCCACAGTACGCCTGACCACGGCATCCTCAGCGACGATCATCCACAACAAGATCCTGCCAGCACAGCCTCTGCTACAACTCCTGGCTTGTTCAAGAATAACTTTAGTGTCAAGGCACCATCCTCGTCGAAAGAAAACGACAGCATAAGCCCTGAGACCCCAGTCGCCACCCCAGCGGTCCCTGCTACCAAGATTCCGGGAAACATCCCCATTGCATTCAACGCTAATAGAAGAACTTCGGTTTCTGCTGAAGCTTTAAATCCTGACAAATTTAAATCCGACTCGTGGAAACCTCCTCAAAATAACTTGACTGCTGAACAGAAGCAGGATTTGTCCAGAACATTAAGCTCAAACTTCTTGTTCCAGCAGCTTAACGAGTCCTCTAGAAAGACTGTTCTTGAAGCATTATCTAAGAAGACTTTTGTCAAGGATGCTGCCATCATTACACAAGGGGATAAAGGTGACTACTTTTACATCATTGAATCTGGTACCGTTGACTTTTACGTCAATGGTTCAAAGGTTAATTCAAGTAATGAAGGCTCCTCTTTTGGTGAATTGGCGTTGATGTATAACTCTCCAAGAGCTGCTACTGCTGTTGCGGCCCTGGATGTTACCTGTTGGGCCTTGGACCGCTTGACCTTCCGTCGTATCTTGTTGGAAGGTACCTTCAACAGAAGAATCATGTATGAAGATTTCTTAAAGGACGTGGAAGTGTTATCTTCTTTGACTAGCCATGAAAGATCGAAGTTGGCTGATGCCTTGAGTACTCAAATCTACCACAAGGGAGACAAGATTGTCAATGAAGGAGAGAAGGGTGAGAACTTCTACTTCATTGAGAGTGGTAGCTGCGAGGTTTCTAACAATAAAGACGGATTCTTGAAAAAGTTGACCAAGGGTGACTACTTTGGTGAAGTTGCCTTGTTGAATGACTTGCCAAGACAAGCCACTGTCGAAGCTCTTGACAATGTTATCGTTGCTTTCTTGGGCAAGTCTGGTTTCCAAAGATTATTGGGTCCAGCAGTCGAAGTATTGAAAAAGCAAGATCCTACTAAGTCTAACGACCCTACGTCAGGCAACTAGCTTACGATGTTTTGTTTTATGTTTTATCTATGTTATACTAGTCTCATTGTAGCAGTTTGGTTCTGCATATAGATCCTTCAATAAAATTTCACAATTCATCACCTTACAATTATTCACAGTCAACACCGCTATGCTTTCCTCAATTCTTCCTCCACCACTGGGAGGTGCTCTTCCATATTGGCTTTTGTTTATTTCGGTTGTTTCGAGTTTTAATTCTGTTCAAAACTACGTTTCAAAAGACTTGAAATTAACTAAACAAGTCTATGAGTTAGAAGCTTCTAAGGAACAACCAACCCCTCAAGTCACACACTTGAGTGCTAGAACTTTTGGTACTTGGACCTTTGTTACCTCTGTCATTAGATTCTACGGAGCCTACCATATTGCTAACAAACAAATTTATGAATTGGTTCTTTTCTCCTTCTTAGCTGCTGGTGCTCACTTTGTAAGTGAGTGGTTGGTTTACAAGACTGCCAAGTTTGGCAAGGGTCTTCTTGGCCCATTAATCGTTAGTTCTTCTAGTATTGCCTGGATGACTTTACAAAGAAACTTTTATTTGGGAATCTAATATTGCGGCACGGGTTTTTATTATCGCTTAATTTCCATATTTGAATCAGTGAATGAAATAATCGTAATATCCACAAATCGTCTAAGTAGTGAAGCAAGCTCTCCATTCTGTTTATTCTAATGGTAATGTCGTGGTGTTTTGTTATTCTTTTCTTGACATACTTCCGAATATATTGAATTTATTGATAATTGAATAAATTCTTGAAATAATTTGAATGTTATTCTGATTATAATGAATAAGTTGGAAAGTCGAGAAAATCACCAGAGCTATTTTGAAGCTATACTAATTAGATTGCAATGTTAGTCATATTTGAAGTAATCCAATTGACTCTGGTTGATTAAATCGATGACCACACATTTTATTGGATTCCAGACTATTTAGAACTGATGGCTCTGTGGCCGAGTGGTTAAGGCGGTAGACTCAAGTTCTACTATCGTAAAGATGCACGCGTTCGAACCGCGTCGGAGTCATTATTTTTTTAATTTTTTTACTAGACTATGTTTCTCTTAGTGCATGTATCAAGATTAGAAGACTACTTACTTACCTTATTCACACATGCTATCCGTTACATATCAAATCTACCCAAAAATTGTTTCTGTTGGTTGGTGCTACTTAAACCATCCTTGATGACGTTTCTTGATATTATTGATTTCAAGCCTTCCAATGCAGCTAGCTGCTCAGTAAGCAAGCTTAAATTAGATGATTGTAGACGATCAATGTATGCACTGGTTGGTTGCAGGATCTTGAAGCTGGCGATTTTGTTGGCAAGGTGATTAAATTTACGATTGATTTCTTCATTCGTTCCATTGTTACCGACATATTCGAGGATCTTGAGCATCTTATCATGCAACTGAACCATGGAACTACTTATATTCTCGTTGTAAGTTTTAAGCGAGTTGTCGTTGTTTTCGTTTGATGACAGGCTTGTAAAATACTTGCGATGATTCACGACAGTAGTTGTGGCAATATACTCACTTTCGCTGGTACAAATAGTTGTGTTTAGCACCTTATCGTGTTTATAAGATCGGAAACACTCGTCTGCTCTGTAATTACTGGCGTTTTGTAGCCTTGTTGTATTGAAGATTGTAACGATTAAGTCTCGTTTAAAGTATTCCTGCAACTGTACCAAAATAGATTGTGCTGTCAGAGTTACTGTCAATTCCTTTGCAAGATGATACACCCCTACTATAGTGTACTGGGGCATTACTTGGTTGAACTGGGCCAAACGTTTCTCAAGAAATGTCCAATCAATCTGTGTTATTGGTTCGACAATGAACTCAAACGAATTAAAAATGGTTATATTCACACCATCTCCTGTACCCAAGAGAATACCAAACTTGGATTCTGGACTTCGAGAAATATTATCTGAAATATTAAGCAATGTAACTGAATGTAATTGTACCGTCATCGCCAGAGACTTAGGTTGAGCAGGTGAACTTACGTGGAGTCAAAATACGACATTACTGTGATAAGAAGTTACACAAAAAAATTGCGACATAAGAAAAAAAGGGAGAAAAGCATCTCTTCTCGTTACATAATCCGATTTTACTCCTAACGAAGCAAGGACCTAACTGGGAACTGTCGTGAATTCACAATATGATAATGACCTTGCACGATCCCTTAGTTAGAAAACGTTCCATGCCTTCAAATCCCAGCGAAGGTGGCGTTATTAATAATAAAAAGTTGAAGACAAATGAAAATTTTGAGATGACCCCAACTACCGGAGATGACAGTGTCTTCTCAGAAAAGATGTATTCAGCATATGTTAAAGGGGCTCTAGACTCATTAGATAAAGTAAGTACTTTTCTTTCTTTTTCTCGTACAAGTTTATGTTACTAACTCGTTTCAGAATGATTCTATCCAAATCAATTCCCTTACAGCAAAAGTCGCCTTATCACATTCGCATAAGGAAGCTATTTCTCTTCCACATTTCAACATTGTATTAAGTGGCTGCATATCCAATATCTCCAAATTAGATAACAAGTCATGTCACAATTTAATATCTGCGATACTTGCATACGACTGGCTAGGCGTCTCCCAAAAGAGTAGCGACTCATACGCTAGATTTATAGAGTTATATTCACACTTCCTTAGTGTGTTGGTGTCATCTTTGCCGAAGTACTTAGCAGAAGTCACGAATAAGCTTGTCAGCGAGTTCACCTTTATAGATACGAAGGATGAACTGCTGCACCACAACACCTTGTTGAAAATCATGAGATACGTCCCTACTTGCATAAACACCTTTCCTCAAACATTACAGAAGAACTTTCCCCATCATTTATCCGCATCACCCTCTGAATTATCCAATTATGTTCACAACTTGGTAAGGATTATTGAGTATTGTCCTGAGTTGCAATTTAGTATCTGGCAACTTATAATTGAATGTTGTATTAAACTTGATGTTGAATTACAAAACGAATTGGATGATTTGGATGACGATGAAATTGAGGAAGTGATAAATGGAGAAGATGAAGAGGAAGAAAACGAAGAAGGTGAAGATGAGATAGTCAACAAGACCGATGACAATGTTATTGCTGATTTAGATGAGGATGAAGACGAAGAGGACTACTTGATAAACCCTATCACATCGACAGTTAATATCAAGAGACTTCTGACAAAATTAGATACCATCATCAATTTGCTTTTGACAAAAACGGCCAACAGCTTTACCGAGGACGAACTTGTCAACGGAAACGGCATTTCTCTTTTTAATACCATCACATCATTGTTCAGATCTCATATCTTGCCCACTCACTTCACGAAGCTGATTCAGTTCATTCTTTTCCACATCTCACAGTATCATACCGACTTGTCAGAATCATTTTTGGTTTTGCTATTTGATGTTGCGTTCAACACAAGTGAAATCTTGGAAAAGAGATTGAAAGCTATACAGTACTTGTCATCATACGTAGCCAGAGCCAAGAACTTAACGAGACATCAAATTGTGTTTGTGGTAACGTACTTGACTGGTTGGTTAGATAAGTATATTGAAGAGAGAGAGTGCGAGGTTTTTGATATTTCATCATCGAGAAATAGCGCCAGTAACAAACAAGTTGGTGGTATGGAAAGATTCAAGCTATTTTACGCTGCCTTCCAGGCATTGCTTTACATTTTCTGTTTCAGACACAAGTCATTGTACAAAGAGAATTCCAACCTTCAAAGTTTAGACGACGCTGAATGGGATTGTTATTTGGATAAGTTTTTTCAAAAAGTGATACTAGCCAAATTCAACCCATTAAAGTTTTGCGATGAAACGGTAGTTGCAATATTTGCCAAAATTGCAACAAAGCTTAATGTTTGCTATCCTTATTCGATCATAGAGCATAACAAGCGCGAAAGAATGCTACAGACGAATGGTAAGGTTACCATGCCTTCAGCAGTAGGGAATTTCAGGCAAAAACAAGAGTTTTTGGATTTGGAGGCTTATTTTCCATTCGACCCGTTGGTGTTGCCTACAAGTAAGCAAATTGTTCGTAACAACTATGTGGAATGGGCCGAGGTAAATCCTAGCACCGAAGATGACGAAGACGAGGATAGTACAAGCCATGCCGACGAGGATGGTGAGGCCATATCCAGTGATGAAGAAATAACAAGTGAAGAAGACGAGGATGACTAATTTATAGTTTAATCTACATAGTCAATCTGACAATTTTTAAACTAGATATCTTTAGCCGAAACAACTAAACATTCATGTAACATGTGACTGAAACATGGTGCGTTGTAGCGGTCGCTAATCGACAACCGTCAACTAAAACAAAACAAAAACAAAAAAATATTATATTTTTAAAAATAAATCAAATGATTCCATCGAGGATCGAACTCGAGACCTTCTCTGAGTGAGAGAGACGTCATACCGCTAGACCATAGAACCATTTCTTATTGTTTGAAGATTGTTGGGAGATTAGATCTCAAAGGCTGGTGAACGATACTCTTTATGAATTACCTACACGTCAAGATATTATTTACAAATATGCAAGGATCTTACATTATAAACTAATATCTCAAACAAGGAGTACTTATTTTTGGTGCAGTGCATTAGTTTAAACCGAATAAATTGGCGATAATAGACGAAGTGGAACAAATTCAATCAATTCCTGATTCTAAATAAAGCTTGGAATAAACCATGAATTTTATTCTGCTCGAAGCGAGAAATGAATGAATTAACATTTGATAGCTTGCAAGATGTCAATTTCAATTGGAGAACATTGAGATCCAATAGATTGATCGTACAAGTTGTAGAAGTCACCAGACAAACACTTGTAGAAAGTAGTGCTGTCACCCAAAGCCAATTTGTAACCACCTTGTTCACCAGTTGGAACAAGAGACCAACCACCAGCGTAAATAGTACCGGCTTGTGGTGGTGGACCGTCGAACTGGAATTGTCTATTAGCAACAATAGCACCGATTCTGTTCTTAGAGTCACGGAGTTCACCGTTCTTCAAGGTAACAGTTAAAGCATCATTATCAACACAGGTTTGCAAGATGGCGTTGTTGCTCTTAGCAGAACCAGTAGCTTGGACTTGACCGTCAGCAATTTGAGAAGCTTGACCAGAAGCAGTAGTCTTAGTTTGTTGAACTTGGCCATCACCAATTTGAGAAACAACACCAGTGGCAGTAGCCTTTACAGTAGTCTTTTGTTGAACTTGACCATCACCGATTTGGTTCACAACAGAAGCAGTTGGCTTTGGAGCCTTGGTTTGTTGTTGGATTTGACCATCACCAATTTGGTTGACAACAGAAGCCTTAGTTTGTTGTTGAATTTGACCGTCACCGATTTGGTTGACGACAGAAGCCTTGGTTTGTTGTTGAATTTGACCATCACCGATTTGGTTCACAACAGAAGCAGTTGGCTTTGGAGCCTTTGTTTGTTGTTGAACTTGACCATCAGTGATTTGGTTAACAACAGCAGCAGCAGTAGTCTTAGTTTGTTGTTGGATTTGACCATCAGTGATTTGGTTAATGACAGAGGCAGTCTTGGTAGTTTGTTCTTGAACTTGGCCGTCACCGATTTGTTGAACAGCTCTCTTAGCCTTGGAACTGGTTGCAGTAGCAGTTGTAGAAGCAGGAGCTGAGCTGAGGGTCTTGATAGACAAAGCAAAAGAACCATCAAAGTCCTTCAATGCAGAAGCAGAGGCTGGTTGTGTAGCCTTTGGAGTTAAAGTAGTCCATGGAGAAGCTGGAATTGTAGCAGCTTCAACAATAGCGACAATAGCGAGCGCAGAAAGCGAGTGAGAGAACTTCATTGTGATAATATATAAATTTCAAGAAGTTCAACTATTAATGAATTAATGATCTTTTCAGAACTAGAATAGAAGTCGACTGGGATTCTAATTATTACTGCAAAGGGGAAAGTAATGTTTTTTATATATGACCTAAAATTTCAGGTGTCGGTCACCACTTCGTAGTAGAAGGGGCGATGTAAAAATAACTAATATAAACATACGTCCCAATATGTCCTATTACGTACCCCAGTATGGTAACCCACTGTCAAAGGGGCCGGAATATTGTTGAAAAATGCTTTTTTTGTCCTGGTAACAGGGGCAAAAACTATAAAATTTCTAATAATATCTTTCCGAAGGTGCCACTATTCTCGGTAGGGGCGCTAGGAAAAAAATTTTTATAAGTCATTGTTTAATAATTGTTTTACTGTATAAACGAGACCGATCCCATACTAACCAGGGTAAAAGACAATTTCAAATTTGCAGGGCGTCAAGACGAAGACGAATGTTTTGATTTTGTTTAAACGTGGATAACCTCTGTATTTTTTGTTTGTATTTAGCTGGCGTCAAGGTGAATCTGGGAATTAGGATCCCGGTAATCGTACTATAGCACAATTGGCAATCAGTCAAAAAATACTGTGCTGCACAGAGATTTTTACCGTTTTCAGTTAACAAATCTTAACAACACCTCTGTAAAAACGGGAAATAGCAATTACAGTAAATTGCGGCCATAGCCCGGTTTATGCAAATTCTCCTAAAAACGCTTATGGTGCGACGAGCGAGTCACCGATACACTTACTACACGCGCGATTCGTATTCGACCTTGTTGAATTATTCCTACTACGGAATCAAACTATTTTAATTTTTTCTCCAAGAAATTTGTTACGTGGTTATACGAGAATTTGTCTTTGAAGTCACCCGAAAGTGCCTTGATAGCACCGGCAGTGCCAACATAGTCCAAACTTTCAACGTAAACCATTCCCGCGTGAATACCTCCCTCCTCGATGTAATGTGGAACGTTACCCTTCTTGTTGAGAATAGAGTGGAAAACTTCAATTCCATCTCTAAGCACTTCACGACTACCAGTGATCATAATAGTATTGCCGTTTGTAATCGCCTCAACATTGGCCCAATGCTCATCGTAATTAGTGTCAGTGAATGTAAGCCATACTCCAAGATCTTTCTTATTCAAGTTTCCAATAAGTTGCTCACCTAATGTGGTGTCATTGGCACCCAAATCGCCCCAAGTATCATTGCCGTGCAACGGAGGAGAGATTGGCTTTGTGCAAGGTTGAATCCACGCGCTTTGCAAAATTAAGGACGTGGGTTGCGGCAAATCGGAGCCGAAATTCCAGTCAAACTCAACAAACTGCGAAAAATGCTCGTGAGCTTCGGCCCGATAGGCCAAAAACCGCGTTACGGACACTGCTAAATGGCTCCCGGCAGAGTCACCAAGAATATGAATTTTGCGGTAGCCTTGATTGACTAATGTTTCATAAGCACTCAAAGTTTCCCACAATTGAGTTGGGTAAGTCTTATCGAACATGGTCAACGAGTAATCAATAACGGCAATGGACAACTTCTTTCTTTTTGGCTCAGAAAAGGCGTAGTACAACGATAAGATAGCGATAAATTGCGATTCAAACATGTTGAGCAAGTATCCACCCCCATGGTAGTACAACAAAAGATCGCCCTTCTCTTCAGAGTCAGCATCGTTCTGAACAATCCAGTACGAATGATCGTCGATCTTCTTACCAAAGTTGGTCAACCCTTTGACCATTGGGTTGTCAGCAAGCTTGGCAATAATCTTAGTAATTGGCTGATAAAGGATAAGCTTGACATCTTGCTTTTGCAAGTTGCCTGATAGATGGTACTCAACTGCTAAGTGCATATTTTTCCACCAAGAGTTTCTGAATTCATGACTGGTACGACTGTAGGGAGTGCCAATGGTGTAGTACTGAAGAGTAATTGAGGCCACAGCAAGTGGAAGAGTAGCTAACTTCCAAAGAAACCCTAAAGTAAGCATGTCAATTATAATCAAGTTACAGAAAGCTTGAGTTAATGCTGATTTATTATACTTCAAATTACTTATCGGGGTCAGATTTCCCCTCTTCCATTTTATTTCCAAGACGCAGCAAAGCCTCCTTCGAAGCATGAAGACGCCGCGCAATTCCCCCATTCGGCCGCAAACAAGTAGCTAAAAAAATCTAGATTACAAGAATAAACGAGTAGTGCGTACTAATAGCATTCTATAATTTGAAATTAGTAGACAGCAGAGCAACCTGAGACTTTTTAAGTTCCCCTCTAACATCACGTAGTTCTCCCTTCTTGCCAATGACAGTAACATTTTTAGCTTTGGACAATGTATCGATAACTTCTCCAACTTTTTGTCGTTTGTTATCTGAAACCTTTTGCTGCTTCTGTTTCTGCTGTTGAGCTTCCTTGCGATGATTGAATTCCTTCGATCTCTTTCTCTTATTGGCTCTTCTCAACCGTTGTTTTTCCTCCGTCGACAATTCATCCTTGGAGTAAGATAAACCTGACTTCAATTGAACCTGTGACTTACCCTTCTTACCATCAGCCTTGACAACATCATCACCGATCTTGTAGATCTCCTGTGGAGCTAATCTTGCTTCACTCGATATATGCAATGGTTGTGCATCTTCCATACTGATCGATGCTGCTGTCTCATTTACCTTGATATCAATTGATTTGTACTGATGTGGCTTAGGGATGAAATGGGCCGAACACAAGGAATCTAACTTGTGGCTGACTTTAGTAAATAACTCAGATATTTCGTCATGCTGTTTCTTGATCTCGTCACTAATCTCTTGATCAGGGACAATTCCCTTGTAATCATCTTCGTACAATTCGGCTAACGACTTGTTCGACTTTTGTTCTGAAAGCTCATATTTCGCTTTATTATGGAACTTGGATACATCGGTTATTATTCTCTTTGGTAAATCGTTAAACTCGTCGTTCTTAATTCTCCGTCTGATCAAGTCGTCCAAAGACTCAGTCACTTCATCTGTTATCACTGGTACAGGCTTGGATGTTCTATCAAACTCAAGCTGCGCCGATTCAGGATCATCCAATAACGAGTCCTGTGGCCTATCCTTCGATTGCACCTCACCCTTCATGGTCCATTTCTTGTCTGCTACCAATTCTGTCTCCAATTTGGCGATCTCTGCTTGAATCTGTTGCTGTTGCTTTTCAAAGGAAGATAATGGCTTGTCTCCCTTTTCCGCTTCTTCGTCCTCCTCGTCCGCAAATAAATCCAACATGGCAGATCCAACTGCATTATCGTAATCCTTTTCATCCAATTTGGCACCGATTTCATCATACTCTGCTTCACTTTCACTTTGTGGATCTTGCTTCTTTGCAACAGTTTGACCACTGCTTGTTCCTGGCTTGGCAAAAATATCGTCGTAGTATGCCATCTCCTCTTCACTTTCTTCATCACCACTCAAGTCTCCAAAGAAATCAATTTCTTCTTCCTCAGCATTGCCGTTATCTGCCTCAAGTGCCAAGACTTGCTTATTATACTCATCAATATCAAAAAAGCCATCGTTTAAACCAAAAGCATCTTTCTTTATTTCTTGTTCCTCCTCTTCAGACGCAACTTGAGTCTCTGCATCATCTTCTTCACCATTCAAAGTGTCATTTTCACTTCCTAATTCCTCAGAGTCAACTTCATCCTCACTATCAGGATTAACTTCTTCTTCGTCAAGACTTTGCTTGTCTTCATCATCGTTCTCTACATCCTGCTCTTCAGATTCGAGTTCCTCGTCGTCCTCATCGTCATCATCACTATCTCCTCTTAATTCAGCTATTTGTTGCAATAAGTTCAGTCCAACTCCATCTAAAACCATCTTAGACTGACCGAACACTTGGGTTGAATCCAAGCCATCGACATAAATCTCATCTAACACAGAATGGTCCTTGGTGATGGGATCTAAAAATTTTTTCGTTAACAAATTAAAGTAGTTATCCGTGGAGTCTTCACCAGCTTTAAATAAGGTAAAAACATCATGAGGTCTATCCTTTAATATCTGCAACAAGTCGGTCATCGCTGATGTATGATGATGATAATTTACGAGTGTGAAAAAGAGAGAAGAGATGATTAAATTTTTTATCTGCAGGCCCAGAGAAAATCTTCCCCACCAAAGTCGTCTTTTCCCATAAACCACCATCAAATGATAAGGTCAATAGTAAGGCCGTTTTTGGTACCTTTACGCAAGAAATCAAACTCTTCAGGTCGTTGGCTTGAAAGGCAGATAAATGACCACCATACTAAGCAGGCTAAGGTACAATACTATCGGTCAAGAGCCGCATACAAACTTATTGAAATAGACCAAAAATTCCGTTTATTTTCAAAGAAATCAGTTAATATAGTGGATTTGGGATTTGCACCTGGGGCATGGACTCAAGTAGCTATAGAGAGAATGAAAAAAATCAACATCAAGTCGAAGATCCTTGGAGTTGACTTGATCAATTGCAATCCACCACAGGGAAGTCACTTTATACAAGGTGATATTTTGAGCAGAAAGACTCATCAACTGATCAGAGAATTCTTTTCAGAAGAATTGGAAACTCAACAATTTCCACTAGACCTCGTATTGAGTGACATGATGGCCAATACTTCGGGAATAAAAGATAATGACCACTATGCTAGCATGGAACTCTGTGATGGAGCAATGTTAATATCTTGTCGATTGTTAAAGAAGGGAGGAAGTTTGATCATGAAATTTTACACTGGTAAGGAGGAGAAAATACTTCTTTCACGGATGCAGCAAATCTTTGAAAAAGTCTACCGAGTAAAGCCAGAGGCTTGTCGTAACGAACTGAAAGAAATGTACATTGTGGGAATAAAGAAGAAAAATGATGAAGTTGATTTGGTTGAGATCTTCTCATAAGATAATGCTACATCTATAATATTTATTTATCTAGGATCTTCCTAGGATTTTCTTAGTTATCCTCCATATACCATGTCTTGCCTCTACCACAGGAAGCAATACGACGAAGGTAAATGAATAGAACAACCATATTATAATGATGATAACGAATCCCTTTAAGAATCCCGGAGAAAATACATACGGACTGGCACCCAACGGTACAGGAATAACGATAGTAGCTATGAATGCCATTATCGCTACCATTCCACAGTATTTTTTAAACTGCTGATCCAAGTGAGCATGATCAATCTGTGAGTTCAAGTTCATATCCAAGTCACTATGCTTATCAACTGACTGCAAGTCCAGTACATCCAGTTGCTGTACAAAATGCTCAGTTTTTACTTCGTATTGGTCTTTTGCTTCCTCTGAGACTTCAATGACAGCTTCTTCAGAGCGGTAATCTGTCAAGTTTTCAAGAAGAGCCGTTCTATTTCTGGTTTCTTCGAAATCGAATTTAGCTGGCCAGATCAAGGATAAAGTAATGGAGATGAATCCACCAAAGAACAAAGCGGCAACATTACCAGCAAATGAAACCCATTGATTGGATAAGTTGGTAACATTGATAGTACCCAAGTAAGCCTTACAAGTGACGAGCCACACAATAAAGGCAATAACCATACCTCCGAGAGACCCTCCAACTGCCCCAGCTTTGTTTAAATCTTTCCATGTGAAAGAAAGAGCAATTGGAAAGACACCCAGAGCAGTTGCTACTCCAAGGAAATTAAACAACCAACCCATGGAAATCTTTGCAGCCCCATAGAAGATAGCAGCCAAGGAAGAAGAAAAGATGGCCCAAATGAAAACAGAAATCTTGGCGACCTTTACCACCTGATGGGGCCGAGCAGTTGGGTTGATGTATCTCTTGTAAATATCGTATGAAATTAAGGTTGAAGTTCCAATAAGCTCACCTGCAAACGAAGAAGTGACTGAGAAGAAAACCATAACCAAAATCATAGCCAGTCCAGATTTGCCCATCAAATACGATGCTGCTGCAACAGGGGGTAACCCTGAACTGACATCAGAAGCTGATAATTTGGGGAAATCTGGATATACACTCAAGGCTCTTGCAGCGAGACCCAATGATGCACCCATAGCAAATGGAATCACAAACCAACAAGATGAAGCGAAAAAGTATGCACGACTAGTATACCTTGGATCTGCTGCTACTGCTCTGGAAAGATATGCCTGGTCATTAACAACCAAACCAAACCCGGTGATTACACTAATCACACTGAAAATAGCCCCCTGTTTTGATCTGAAGGTAAGATAAGATCCATGGTAATTGTCTTCAACTGGTTCCAATTGATGCAAAAGCTCCCACATCTTCTCGGCTGAGCCAATTTTATCATTGGTCACGTAAACTTCAAAGACAAACACGATGATGAAAACGAGCAAGATACACGTGTGTGTGGCATCTGAAATAAACGTTGCTCTTAATCCACCAAATGAAACGTAGACGGCCACGCCAAAGGGAATCAAGTAAAGGGCAGCATAAAAATTGATCCCAGTAACGGCTTTAAACACCGACACACCACCCAAGAGAATACATGCACTGACAATGGCATTGCAAACGAATCCACACCACAAAAAACTCAAGTGTCCTGCCTTGCCAAACCTAAAATACCCCATTTCTGGGAAGGTTGTGACAAGATTGGCATTTTTTTTAACTTTACTAGAAATCACGGAAAACACTGAAACTTGCAACAAGCCACCAATGGCATACCAGTAGCTACCAGAGAACCCAATATTGTAGGATTCTACAGCTGACTGCAACAATGTCAAACTCCAAGTCCAATTAGAAAGAATCCCACTAAGAAGTAAGGCAAAACTCACTGACCGACTACTGGAAACAAATTCATCTATTCGTTTTGAATTGAAGTTGGTATACTTATTTTGAATAAGAGTGAACCAATTCATAAAAATAGCAAAAAATGCTCCTCCCCCCACGATCAAGCCGTACCCAACTCCCTGCGATAATGTAGGCTCCATTTCAATTTATTTTTTTCTTAAGGTTAGATAAAGTTAGTGAAAAACAAAAGAAGAAATTTGACTATAAGACACGGTATCCAGAGGAACCTCGTGTATTTAAACAATACTAATTTAGGATTTAATTACGGAGCTACGTGCCACCAATGAATTTTGTCATTCCAAGCTGTGGTGTCTTGACGTAGGAACAAATCGGTATCATATTTGCTAGTTATGCGCGTTTTTTTGACTTGGTTGCGACATCAAGTGTGGCTGCAAATGTGACCCGAGCCGAACCAATTTACAAAATAACTTAATGCTTGTTCCGCTGACAGAGTACTAAAGGGGCAGGATAGCTAATTTTTGTTAAATTAATTCATTTCTTCACCCCCTAATTTCTTTATATTCGACTGTGATCTTTTTATTATTCACAAAATGGCTTCAGTAGAAGAAATTGATAAGAAGTATAACTTGCGTCCTTTTGTTGAGGCCACGTCCTCAACTGCTGATGTTGACAAGATTGAACTTGACTCAATTGACCTTTCCCTTTACAAGGAAGGTCCCGAGTTCTTGAGTCAAAGACAAGCATTAGCTAAGAAATTAGAAAAGTCTCTTTCTACTGTTGGCTTTTTCTCTCTTATCAACCACGGGTATGATGAGAAGGAATTGGCCCAATTGAGATCAATTTCACAGTCATTGTTAGAGTTACCAGAAGAAGTAAAGCATGAATTTTTGGCAGGAGGATTGACTGCTGATTCCGAGGATAGAACAGTCTCACTTGGTGGTGAAAGAGGACTTGGCTTCAAACCAAAAGGGTACTGGACCATGAAGAATGGGGTCAAGGATTCAATTGACCACTATAACATTAGAGACTTGCAACAGGAAGACGTGTTCGATCCTGATAGAAAGTATCCCGAAATAGTGAGAGCACATTTGCCTGAAATTGTCAAATATTTTAGATATTTGCATTCTACTGTCCTACGCAAGTTGACAGTACTTTGTGACTTAATTTTTGAATTACCCGAAGGATACTTGTGGGAAAACTACTTCAAAGTCGTTGGAGGAGACTCATTTAATTCGGGTGGTGGATTTGGTAGACTCATGATGTACCATGGAATGAATCCTGAGGACGAAAAGAAAACTGATAAAAACTGGTTGAGAGGCCATTCTGATGGGACTGCGTTTACCTTTATTACCTCACAACCTATTTTATCTTTGCAGATACGAGACTACTACTCTGGTAAGTGGAAATATGTCGGACACACTCCAAACGGTCTCATTGTAAATATCGGGGACGCTTTGGAATTTATCTCGGGTGGTTATTTCAAGTCATCTATCCATAGAGTTGTCGCACCTCCAGATGACCAAAAACAATTTAAACGGTTGGTTATCATTTATTTCTGTGACCCCAAGTATCCATCAATTTTGGATCCCGAACCATTAAATTCGGCAAAATTAAAGAGATTGGGTTACACCAAACCCAAAGAATGGGAGAAGATTACTTTCTCTCAATGGGATGATGAAAAGGGCAGACTCTTTGGTAAGAAAAAGGTCAACGATTCCCAATCTGATGAACCAAACTTGGTTTTGTTGTATGGAAGACTTCATGAAAGATGGCACCAAGCGGAAGCAAACTTTTCTCTCGAAGAGGCTAGAAAGAAGTACAACATTATTGAAGTTTAAGTATGAGATATGTAAGTTTAATGTTATAAAGTAAAAATGCTGCGAAAACCAAAGACTCTCTTCCGCACAAACTAAATATTAAAATATTAAGTAAATGTAAACGAGCAAAGATGCTGAAGACGTTTATGAGACATCCCATATTGGTGAACCCAACTCAGTGGTTTCGAGGTAAGAAAGCCCATGCTCCTGAATTGTACCAAACAGGTTTATACGACACAACTACTTTACAGTCAAATCCCTTTGCGAAGGCATTACTTGATACGAAGGCAGATGGATCCGGAAAGCGATATCCACAGGGGAATATGATTAACCTAACTGTTGAGAAAGCGCCAGAGGTACAAGTTCTCACTTCTAACAATTCAAAAAAATCAAAAATCGCCAAGTTTTGGATCATACCTATAATCAACAATTCAATTACCCTAACTGAGTTCTTTTACACATCGCATTACATCCTTAATTCCAAGAGCTACATCTTAGCGATGACGAAGGAGCCAAAGCATTCTCAAAGGTTTTTCCCACGTAAGCTAACTCAAGCCAACGGTAAGAACATGAAGGGAGAAACTGCCTTCGCTCCCGCCTTTGACGAGCTAGTGCAAAGTTCATATGAACAAAACATACGTGAAATGCTTCCCAAAGTTCAAATGCTTGCTGAAGAGGAAGGAAAAGGAATTGTGTTATCCAGAGATGGACCAGGGATCACATTTTGTAACAGAAATCCTGTCATAAACATCTCAAAACTAGTACCAGACCTTGAAACGAAAGCAACGTTTATTGATTACAAGACCAACGAAATATTATGTGAACTATTGATAAAGTTACTCAATTTTAAAAATCAGATTTGATCAGAAACTCTGCTTACCAGGTAGAAAATTTGGGATAAGGAAGCAAAGTTTAGTAAGGTATTAAGTCCCGCGGTATTCGAGCAAGCGTTGGAATTAATAACCGACGAATACTCATTATAAAGATGCTTGGACTCTCTTATCAATTCACTCTTGAACAAGACATATGCATCACTCTCAAAGGAGGACGCAGGCGAAGTTAAACGAAGAATATCAGCCAAGCCCACAAAAAAATTGTGGGAATGATCAACAGTATCATTAATGTACTCGTCAGTGAAGAATTGAGAGTTTAAGTTACCAGCACCTAAAGCTCTCACTCCAAATTCAATAGCAATTGACTTCCAATTTTTGGAATGGTCCCACTGCGAGAGGTAAGCAGCAGTAGACATGGCAACTCCAATAGTATAGGTCAATTTCCCATTATTCACCTTACCATCGGTTCCCTTTCCATCAAATATGAAACCATCTTTTGGATCAATCAAATTGTCCAAAACCCAGTTGATACAATATATTGAAAAGGCCAAATGATCTGGATTATTATCAACTTTGTAAAGCTTTGCAGCAGCCAAAGCTGCTTCTAAGGTTGAGATCAGGGCAACATATTGTCCATTGAAATTCCAACTCACTCCACCTACAGCACCATTCTTTTGTGTTTGAAGGTAATTCATTAATGATGAGTAATCTGAGCTGGAAGAACCTGTGAGTTGGGAGCCCTCCAACATTGCCCACAATGCTTGCGAGTCATCGTCATTGTAGATGTCATTGTTTCCTTCTGTTGTGGCGGAATAACCACCAATTTGATTACTTTTATACGATTGCATTGAACCAAGGACTTTTTGGGTATTATCGTGGTGTCCTGAATTAACCACAGCCATTGCAGCTACAGCAAGATCCCATAAAACTGGTGAACCTGTACCGTTGCATTGAGCTTTGAATGAATTTGAGTCTTGCGACCAAAAGTTGTTCCATAAATTGTTAGACAACTGACCAAAAATAGATTGGGACGACACAGAAGGTTGCTCTATCTGTACTTGAGCAATCTGGGTTGTGTAAGATCCTGAATAAAGCTGATGAGGCGAGTCCGATTCTGATTGTGAACTTTGGCTTGAACCCAGGGAAGTAACAGTGGCTGTGTCAGACGTCGAACTTGTGTAAGTACTTGCCGCTGGGGTTTGAGTTGTAAAAGCAGTATATGTACTTGCAGCAACAGTAGTTGCAGCGGATGCAGCTGCAGATACTGAATTAGGTTGAATAACACCGCCGAATTCAATATGGGTACTCAAAAAGTGAGTCCTATACCTTACCAATGTCACAGTTGAGACAACTTGGGTCCCCACTACATCTCCGGCCCCCTCACGAAGGAGCACACCTGGACCGTTCAGAGGGGCAGCTGTAACAGCAGGTACATTGGGTTCATTTGTAGCGCTAGGACCATATGCCTGAAGTAAAGATGAAAAAAAAACCAATAAACCAGCTTGCAGCATTTAAAAGAATGTATTAGCCAAACGGTCAGCCGATATCTATCTAGTAGAGTGAAAGAAATTAGAGGATTACTTTGATCTATTTATACATCAAGTAAGCCAAGTCTCAAAGGATTTCTCGGTATTCGAACAGGATTCAAGACTAAAAGGCTTGTGTAAAATAAACTAATATCCAAATCAGGAAAGTGCACCTGAATTTTTATTAAATAATATTCCAGGTACAGCGTTCTGTAACAAATTCGTGGAATGTTCTGCGACATAACTACATGTAACAGTTACGAGTGACAGCTGTTTACTGGTAAACACCCTAATATGAAAATACGACAAACGTTTCACCGTGGCTAAGATAACCAAATAGTACCGTTTTGTCAACAGTAAGTAACCCTCTTCGCGTTCAAACGCATCGTCGGCAGGTTGTCAACTACAAACGGGGCCTGGAAGGAGTTGGCCACAGGGGAGCCAAACTCTTTCCTAAACAGGTGTTTTTATGCAACACAGATGCACACCGATGCACTTCATAAAGCTAATTTGAAAAACGTTTTATTGTATTATCTGCTTCCAGATTAGCATTATCCAGGCTTTCTCCACCCCAGCATAAAATCACAGGTTAATACTTTAATAATATACACATAATTAGTAGAACTAAACACCCTCCTACTACAAAAGACAAAGCACAAAGCCAACAATAGCAACCGATAACTTGGTCAAGAACGATTGGTCATTGTGGCTTATGCCTTCACCCTTTTTGGTCGACGACCTAGTGTTTACAGGCGCCAAACTGACAGACGATAATTCATCAGTGATAACTCTGCCCGCACCAGAAATCCAGGAGTGCACGTTCGAGAAGGGCACAGAAGAATCAAAGGAGGTCGAGTTCGAAACAAAAACAACTGCAACACCACTAGAATCGAAAACAACACCTCCTTTGTAAGTGGCAGTGTAATCTCTTTCAATATATCCAGGGATTTGGAGACCCATTTCAATGTCGCCTGTTCCCTGATAGCCATGAATAGTACTGTACAAGTTGTTGGCCAAGGAGCTGTTCTTTATTTCAAAAATGTCAAATTCACCACAGCCCGATCTCCAACAGGAACAGTTAGCATTCATCGAGTATTGAGCAGTTCTTGGAATATGAGCATTCAACAACCAAATAGCAGGCATGTTGTAGTTGGAAATATCAGAGCTAGTACTGTTTTCCTTTGGCATTTCAAACTCAAACAAAAACATTTTAGTAGTACCATAGAAACCGTGGTATGCTGGGATACCATCTCTATAGACACCACAGTCGTTACCAACACCAGACTTACCACATGTCACGTTCGAGAAAATTGAATATTCGTCGTTCGATTTGATCAAGGTATTTTCACCCAAGGGGGTGGCCAGTTGAGCAGACGAGATACCATCTTTACCAGCAAATGTGAGTGCCTTACCAAGACACGAGGAGTTCTTACCAGCACTAGTCAAGAAAGTGATGTTTTCGGTAGTGGCGGAACTTCCTTCATAATAAGCGTTTCTTTGCCAGTTACCATTACTGTTGCCCGCAACAAAGTTATCCGCAACATAAGCGGCAAAGCGGTTCAACACAAGTGGTCCTCTAAAGTGAACAGAGACCTCTCCATCAATAGGAGAGTTGGCACCGCTAAATTCAACCGGTGTGGAATCCAACTCACAAGTACATGAATCGGAATCAATATTCTTTAATTCCAGGACCAAGTTATATCTTCCCAGGTACCCGAAGTTCTGGAATTCTAATACGTTAGCTGGTTGTCCAATTGAATCGGCAGCTTTGACAATAGCCAATAAAGCTAAGAAGGCAACTTCAACTTTCATTTTGCTCTGTTGCTTATTTAAAAAAAAAGATTTTGAAACTAGCAGATCAAACCGGCTTTATATTTATATTACTGGATCAGGGTTTATTTTTAGCTCATGACGCAAACATTAATTTAGCCAAAAAGAATATTAAAAGGGTAGTTCGGACTTCCATTTAAATTGAAAGCGACGAGACAATCGTAGCTGATTAATTATATATACATGTTGTACATCCACTTGTTCTACAAGTACACTGTACTAAGGGCTACTGTTCACTTGGCTCATAGTGATACTCGTTTCAGGCTACCCTGAGCCAGGGGGCTGTGCCGAAAAAAAGAGATGAGATTTATTGCCTGGGCAGGAGAATGAAGTGGTTTGATTTATTTATGATTCAATAAGCATTTTATTGATGTAGTACTTGTTAAGAAACTTTAAACGCATTACCACCAGCCCTAAACACTAAAAACCCCCACACCATATAACAGATGTCCCACCCCGGGTATCCATACAGACTCTCTAGTTGATATCGTCACGTAGATAAGCGACTTTTCGAGGGTTACTTTCTCGCGATCTATCTAATAAATCAAACTTTTGTAATACCTACTTTCAGTTGTTTTGTAAACAAAAGGCTGAATGTGATCCCTCATATTGCTAAATGAAAGCTTTTAGTTCAGAGCAAACTAGGGCTAGCTAGCTTATAACAAAAATCCGTGATAGTTTAGTGGCTAGAATTACCGCTTGTCGCGTGGTAGACCGGTCCCAACTTCCTCTCACCATAGTCACAAAACCGGTGCTCGCAACATTTCTTGGGGTTTCCAGAATTGCTACCATCCCCACTCAATGAAACAGGAGACACAGCCATGAATTGTCTTGGAGAGTCAAGCAAAGCCAAGAATTTGGTTTGATGTTAACCAGAAGTTGAGGATAACTGGATTTATGAATTTTATATTCTTGGTCAAAACAGTAATCTTGTGAAACATACCCATTTAAAAGGGAGGCTGGGATGTATCCCTGGATCCATAACCTGTGCTTTCAATACAAAGAATTGAGTTGAGTAGCAAATCCGTATGCTTGCTTCATCTTTTATTACTACACTAAATCATCCGTTTATATGCTTATTTTTCATTGCAATCGTTAAAAGTAAATACTTTCCAGTCTTTAACCCGGTCTAGTTTTAAGCCTGCGTCAGGGGTTTCTACTGTAGATAGTTCTATTTTTTGTTTAGGATACAATACCGAAGTTCCTGGTAACAAATGGTTTTCTTTTGTGCCGTTATTAAGCCTAAACTTCAGGGAACGGCCCGGTTCGAAGTTGGTGAATGGTTTGACGTTGATTTCCAACGTAGTTTCTTCTCTTGGCGAATCACTGTGTCGGACCGGTCCCTTAGCTTCTTTTTGTTTTGTATTGTTTAATTTCATCATGGAAGTACCGGGAAACAGTGACTTCTTTACGCCCAGCGTCCTGTCCTCACTCACATGGTATACCAAAGTACGATGAATCGGTTTGTTCCAGCGACGTATGCCAACCTTGGAGCTTAGTTTGTCGAGTGCTATCACCAGCGTTCCAGGAACTCGACTGGGCTCCCTACCAAACACAGACATGCCGGGTATGTACGGTTTACTCCTTTGCTTGTCCACACGAAACGAAGTCTTGTAGTTATTGCCAAATGCCATGGTGCTCCTTAAAAATTAAGGTGATCCGATGCCCGAAAAATGATGTCAGTTTTATCTTTGGTCTGTCGCGATTTATCGATTGCAAAAAAAAGAAATATAATAATAGAACGACTTCCATATACAACTTTAAAGTGAATAGTTAAAATTATTGATTAAGAAAATTAATTAAACAGCTGGTTTTTGTCTGATTCTGTCCTTCAACAAGTGACAAACACCAGAACTAATAATACTGACACCCAACATCACCACCAACATCATGTTGGAGTACTTGAACAAACGGGCTTTGTCTGCGGGCCATCCAGAATACAAGGCATAAGTCGAAGTCACCGAGCCCAAATTACCCAATCCACTAACCAAGGCAGCACTGACTGCGGCACCAACATCACCGTATCTTGGTTGGAAAATTTCAGCAGACCACGACATACAAATTGGAACAGTAGGACCCAAACCAAACCCGGCAATCAACAACCCAGCGTACTTGTTCCACGATCCATGAGCAAAGGTCGTCACAAACATTCCTGTAATAATGATCAAACAGGCAAAGGAAAAGATGAGTGGACGGAACCGCTTGTACCTGTCAGCAAATGGTGTAATAATTAAAATACCACCCAAGTCAAACAACCAGATTGGAGCATACAACAACGAAACATTAATGGAACTCAAGTGGGGATTTTGAACAGCAATAATCGTCGATCCAAAAACAGCCAATCCAAAACCAGTACCAACGACACCAAAGTACATGATGATAATTGGCCAGATTCTCAAATCAGTGATGATTTCCACCACGTCCTTCCAGCCCCAAGTAAGCAAAACGTACCGGGATTCAATATCTTTTCTGTGTAAAGCTCTTTCACGTTCGTTCAATGGGTGTGGAGGAGTGAAGAACCGATTGTACAATTCCATAAACTTGTTTGAAGATTTCTTGATGTGGAATGGTCTATCGGGCAACCACCAAAGCAACAGAATACCAAGAGCAATTGTAATTGTACCATAGGTCAAGTACATCAATTGCCAACCTGTGTATCCACGATTACCATCAATCTTTTGGAAACCAGCACTAACCAAACCAGCAACAGCAGCCGAGATCTGTGCAGCAGTAAAGTAATATCCAATTCTTCTGGTGGATCTCTCATTAGGGTACCAAAGCGAGATGTAGTAACTCATTCCTGGCCAAGTTCCAGCACCAACCATACCAGAAATAAATCTAATAGCAATTAAACTGCCACTGTTGCTCAATGCACAATAACATGTATAAACCAAACCAACCGTGATGACAATTCTTGCTAACCAGGACTGGGGACTAACTTTAGTCATGACCAAGTTCATAGGGACATCGAAGATGATATAACCAACGTAATACAAAGCTGAGGCAGTAGAAGTATCCTTTGAAGTCAAATTTAACTTCTGAATAATCGAGTGTCCTTGCGACCGGTTCATGGTAAGCGTAAGACCATAAGCACTCGACCCAAACGACGTCAAGAAGTACATACACCAGAGGGCAGGAATGATTCTGTAATCTAACTTACGATAGATACGATCAAGTTCCTTTTTGTCCAATTCTTCAGTAGCGACGGTAGCTTCTTCATCATTAATGTATTCAACTTCATTAAGTTTGGAGTTGGTTGACTCAACAACATCGATTGGTTCTGACATACTTCTCAAAGCTTGTATTTCAATTCTGAATAAAACCCAAAGAAAAGAGAAGATACACTCTTATTTATGCACTTGGATTGTAAGACAATTAAAAATTTGTTGAGTATGTTGGACTTGATAGTATTTGGGTGAATTAGGGTGTCTTGCCGTCTTTTTTTTGTTTAATTTTTTTTCCCAGTTGACTCAGAGTGACTCGTAGTCATTCAATACAAAAAAATACATCGAATCATAGCGACATTTAAATCTAAAGAAGAGAGAAAAAGGGGGACTAAAAATAGTGGATTAATATTATTTAAGATCAGGACACATTTTTGCTAATGCATCAATGGTGATTTGAGAGAACTCAACACTCTGGTTTACACAAAACGAATGGGTAATGCCAACATTTTTGTTATCAACATCAAAAACAAGTCTGTCATTATTATTTTCATCGTAATGTCTCTGTAAAAGGTACTCACGCGTTTTGTCATGGACCCAGTGATCGGATCGAGCAAAGAAACACCATACTTTAGCCGATTTTGGAGGTCCAAAGAACCAATCATTAAATGAATCGTCACGGTTAATGTCGTGCATTTCTTGTTCGCCCATTAACATTGCTTGTTTTATGAGTGACTCCGAACTGAAAAGATTGTAGCAGCCATTGACAGAATTCTGCCAGCTTTCCACGGATTTAGTATCCTGTAAAATAGGAGTAGATACGACAAACCTGCCGATAATGTTACGGACAAGTGATTCCGATAATATGCACCGTAAGGCCCGAAGAAAAACCGTAACCATGGAAACCAACGGTAACCATCCAAGTAACCGAACGAAGATCACACCGCTTTCGGAACTGGCAATATCATAGACGGTCGGACATATGAGTCCGCAGAAACGAAGCTCAAACTTAGGAACAAGTTCAGGATCGTCCATAAGTCTCTTCAATGCTCGCTGTAAGACGTAGGAACCCATCGAATGGGAAAAGAAGTACAAGTCGACACCATCGCGTTCGTTGATAAGTTTTTGAAGAATTTCTACCTTGTGCTGAATCTGGGCCTCCAAGCTATGATACACAAACTGGTGTCCCTGGTCAAGGTATCCACGATGGCTGACACAGACGATTTCGAGCCGAGGAAACGCTTGTTGGATCAAGTCCAAGTACGTGGTGTAAAAGTCTACGAGACCCGGATTGCCAGGAATGAACACACAGAGCGGAGTGTTACCGTTGGTCGTACGCACAAGTGGTCTCTTATGATAGATTGCTGTTGAAGGGAACCCTTCCAAAGCCGTGATGGACATTGACATTGTTGGTTCGCACTAAAAATTATTTGTTGGTTCTAATTCTATAGTATGTTCATAACTACAACTTGTATCCTGCTGGTGGTGCTAGTGGTGCTGTAGTTATTTCCAGTTGTCATTCTATGTTGAACTTGTAACTTTTGGTTACAGGTGGTGTAACTGTAGAAATGTCGTCGGAATGATTAAGATCTCTTTCGTAATAATTCAAGTTTCCGTGTTTATCAAGAAGAATCACCGTCTGCGTCCGGGTTCCGTAGTATCGTCCCACTGTGAGATCGGAATCATCCAATTCAATCGAGGTATCTAACGGAGGAACAAAGATTGAATTTTTCAACTGTCTCATCTTCTCAACAAGTGTTCCTGTTTGGAAAATCTCGGAGTTATACGTATCGGTACTAAGGATCCCAAACGCCTCTTCAACCATCTCTTCCTGTGACACCGTTTCTCTCACACATCGGTTGATTAGATTCAGCAACAATTCTTCACCCTGCTTCACTTTGGGCCACGGCTCGTAGTACAACGAGTTGGATATCCCAAACGTGGTTTTGAAACTAATTTCATCGTGCTGAGACTCAGGCGTATCACGCTCGCCAGCTCGTTGGTGGACTTTTCCTACATCTCCACGGTTACTAACGATGTTCAAGTGATTTATCTTTTTTGTCTGGGCATCAATGGCCAATTGCCCATACACCAAACTGAATCCGCCGATCTTGCTGAGATATCCGTGCTTGGAAAGACTCTCGTACCATTCGGTATCAGATAAGGTGCTCTCCAAATAACTGATAGGAAGAATCCCACGAGATATCTCCGAAACATAGTCTGGTTACATTCAGTTAGTAACTTGATCCAATGATCACCTCTTTACCAGAAAATACTTACGCAGATCCGATCCTTCTCGATAGTTAACCAAAACAGCAAGCTTGCCACTTGTTGACACACCAATCCATGTTCCGTGCTCCGCCCTCGATAAATCCAACGGACTCAAGATCTGTTCGTCTCCTAATGGACGAAAAGTAGCAAGTTGCGTGGGCCGACGGAAATACTCGTCTCGGTTCGAAAGAAGCACAAGCGGGAACTCAGGATGGTTGGTGCTGGTGAGAAGAATACACATATTAGTGGAAAGAGAATGAATGACAAGAATAATTTGTGGGGTATAAAGAGGAAAAAAGAGAAAAAAAGAGAAAAAGAGGAGTTTTAATGTGCGGAAATTCCCCAAAATTCAACTCACACCTACAAATAAATTATGATATCTACACCAATTAATGTTGCTCCAGCCCAATATCTAGATTTTATTTAGCTTAGCTATAAGGTGGATGGAAATGGCAGAGAGGATTCGTTTTCTTTCTTTTAGTTTACGTTGATCTCACTGCCAAATGAAATATCATTGAGTACCCCATAATCATCCTCAATCGCATTCTCAACACCACCGCTATCACGCAGCGACTCTTTGACGGTCTGTATCCATGAAAACGAATTAGAAATCCCCAGTTCCCGCTTTTTTTGAGGACTTTCATCCACACCGTGATTCTTGGGATCCTCAAACGAATACTCAAGCTCAACAGGCATCGCTTCTAGACCACTATTGTTGTTCCCGTAATAATAGTTTTCCTTAATGGTGGAAGCAGTGACATTGTTCTTCAAAAATGGAACTCTTGTAAAACGTGGCTTTTCTTCAATCTGAGCAAGAGAGACGTTCGGGTCCGTAATCTGGAGTCGAGCACTGGGCTTCAAAGGAGATTGCAACTTTATTTTTGGAGGCTGTGCCGCAGTAGAATTCTTGAAATAATCCATTGAACAGACCTCATTGACACTAGGGCGGGCTGTTGGATCCCACGTAAGACATGCTTTGACCACTTCTCTAAGATCAGCGTGGGCTGGATTGGGTAAAAGATCAGATGCAGTTACACCTGGTTCTGGGGGGATGTTGAATCCCAATTTTCCCGCCAATGCCTTGGCATCTCTCCAGTAGCCACCAAGAGGAACAAAATAGTAGTCATAGTTGTCACACGTCGAATCTGGAATGTTGGGTGATCCCATACACTTCAAGATTTTCCAGATCTGATCGAGCTCATTGGAGCCAGGAAAGAGAGGAGCAAAGTTAGCGACTTCAGCCACCACGCAACCAAATGCCCAGATATCGACTGGTTGCGAGTACCATTTCTGCCTGAGCAAGATCTCGGGTGACCGGTACCATCTAGTGGATACGTAGGCCGTATATGGCAACTGGTTGTGTACGTGGCGTGCCAACCCGTAATCAGCGAGTTTTACCACGTAGTTATCGCGAGCTCTGTGGGAAGGAACCTGTTCCTTGGATCCATAGTAGATGTAGGAGGGAACCACCAAGATATTTTCAGGTTTGACGTCACGATGGAAAAAGTCGTGCTTGTGGATATGGCGGATGGCAGAAAGAATCTGGGAAAGTATGCTTTTGACAGTAGGTGGAGAAAAGCGGGTATTCTTTCTGGCACGCATGAGCTGGTACAAATTCTGGCCCATGGCTTCCATGGCGATATGGAGCTGAAAGTTGACATCGTCAATAAAGAGCTCGTAGACTTGGACCAAGCATGGATGGGAGACGATCGAGAGAAGAAACTTGACTTCCTTGATGGCTTTGTAGTCGTTGACCAGCGGTAAGCGTTTCTTCATAGTCTTGATGGCCACAAGAGACGTGAGATTATATTCAGCATCGGCCAAGGGATCCATTAATGTGCCCAACTTGGTAGATTTGGGTTCTAATAAATGGGCCTTGTCGCCGCGGTACTTGGCTAATTCCACCGTGCCGAAACTGCCGTTGCCGAGCTTGCTGATTGGATGGTAGTTGTCAGCGTATGTCTTGACAGGAATGAGCCTGGAGCCGCTGTATTCTTTACTTGAGAAAGTCATGGTGAAGATAAAGAAACGTTGGCGGCAAAACCAAGTGTGTGACTGGAATTTTGCAACAAGTCTGATGCATGGTAACGGCACGACGGCTGCAAAAAGAAGAAAAAAGTTCCTTAACTTTTTCTAGAACTCAATAAAATCATTATTGTCTTCCAATTCGTCACTGGATTCGCTATCGGAAGAAAGATGGATCAAAAACTGAGTGTTTTCAGACGTCTTTTCTGGTTCAGGTTTCTGAGTATCGATATAGAAATCGTACTTGCCGTTCAGTGTCGCAGAAACAAAGAGTTGTTGTGGATCAACGGTATAGCTGTTGATAACCACTGTCTTTTCGTCTTCAGGCTCGTCTTCGTCCTCTTCTTTTCGTACGTACTTGTTGCTGGGCGTCACCATCAATGCCTGGGTCCTTTTTGTCACTGGATGGGCGAGCAAACATGAGTTTCCGCGTGGACACTCGCCTGTTTCTTCGAAATCAGGACAGTGAGCAAGGTGCATGAATGGACACCGTTTTCCGCGTGAACACCAGCCACCCACCGCAAACGGACGACAAGTCCAGATCTCGTGGTTGGGTTCGTCGTAATGAGGTGGTTTCTGGTGGAGAAACACACAGTTGTGGTTGTTGCACTTGTTCTGCAAGAAATACTTGCACACCGGTGCATTATGCTCAGTGTACTTGTGTGAGAACAAGCACTGGCGGTCGGTGCAGTTGTTGCGGAGAAACGCACGACACACACGGATGTGCAGCGTCTCGTGCTTGTATTTACAGCGTGAACCTTTCTGACAGATACCTAATTATTACTGAAAGATCCGAAACAATAATTGTGCGTTAGTAGAAGGAATTAACATGGAAAACAAATACTCACCTGTTCTCGTAAAGTAGCGACACTGGTCCACTCCAAGACTGTTGATGTTAGTAAAGAAATCCCCCATCGTTTTTTCCCCTTGAAATACGTACTTGCGCTGGCGTCCACTGGTACATTTAAGCACCCCGTTACGGGTGCGATGGTACGTTCGGTTATTCCACACTACTTCGGCCGGCCTGTCTCCCTGGACCACCGATAACGGCACCAAACGGTTCCCACTACGTGTCACAGCAAACCTATCGCCTGCAACCTCCACCCGGTCGCACGCATCGGTCTTGGTGCGGTACCGTGAGATTCTCGTGTGTTGGGCCCGTAAGAGCTGTGCCCGTTTCAATTTCTCCTGTACTGCCTGTTGCTGGCGCTGCAATGCCAAGTGTCGTTCTTTCTCTTGTTCATAAACATCGCTGGCCACAAACGTCATGCCTCCCTTCGAGACCTGGGTCACGTATTGTGGCGTGGTGGTGGGGTCGGAGGATGAGAACACGATACTCATGTTGCGGTGCGGCATGGCACTACGGCCACGGCCACGGCCATAGGCTCCACGACGACTACGGAACCCGCCACGACGATATCCGGCGATAGCACCGCCACTTGGTGGAAATCGGGGCATCATCGCGTGCGATGGGCTTGGAATAGTGCTGGTTTCAGCGGTGGGTACCGCGTTTTCTGATGCTAGATATGGAAACTGGCTGTGAGTTTGTTGATACTGACGTCTTTTAGCCAGAATCGATGCCTTAAGCGCGGCTATTTCCGCCTCCAATTCTTTCGACATGATTAGGTTTCTAAAACATCAACACTTTTTTGATGCGCTCGCACCAAAAATGTCTGAAAAATTCCTACATACAAATCCCACTATTACTCATATGTCGAAACTTCACAGTTACGCCACCAACGCCATTGGTGATCTCATTCCGCTCGATTCGGCGTCATGTAAAGAAATCGTTGATTATGCACTCACTTTGCTGTCAGATATGGAGATCGAGGCTCATTTTATTAACCTTCTTGGACAAACTGATGATGCATTACGGTTCATACAAATGTTTATGGAGATAAAGAATGAAAAGAAGCAATCACCAAAAAAAGAACCAAAAGAACCAAAAGATCCGTTGCTGTGGATAGAGCCCAAACCAAAGGTTTCTTCGAAAACGCGGCTCCAGAACAATACCACGTCGCGAACCACACTGGAACTCATAGATCTTAAACCCAAGAACCAACTCCTGCTGTCCCAAGCACGCAAAACTAAGCGTAAAAACCTTGACAATCTTCAAGATATTGAAAAAGTGTTGAACGAGCTCGAGGTAATGGATACGCTGATCCAACGCCAGTGTGGATGTATGGCCACGAAACATCCGTTATTTGAGCTCGCTCCCAACTGTTTGAACTGCGGCAAGATCATCTGTACCAAGGAAGGCTTACAGCCGTGCTCGTTCTGTGGCCAGCCCTTGTTGAGTAACAAAGATACACAGGATATTGTGCATGTGCTTCATGATGAACGGGACCAGATCATGCACAAGGTGGCCAACAGCAAGAACAAACAGGTTCAGGAAACGGTGCCTGTCACCAAATCCAAAAAGATTGTGGTTAAAGTTGGTGCGGGTGAAAATCTCTGGGAAGCACAAGATAAAGCCCTTAAACAAGCAGAAAAAGACCATAAACGAGCTCAACTAGAACAGAAACAACAACAGGAAGATCGTGAAGAAGTAGAGCAACAGGCAGCAGAGTTGGCGTACTATGAACGGACAGCCAATGTTGATCCAGGGTTGCTTGAAGCACAAGAACGGTTGGAAACGTTGCTTAATTTCCAGGAAACCGGCGCTGAACGGACTCGAATCATCGACAATGCTGCTGACTATGAGCTTCCGCATGCTTCGAGCGGCAGCATGTGGCTCTCGCCCGTTGAACGAGCGTTGCAGTTGAAGAAACAACAGAAACAGTTGCGCAAAATGGAATCGCTGGTGCTGGCCCGATCTGGACGCGGTGATAAGTCGCTTGAGATGGTAATTAAGGACGGTAAGGTGACGATGGTTGAAAGGTGGCGTGTGAACAACAACGACGTGGAGCCGGAAGATTCCGAGATCGCCGAGATGGAGCTGCAATTACAACAAAAAAAGATGAAAACCGAAGAGAATATGATGAGAAACGTCTGGGACTACGAGCAGGATACAAAACGATGGAAGAAACCAGTATATAATCCGTCCAAGAAAGCACAAGTGGCAGATTCTCGGGTTCAATTTAAGTTTGATGCTGATGAAAATGAATTATTATAGTTTTTTTTAACGTCTTAATCTTCTTTTAAATGCCTTTGTTCTTGGATCATTAATCTTGAGCCTCTGGTAGTTGTTGCTAACGGGCCTATTTTTCTCTTCCTTGGCTAGTGGTTTACGTTGATACTCAATCTCTGGTTCAGACTCAGACTCTTCTTCTTCAGACATGATATACGATACCAATGCATCTTTCTTGGCAGTATCGAGACGATGGATCTCCTGGTGAAGATCTTTATGTATTAACTCATCGTCGTTATCATCGTGAGCCACACGAGGTTTCATCTTGAACCTTCTGGTGGTTCTCTTTTGAGTAAACTTCTTCTTTCTCTTTCCAGCAACCACTGATCCTTCAACTTCTTCAATTTCTTCTTCTTCCTCTTCCTCTTCCTCCTCATAGTCAATTTCCTCGTGTTGAATGTTTTTAGAGTCGTTGAACACGTCAGAAAGCTTTTTGGTAAGAAAACGGTGTGGTTTGAGCGGCGATGGCGAGACTTGAAACGCAACTGTTGGTTTCGTAGGTGTTGTAACTGGTTGTGATGGTGATTTAAAGGGAGATGCATTGAATGGTGACGATGTAATTTGATCACGGCCAAATGTACGAAGATATTTCGGGGTTTCTGACATTTCAGCGAGTTTTGGAGCTATTTTCGTGGGAGTTTTAAGAAGAAGAAGCCGTCCAGCCACAGACCGTGACGGCAGCAGCATCGCTGGCAGTGCTACCAGTACCAGCACCAACGACGGTACTAAATCGGCTTTTATTTGCAGTTTTGTCGGGGTGGTAAACTCAATCTTCTGTTTCCGTTTCAACGGGGACGAATCTGGCGGAGTGAGTCTGAAATCAAAGATTGAAAGCACTTTTCCATTAGCTTGTGGCGTGGGTCCCAATTCAGCCACGGTACTGAGTTCCTGAACGTTATTTGGTGGTTCTTCTTTTGATGCTTTTGGAGGTTTCGATGCTTTTGGAGGTTTCTTTGCGTCACGGTACGATTTATAAAGACGGTAAATCTCTGGGTGTTGTTTGATATCTGATTTTGATGGTGGACGGGCATGTTTGCTTTGGAACTCGTGTTCCCACGCCTTAATCTCGTGTTTGAGCTTATCCATACGCGTGTATAAATATATTCTATGTACAGCTAGCGAGAAAAGATCTTACTGGAATAAACAGGGTCGCGTGCGGGTCGACGCGTGCGAGGATCGTCGTGAGGGCGGCGTGGAAAATGTGTTGTTCGCGCGGCGACGCAAAGCCGGCGGTAGCGGCGCGGTACTCGTCGCTAAAACTGCGGCCCCCGCGCGTGTCCCAGTAATGCTGGAGAAAATGGAGCTGCGCCTGCGTATCGTTACGGACGGCGAGGTACACCACTAGACGGACCCAGTGTGCAAGCAGCGGCGGCAGCAGCAGCAGCAGTGTTTCCAGGGGTTCTTCACGTGGTTCACGTACTTCGCGGTCCCATGCAGCCCAGAACTGCGGCCAGTCACCGGCATTGCCGTGGCCAAACAAGACCATTTCTCGGTACTGCTGCGTGGGCGCCTGGCCCGTGCGCGCGTGGTAGTGTTGTACCGCCGCAGAAACGTCGCGCGCACGGTTACTGGCACGAAAAACTGCGCCCGACTGCGGTACGAGCGCGGCCCCGTTATAGATGATGGCATTGATGAGTGCCGAGCCAATAGCAGGCTGAGTTTCTATGAATGAAAGACGCCAGAGAAGCGGCACGAACTCAGGATGGCCCAAGAGATCGACGCTTGGCGCCAGGAACGGGGTGATTTTAGCGATAAATGTCGCGAGCCGAGCAAAACTGTAGTCGGCGCGCGTGCGGGCGGTCTCAACGCTAGCGACATTGTGGTCGCACGAGTCCACCAATACCTTCATAAACTGAATGATTTGTGGTTCTCGTGGTGTATTCAACGCTTCAAGATCACCGTACGGGGCAAGGTACACCGCCTCAACATCGTCTAGTGATACTAGTTCTGGCTGTAAAAGGTGGAGCGCACGGTAGAACTGGCACCGTAACGTATGGTTCGCGGGCGTAGCGGAAAATTCGCTATCGAAAATCGCCTTGTATTCCGCTAATTTACCGTGTGCGCTCGCTACCGGCATCGCAAGCACTTTGGCATACACCAGCTCCAACTTCTGTCTCTGATAAAACCGGGTCAGAGTATGGAACCGTCTGATACCGGCAAATATATCGTCCAGCTCACGCACAGCTCCAGAATACTTTGGCACGTCTTCTTCTCGGCAGTAGAGCGTTTCGAGTGCCAACTCCGCCCGCCGTTCCTGCGTCATCATGTGAATATACGTGCCATCAACTTTTGTATTGCACATGGCCCATGTATTGGGCGCACAGCCGTACTCGTTATCGGTAGCCATCGGTCCTTTGCGTGCCCGTCTGAGCAACCGCCGCCGAGCTACGGGATTCGTACTGTTCAGCACCATTCCTTCGATGGGCGGAATCACGTTGTACTTGTGCTTGATGTGCGTACGGAGATCGGCTGCAGCATTGTAGATATGTTTCTCCAGCTTACCAGTACCAATTACAACGTACTGGATTGGCTGGTTGGAGGTACTGGACGGATGGTCTACCGGTAAGCTCGCAAGATCAAACACCGCAAGGTCCTGGAGTCCATAGTCATGCGCAAGAAGCTCAAGAAACGACGTTAACGACGGCGCTGCGCCTTCAGGCACCGCTGGAAGTTCAACCCGCGGTTCAACCGCCAATGGGCTCGCTGTATCTTCACGGAGGTACCATGGAACGCTCTGTCTGCGAGCCAAAGCAACGCCAAAGCGTCGTGAAAAGTGAATCATTGCTCTTTTTTGTCTGAAAATTCAGATCTTAATTTTTTTTTTTTTTGTCTGAATAATTCTCAAAACTTTTTTGTCTGATGCACTTTTAAGCAAGACTCATCGCGATGGCTAAGTTGGTACATAATGTGCAGAAAAAACAGCACCGTGAACGGTCACAGACCAGTGATCGGGCACGGTACGGGCTCTTAGAGAAGAAGAAAGATTACCGTTTACGTGCGGCCGATTACCACAAGAAACAAGCGGCGCTCAAAGCCTTAAAGGCCAAAGCAAAGACGTATAACCCCGATGAGTACTACCATGCGATGACCCGTAAGAAAACGGACGACCGAGGCATCCTTGTGGCCGAGCGGGGCGAAGAGGAGTTGCTGGTGGCGGCTGTGAAGCTCTTGAAGACGCAGGACGTGAATTATGTGCGGACGCTCCGTCTCCAGGAAGTGAGCCAGATTGCCAAGGAACAGCGTGGCGTGGGATTCACGGCGAGTGGTCAACATACAGTGTTTGTGGATAGTGTTGCTGAGCAGCAGAGATTGACACCCGAAGTGTTTTTTGATACCGATGAGGCAATGGTGGATAAGCGAGAGAACAGATTGCGGACGAGGCAGTTGCAGCAGCCAGTGCAGCCTTCAAAAGACATAGAAGACCAGGAAAAGGTACAGAAAGAACGACTTGCTGAGTACAAGAAGTTATCGCAGCGGATCGAGCGTGAACAGGAGCTCGGGCGTCTTGAGGCACGTATGGAGCTTACCAAAGAGTTGATGAAAAAGGGCAACAAGAAGAAACTACAAGCTAACGGCAAGGTTCAGTTCAAATGGAAGAACCAGCGTAAACGTTAGGTTGGTGGTATGTGTGTTTTTTGTATAGTATTAATCGTGGTTGAGGCTTCTATTTACGTAGTCAACGAACATGGGCGAGATGCGGGCGATATCTACCGAACGCATACGGTTCAAGGCGATGAACGAGCGCCGGATTCGTTGGAGTTGTGCTGCCAGGACAGAAACGGGTGGCATTTCGATATAAGTATCTTCCACAGCCACGCGGCCTCCGATGGCGGTGAGTTGTTGGTGCTGGAGGACGAGCGAGACTACGGCCAGCGTACGGCGGTCCAATTCCTGGAGAAAATTGGTGCCCAGCGTTGACTTAACGATAGTGGCTGCGTTGGGCGGAGGAGCTTTCTTGAGGACCAATGCGTCCCAGATCTCGTTGATAGGAAGCGTATCGCCCGCTACGATATCGAATAACGGTGAGTCCCACCGAGAATCGGCGCGGGGCTCTTCGTACCTCATCACGAGCTGTACCGCGAGATCTTTGTTCCAGGGAGAAGAAGTCGCACTGGCTCGGTTCCATTCCTCGCGCTGTTTTTCGCTAGCCATGACATGAACCACACAGTGCGGAGTCACTACGCCCTTGGCTTCACAAAAGAGCTGGTACCGAAACCCTTTGATATACGCCAACGTATCGAGCACCACGATTGTAGTTCGGGACAAATCACGACGCACGGCCGAGATCTGGGCGGCACGTGCATTTTTCTCCTGTTCACTATCGCCATAGACATCGTGCGCGATGCCCAACGTCTCGTCCGAATGGTACACCACCGTATAATTAGAACCCGGGACGCCTGGTTCCAAAGCTCGAATTTTGTCCTGAAGCTCAGCACAGAGCGCTTTGGCAATCGTCGTTTTTCCTGACGCCGGAAGCCCCGTAAATGTTATCAATGGCATATGAGGAAAGGTTTAGAAATTTTTCACTTGCACTTGTAAATTTTTCACATCACCTTAATTACTACCTTTTGGTTTTATGTCATTTATTCCACGTCAAGTATTTCCCAACTATAACCTTCCGCTTGCCAACTTCAAGGGTCATCACCAGAAAGCGCTCACGCGGTTTGGACACCTTGCGCCGCAGATCGATCTTGTGCTTGATGTCCGCGACCTGCGGGCTCCTGTTTCTACCACCAATGTACTTTTTGACCGGGTTCTTGCCCAGAAACGTAAGATCGTGGTATATACCAAGAAGGATTTGCTGGTGTTATCGACGAAATGGCTTCGACAGTGTCACCAGGACGATTATCTCGTGGTGGATGCCCGTAATCGTCGCGATGCGCAGCGTATCATTGATCTCGTCAAGGCGCGCTACTTTGACATGGACCCACCTCCGCCACTTGGACTCCGTCTTATGATCGTAGGGATGCCCAACGTTGGTAAGTCAACTCTTGTCAACACCCTCCGCGATGTTGGTTATGGCAGAGACCTTCTTCGAGGCGCGATCCTGACGAAAAGACGCAAGGTTGCTCGTACGGGGGGCCAGCCGGGCGTGACGCGCGCTACCAGCGAAATTATTCGGCTCCATCAGGACCCCGATATCTTTGTTCACGATACTCCAGGGGTGTTTTTGCCTACCGTGAAGGATAACGAGACGATGTTGGCGCTCAGTCTTGTGGGATGTGTACATTCATCGTTTATTGATCCGGTTATCGAGGCCGATTATTTACTTTACGTTCTAAATCTCCAGGATCCTACCGGGAGAGCGTACCGCGAGTATATCCCTGGCCCCACTAATTCAGTGGACAAGCTCCTTAAAAACATCGCTAGCGCGCGTGGCCAGCTTCGCGCGGACGGAACATATGACGAGTTGGCCACCGCGGCGCACTGGACGTCGTTGTGGAAACAAGGAAAACGCGCGCGGTACCGCGGGCTTTTTGACGCGGCGGCGATCGCTCAAACCGACGCCGCGGGAATGGCGGCGCTCGCGGCCCAGGAACGCGCGCGCGTCGCGCACTCGGGCGTTAGCGACAGGCTCGTGGCGCGCATGGGCAACGACGGGACAGCCACCGCCAAGCACCGCCAACGTACCGCCAAAGACCGCGAGTACGACTTGCGCAATGCTCTCTTTAAGCTCTAGCCCAACAAGTCTTGAATATCGAAAAACTCATCGAATTCTGGCGGTGGAAGCGGCTCGTTACTTGTTTCTTTCTTGATCCGTTTGTGACGCACGTAGCGAGAATCTAACGACGTCTGTAGCGACGAAGCATCGGGCCACGTCCGTTTAAGAAGCTGAGGAAGCGAAAAGAGCAGAGTCTGCGAATTGTCAATGTTGATGTCCACTGACTCTGCAAGACGACGCTGGAGATGCGCGGTAAATTTAGCGATAGCAGGCGACGGCATAGCGAGGATATCGTGTGCGCGGCGCGGGACCGCGACGTATTGTGTCGCTACCAAATCGATTTTCTCGTTCGAGACCACGTTGTGCTCGTCGGTATCGCCATCGAGGTTTCTTTCAGTAATAAATGTCTCCATTTCCAGTAATAGCGCCAGGTCCAGCACCAGGTCCAGCGCCAGTTCCAGTGGATCTGGTTTGGTGAGCAGAGGAAAATGGCCCATTTTTTCATCTTCTCTCATAGCTAAACGGACCTGAACCATTCCGTACAGATACTTGTTGGCGACTTTAAAGTGGTGGGGAAACATGGCGACCACCGCCACCTCCGAGTTATCTTGCTGGACATAGCGAGCGAGACACGCGGCGTCGAGATCGAGCAACGCGCGCACAAACGTATTAAAACTAACGAGGTGCGCGGTGGACGCGGTCGCGCGCGGCACGACGTAGTGAGATTTCTCGGTAAGATAAGCGTGCGGTAAGCGCGCGCGCTTAATAAAACCAAGCACCGCTAGCGACGGCGTGGTAGGAAGTCGGGCTGCCAGTTCCAACGACGAATCCAACGCAATGATATCGCCCGTGGTGTAGCGGTAGCCAGGAACATAATCAGTAACTTCTACTTCTTGTTCGATACCATTGTCGTGACGTTTGATAAAGTGCGTGGTGGTACGTTTAATCAAAGCCGAGTCCAAATACTCGTGGCCCAGTGGAAGCAGCTCGGCGTTGGCGGCGGGATATAGCGTGAGATCTAGCGAGAGATCAGAAAAAGTTAGCGAGCCCGAAAACGCGGCGCGTGGAGCAACTTTTTTCAACGCCAACACCTCTAAATCTTCACTATGGCGCACAATACTTACGCCCATTTCTGTCAATTCTGTGCGTGTATCTTCTCTAATCTTTTCCTCTCCGTCCACGTAGAGCGTCCGGACGTACTGGAGATGTTTTGTAGGAAGAAAAAGCGCCGCTGCCCGCGCAATCGCTTCAGTAAAGTCACCGCACGGTTCGCGGACCAAATCATCACCACCACGATCCCATGCCCGCCACTGCGCCGCCGTAAGCGGACCATCGCCACTAAGAATCGTAACAGTGCCGTCACAATAATCAACAGCAGCAATGCGATCTGTTTTGCGTGCACGGAGCACGGTACTGGAGAAGATTTCCAGGATTGGATCGGGACCAAAATTTTTCAGCCAAGCCAGCGAAACCAGCGAAGTGAGAGAAGCTGGTGGAGCTAGCGACGATTGTTTGGTGCTGTGCAAAGGCATCACCAGCAGCTGATGCTGTTGCCGGTGCCTTACCACTACTGTAAAAGCCTTCATGAAACGTGTCCTCCGGTTACAATTACCCTTTGAGCCGTGCAGGAGCGCGCCCTTAAACCCTGGACATCGCTGGGGAACAGCATGAGTTTACCCTTCAACCACATGTACGGCTACACGCCAGTGACACAGGAGCAGCAGAGCAGCGGTGTTGCGATCAACAGCGGCGTTCCGATGGCGCCCACGGCGAGTTTTGGGCCCTACGCCGCGCAGGGAAATGTGCTGGGTGCGGTACCGGCCTCTGCGCCGGGCCCACCAGCACAGGGCCCAGCAGCAGCAGCCACCTTCACCCAGATCCCTCTGGTGATGCCCTCCGAGTTCCAGGAAGACTTCTATGCGCCTCCCCCGCGCTACCAGCGCCAGATGTTCCAGGAACCAGTGCTTTTTCCCATGGAACAGCCGTATCCCATGGTCTACTCGCAGTACCAGAACCAGTACCAGTTCCAGATGTACCCGCAACGGCGCAGCGGCTTTGATCCGTACATGATGCGTCCTCCGCTGCTTCCCCAGATCCAACGCATCAAGAGCGAGCCTGCTGTCTTTCTGGCACCTACAGGCATCTCGATGGGCAGTGGTGTTGGTGGAGTACTGGAAGCTGCCAACTTCAAGCCGATCCAGACCAAAAAGAACCTGCGGCCTCGCATCAACACCATCAGAACCGACCAGAAACATACCCACGCCGATGTCTTTGGTGAAACCCTGACGGACGATTTGTTTGCTCATTTCCAAGACGTGCTCAAGATCAAACGTAAGGACTCCAGAGGTTCTCGCTCGCTGTACCAGCTCGTGCTTCTGCTGCCGCTCGAATGCCAGTTGTTTGACTTGTTCATCAACTTTTTATCCCAGTCAATGGACGCTTTCTTGCCGCAACGTGTCTTTCGCTACGTGATCCCAGAATTGGCTCTTCACGATGAAACGCACATGATGTTGGACTCACTCTTTTGCTTATCTCTGTTGATGCTCCAGCGGTTCAAACCAGACATTGTCGATTCTCTGGTACCCATGAAATACTACCACCAGAGCATCAAGTCCATTCGCTACAACTTGAGCATCCCAGGCATCGAACAGGCCGATAACGGCATCATTCCACGATGCTTGATCAGTACCATCATCTTGTGTATCTATGAACTCTTTTTTGTTGCTGTTGACGGGACTTATGTCAAGGGAGCTCTGTCGTTGCTCCTGCTGATGATGTCGGCGAAATCTCCAAGTTTGCTCAAACTGTCGCCGTTCCACGAAACTTGTTTTTGGGCCGTGTTTGTCTGCGACATGATCTTGAGTCTCAAATATAACCAACCAAACATGTACTCCGTCAACAAGTTCTGGAGACCTTTAGACCCGGAATACTTTGAACTCTTGGACGTCTATCCACAATCAGACGAATTCTGTTCCCAATCCACATTGATTTGGTGGATGCACAAAGCAGTAACGACCCTCAGCACCGTCAATGACTTTGGAAACCGTGTCAATGTTCCTTCACGCGAAACAGTCGAAACAAACGCTCTCTTTTTCGAATGGCTCGAACTCAAAAAGCTCGTGGATGAATTCGAACTCAAAATGCCAAAACATCTCGAACCTCAGATCTACCAGCCAAACGGGATTGACCGTATCTTTCCTCTTCTCTACTTCAAAGATGAAATCACAGCCATCATCGCTCTCAATTTCCGCCTCCTGAAACTCGCGTTGTACGAACTGCTTCTCAAAAAGACAAACGTTGGCTTGCCTCAAGTCCATGCTGAACTTAAACAGTTTGGTCAAGGCTTTGGTCAGAGCATAGCAAAGGATGTTATTGGTATCCTCAAAACCTACGATGCTAACGTTACAGTATGGCCAGTAAATATCCACGCGCTTCGCCAAGCGGCCCATTACTTAACTGATGACCCAGAAGCAATGATAAGCTTAGAGGAATTGATCCTGCGTATCGTCGATGTGTGTCGTCTTCGTCTTAAGGGAAAATAATTTTTAATGTATGTTTTATGTGTGATAACTCCGGTTTACGTCAAAACGCAGGCACCAAACTTTAAATTTTTTTGAACCCTCTCTCCCTTTTTATTTTTTTAATTCCGTGATATTATATACAGGTTTTATATACTTTTATATGCACTCTTTTCTTCATATTCATATTTTCCACTCATTAAAACGTTGTTTCTGCCCCTCCCGCAGCCATGGAACTCAGGGCCAATAGCCGGAACCCTGATTTCTGTCACGATGTAACTTCGCTGCAGCTTACAGATATCATAACCCAAATGAAAGCAGCGCTTGAACCGCAGAAATCTGACGTGATGGCCGCTCTTGGAAATATTCTCCTTACGAATCGTGCGCTCTATACGTCGAGCTACGTGCCACTCCATGCCACCAATATTGCTTGGTGGCTTGACCAGAACCCTGTGGATTCCTTGCCTTACTACCGGCTTGTGTTCTTGACGCTTGGTGACTGTACGGTGGCCGATTATGCCGGGATTAACCGGTGGTTGAACCAGCACTTACCAACAACCAGCGTGCTGTCACAAACGGAGATATGCAAGGGGCTCTGTCAACTCTACATGCGTCATCCTGTCAAAATTGCATATGACACCAATTACAGTCAACTTTTGAATATCGATGCCGTGGCTCCGAGCGCCGTCGGGCTCCTTGTAGCGGTGCTTGACACAACCGAGCTCGATGCGACCCATCACGACGATGTGGCACGGCGTGCGCTTCGTTTGCTTGGAACCAACGCCGATTTGGCAGTGCTTGCGTTGCTCAACCACTTACACACACCGGTGCTCGACGCCGTGCTTCCGTACACTGATGCACGGCTCTACAACAAGTGCATGAGATACGTCGTCAACAACGATAATCCCACAGCAGCACTTGTGCTACAGTTGCTCCACCGCCAATGTGGCTCCACGCTGAAATTTGTCCTGCTTATTGGCTATACACTTGCCAGTAGGTTTCTCAAGGAGAATAACATCGTCGTCGATAGTGTCGATCTCGACCTGCAACCAACGTATTTGGATGTACAGAATATGGCCGTGTTTCATCAGCCTCACAAACAACAGCTGCAGCTGCAGCTGCTGCAGCAACAGTATCTTGATCACCTTCAACGTATACTTCAACAACCACGCCCCGCACAACAATCATCGTCACTTACCGATGAAGAAAAGGAAATCGAAGCTGAAAAGCTTTTCGTTCTCTTTGATCGCATGGAAAAGCTCGGCACCTTCGAAAACTTCACCAATCCTATTCGCCAGTGGCAACAGGAAGGCAAGTTCGAAGATCTCGACTAGTTGACGAGCTTATCTTCGAGCTTGAACACAAGAGCAGTTCTGGTAGGGATGTACACCATCATTGAGTTGGCACGATTGTTCCATTCTTCGGGTGAGGTAAAGTAGTCCACAGGTTTACCATCAAGACCAATCTCGTCCACACGTGCGTGTCCACCATACTGGTCATCGTCCGAATTCAACACCATACGGTACGTACCGGGAGTATCAACCCCAATCTTGTAGTCAGCATACGAGTTAGTAGGATGGAAGTTGAACACAAATACGAGTCCATTGCGCTCAAAAACAAGCACCTTGTCGCCCTCGTGTTTCAACGAAACGTACGCCTGTGGAGCTTCCAACACGTAGTACTTCGAGTCCAAGTGCTGGATGGCTCCGTCAAACGCATACAAGAACTTGTAACGTAACAAGTCATCGTCAATCAAGTTGAACTGGCGACGTGCGTAGTGGTACAGCTCGTTGTTACCTTCACGAGGAAAGTCCAACCATTCGGGGTGGCCAAATTCGTTTCCTTCAAAGTTGAGGTATCCTTCACCACCAAGAGCAAATGTCACAAGACGGATCATCTTGTGGAGCGAAAGACCACGGTCAATGACCGGGGTCAATGGCGACAACACGGACATGTTGGTGTACATTTCCTTGTCCATCAACCAGAAAGCGATTGTTTTGTCACCAACTAACGCCTGGTCATGCGACTCACAGTAACTGATACACTTTTCGCCGTGACGACGATTGGTCAATGTGAACACAATGTTTCCCAAGTCCCATTGTTCGTCCTGTAAATGTTTCAAGATCTTGATCCACATGTCAGGGATCGCCATCGACAAACGATAGTCGAAACCGATCCCTCCGTCACTGATCGGAAGACACAATGTTGGCATTCCACTGACATCTTCAGCAATCGAGATAAACTTAAAGTTGTTTTCCTTTGCTGAGATTTCGCCCAAGAGTTTATGAGCAAGCATCAAGTAAGCAATCGCATCGTTGTCAACCCATTCAGGGTTAAAGTACTCATTGTAGTCACCGCTGAACCCGAAACTGAGCCCGTGGTGTTTGTATAACATGCTGGTGACACCATCAAAACGGAACCCATCAAACTTGTACGTGTCGATATAGAACTTGAGGTTGGACAAGAGGAAACGTAATGTTTCGTGGTTGGCGTAGTTGAACAAACGTGAGTCCCACAAGTCGTGGTTCCCGCGTCCACCACCGTGGAACAAGTAATGGTCGGTACCATTGAACATATTTAAGCCATCTTCGACGTTCTTGGACGAGTGTGAGTGGACCACATCGAGTAATACCCGGATCCCCAAGCTGTGGGCGACATCGATCAATTCCTTCAAGTCTTCTGGAGAGCCATAGCGCGACGAAACCGCAAAGAAGTTGGTGACTTGGTACCCAAACGATGCATAGTAAGCGTGTTCCATTACGGCCATCAATTGAATGGTGTTGTATCCCAACTGGTGGATTCTCGGCAAGATAGTAGTGGTGAAGTTGCGGTACGAGCCGATTTCTGGTTTGGATGTCGAGATCCCGACGTGGGCCTCGTACACTTTAATCCCCTCACGAGGGTCAATTGTGGGGCGGGCGTGTTTTGCAGTGTAGGTTTGTTCCGGGTTCCAGAACCGGCCTTCGTAGAGACTGTTTTCAGTCAGTGGAGTTGCACGCGTGAGCCATGGGTCCAAGCGGTACACAGTTTCGCCCGATGCAGTGACAATGGCAAGTTTGTAACGAGAATCATGTTTGATGGCGAAATCTCCATTTACTGGTGGGATGGTGAGAGTCCATAAGCCAAAGTCGTTGGCACGGCGGAGTTTATGGGACTCGGCGTTCCAGTCGTTAAAGTCACCGACAATTGCCACAGATTGGACATCAGGAACGTATTGATGGACCACGATTTCCTTATTGGAGGCAGGATGGACGCCGTACTTCGTGTATGACGATGCAAAGTCGTAGAGCGAGCCTTCGGACGATTGTAAGTCAGCGGCCCATTTTGCTGCGCGATTGTGACGAGCAAGAAGGGCATCTGTATGTGGTTCCAACCATGGATCGAGATCAAGCACACCTCTGATAGCAGACATTGTAGAAGTAGTAAAAAAGAAGTAGTACGGAATAAAAGAAGTAGTAAAGAATTAAGACAGGTGGGAAATTATTGGCAGTAAAAAAGGTTGAGGAATTGTCCCACAAATTTAGCGCCCCACACTCCTCAGAAAAAGGGTTGGAGAAATTTACGGAAAAAGGTTACGGAAAAAGAATACGGAAAAATAATGGAACAATTCTCCAGAAAAATCCGTATGGAAGCCAACGGAGTGCTTGTACATGATGCATGGAAACCAGCTCCAAAGAATTGAGTCAATCATGATACTTACAGCTCCATTTAATACCTGGTCATGTTGTCTCGTTGCATCATCTGACGCAGGAGATCGAATATATGCGGGGAGAAGAAGATAGCACCTGATTCTACACGTGACTTTCATAGGGGGCCCTAAAACTTCACTTCAAAACTATTCCTTAATATTAATGTACATCATCTAAAACGCTGGTGTAAAATGCGTTCTGCGCCTGCCTCCTCGTACTCGTCCTTACTGACCCACATCTGGTGAAACGTACCCAACGACGCTAAAACACTGCCTCCAATCCATGCCTGGTTGACTCTTTCACTCGAGTTCCCGGCTGCGTGGAGTCGGATCTTGAGTCCGGGGTTCGTGTTGCTCAATTCTTTGTACAACCGTTCCGTGAGCTGTGGAAGCAACGACACACCACCAGTAACAATGATGTTATGTGCCACCAGTGCCCGTAAATCGATATCGATCGTCGATAACGTATGGGTGATCAACTGTCCCAAACCACGGATCTGGGTTGCATCGGCAGCAGCATCGTTTGGTCCAGGCGTAGACTGCGTTGATTCGGCTTTCCGTACACGCTTGAGTGGACGGTAGTCCTCGTAGTGGCTGGTAAACGTAAGCTCACCGCTATTGTCAGGATACTTTGCTGCGAGCTCAGCCAGCGCAAACTTGTACAACTTTGGATCAAACAACAGTTCAGCCATACGGAATCTTTCGATTCCAAGCGTCACTGATTGTCCAGTAGGAAGCTCAAACGCCCGCTTGAACTCGTGCTGCGAATAGTGCTCGATTCCTGCGGTATTGAGGGCCCGATCAGGAATCTCCAATGCCAGTTCCTTAAACTCGTGCCAGATACGACTTTTGTGGAACGCATCAAAGCTTGGAGTAACATCGTATTCTTTGGCAGTATATTGTGCGGCTTCGGGGTACGTTGTCGGTGTCTTGGACCGGATTTTGTACGTGGCCTCAACATCAACCACCGGATCTTTACTGGCAAGAAAGTCCTGGATCTGGTCCAGCAAAAACTGTCCAGCATAGTTTGTTTTCATGGAGTTCTTCAACAACGAAATACCATCAATCACAGGTGTCACACTCACACAATCATGACCCACGTCCACCACCAAACAGTTGGGACGGCCCTGCTGGAACGACACACACGTCGATGTCTTGGCCAAATACAACGCAGCAAAGTCAAACTGTTCATAGAATGTCTCCACGAGCTTCTGTCTATATGCTGGCTCCGTCCACACCGGTTCAGTAATAAGAATCGGCTGTTCCTGGTACTGGACCTGGAGCACGTCCTTGAAATAATGTGCATACTGCCCAATGGCACCGTCCCAATCCACAATCACTGAATCTTTGAGAATAGGCCTGATTTCATGGCCACTACGCGGCACAAGCGCACTTTCACCATAGATCCGTTTGCTGGGACTCGACTCCGAAACCGCATAGTGAGATGTCGTCACAACTTTGGGAAAATCGTCGCCGGCATATCCAATACGCGTGTGGTTTGATCCGGGATCAAGTACTATCGCATTGATCTCGTCTCCGCCATATACGGCCGCGTTACCGTTTGAAGACATGAAAAGTTTGTTAAATTAAATTATTCACTGTTTTTTTATAAACTTTGGTTTTTTGCTTTTGGTGATAATAGTTCACGCACGACAATCTACAAAACACGTGATTCGGCATCGATCAAGTCAAGCAAGAACTCTGCTTCCAAACGTTTGCGGCCATGGATGACCCAGTCGTGAGCCAAGCGTCTGGTCCAGCCCTTTAAGTTGGCCGCTTCCTCAACCGCCACGTCCAAGTTCCCAGAAACCAACGCCTGTTCCACACGGCCAAACACCGATTCGATATCGCGGCCATCTGGCTTTGAGCCCTTGACGGGGAACAAGAGTTTCGAGAACAACAACAGCGAAAGGTGGCCCAATAAACCTGCATTGGGAGGAAGCAACGAAGCTGCTCTCAACTCAGGAACGAGCTGTTTCCACCGTGCCAACAACTGGCTGTTGGACAACAACAGATGGGTGGATTCCAGGGCGAGCAACTGGGCCAAGTCGTCCGAAGCAAGGGTGATCAACTCGTCGTCGGTGCTGGCAGCAAGCTTGACAAATGCATCTACGTATGGTGTAAGCAGTTTGGGTTCTTCGGTTCCGAAAAGCACTGTTCTGAGCTTGACCAAGTGTCTGTGGAGCAACAACTTGTGGTGGTTGGCCAGAATTTGTGCCTCGAAGCTGGAAGCAAACGCTTCCAAGTCACCCAATCTGCTTGTGAGCTGGTCCAAGTGGGCAAGACGGCCATTGCGTTCCTCATCGATCTTCTTGGCCACTAATTGTTCAAACTGTTTTGTTTGTTCAACCCGTACCATCGACACGGCATTGACGGCTGCTTGCGAGATCGTTTCACGAGCAGCCTCGACTTCTTGTGTCAAGCGAAGCCCCAACTTCTGTTCCAACTTGGCCTTTTCGGAGTTGAACTGTTCCAACAAGTTTTCTGTAAGATCCAACTCTTTCTTGGTGTATGAAGCAAGCAATTCGGTTTGCGAGACCTTGAGCTGCGTCTGTAACTCTTCATCAAACGATTTCGTCAAGGCATTCAACTTCTTGGCCAACAGAGCCACGTTTTCGTTGATCACAGCAATGAGACCCGAGTTCGAAGGGACCAGCGATGCATCGATCGACCGGAGCAAGTCATTGAACGAACTAATGGTATCACGCACCGAAGAGTCAACCCGGCTGGCAATCTCTTGGTTCAACTGAATCAATGGAAGTTCCTTGATATCCTTCTTTACAATCTCAATCTCTGGAGTCTTTTGCAACTGTTGCGCAGGAGTATCAGTGTTCTTATCGGATGGTGTGGCAGCCGGAATACGTCCAGAAAGCTTTTCCTTGGTTTCCTTGAGCAACCCTTCGCCCGCGTTTTTCAAGTCTTCGCCTGCATGTTCCAATTTCTGAGTCAAATCGTCTTTCGTTGGCAATTGGATGTTGCTTGCCTGTTTCTGCAATGACTCGAATCTCGATTGCAAATCTTCTACTGAACCGTTTTCAATAAAGTCCAACAATTCCTCGTAGTACGGTGGCTGTTGTTCCAAAACAAAGTCCATCACCTGGTCATTCTTAGTAGCAGCATAAAGCGTACCCCCGTACGCCACGGCAGTGACGGCTGTGGTCTTCAACAAGAACCGGAAAACAGAAAACTTCTTCTTGGCTTTGGCTCCGGAAGCAGCGCCGGTTCCGGCCTCAATCGACGTTTCTGCCATTCTGCGTGCCGAGAAGTGCATACGACGCATATGCTGCACAACAGAAGTGCGCTGTGTTCTAAGCAGTAACATTATAAGTTTGTTGTTTAATTAAACTCGGCCAGTTTGTTCCAATCACACACTTTTTTTCAGGAAAATTGTATTGGTTGTGCATATAGTATTTAGTTGTGCATATACGTATGTGTTGTACACGACCAAATGTATAAAACGATTCCGTCAAAAAGATCAACCACATACAAACAGACGATTTTTAATCTGAAGTTAATTGAATCAAAATATGACTATTTCCGGGTATAAAGTGTACGTTCCACAGCCACTGACTGTCCGTGCACAGTCACTTCATCTTTCGTACGATGCAAAGCATAACCGGCTCGCTTATCCGAACGGCAAATCGGTGTTTGTGAGACCATTGGATCCTACCAGCAACGCTGTGCCACTTCAATTCACCAAACACACAGCTCCGGCGACTGTTGCATCTTTTGCACCTTCAGGAAACTATGTGGCTTCCGGTGACGAGGCTGGACAGGTCAAGATCTGGGACACCACCGGCGAACAGTTTGCTGCGCCCACTGTCAAGAGCGAGTTCCAGATTCTTGCCGGGCCAATCAGAGCAATTGCATGGGACGGCGACGGACAGCGTGTGGTTGCTGTAGGTCTGGGTAAGGATAAGTTTGGCCACTTTTTCACGTGGGATTCTGGCAATTCTATTGGTGAAGTCCAGGGACATTCGCTGACAATCACGGCCGTGGCACTCAAGCCACAGCGTCCATACCGTGCAGCCACCGTTGGGGAAGATAAGGCACTTGTTTTCTACCAAGGACCACCATTCAAGTTCGACAAGAGTGTGCGTGGCCATCATTCCAACACGATCCGTGATGTGAAGTTCTCGCCAGACGGTAAGTGGCTCGTGAGTGTGGGATCGGACCGTACGATTGTGGTTTATGACGGGAAGACGGGTGAGTTTATCAAGAAGATCGAGGCTGCACATAATGGTGGGATCTTTGCTGTTTCGTGGTTCAATGATTCAAAAAAGTTTGTCACATCTTCAGCCGATGGAACCGTCAAAACATGGAACATTGAGTCGGGCAAGGATACTGAAACTGTCACGATTGGATCGGGAGTTGCACACCAGCAAGTGGGTGTGGTTGTTGCTGGTGAGTACGTTGTTTCACTCGGGTACAATGGTGATCTCCATTACTTGAAAAACGGTACCGTGCAAACCGTTTATGGCCACCAGTCGCCTCTTTCCGCCATTGCCCAATCTGGAGACGAGATTTTATCTGGAGGCACTGACGGGACGATTTTCCAGTGGAAACTGGGTGTCTCCACGCCATTGGGTGACGAGACATCGCGTCATAGCAACTACGTGGTGGATATCCTTTCTAACGGCAAGCTTATTACTTCTGGATGGGACGATACGCTCAAGGTATGGAAAGATGGGGCAGTGGAAGCGACCATTGCGTTGTCTGGTCAACCAAAAGTGGTCAAGACCATCGGTACCAAAGTGGTTGTGCTCTATGAAAACAAGATGGAAGTATTTGATGCCGGCAAGAGCATAGCGGTGTTGGATTTAGCGCATCTGGCGGTGGATATGGACGTTGTGGCGGGCACCACGCTCGTTGTTACCAATACCGCAAGTAACCGGATCGAAGAGTATACTGTTGGTGATGCTGGTGTTATTACGCACCAGAGTTCACGGTATGCTGCCATTCGTGCTCCACCAAGCTTGGTGAGAGTTTCTCCTGATCAAGATCATGTTGCTGTGGCCGATACTGCGGGCAAGTATACGTTGTACCGTGCGAGCGATGCCACGGTGGTGACAACACGGTGGGCGTTCCATGCAAGCCGGGTCAATGGAGCGGAGTGGACGAGCGACGGGGCGTTTGTTGCTAGTGGTGGTCTTGATGGACACTTGTTTGTGTACTCCGTTGCTCGGCCACTGAAGGTGTTGAAGTATCCATTGGCGCATCCCAGCGGGGTCAGTGGAGTGAAGTGGCTCGACTACAAACCTGCTGGTGTTAGTCGGTTGGCTACGATTGGTCTTGATGGTGTGGTTAAGGTATGGGACGTTGATTTTTCAGGATATTCTACTTGAGCATTTCGGTGTTTAATCTGACTTTATGGCCCAACCATAAAGCGTGCGTCGTGTGGTCGGCTAGATCGCCGTTGGATGACCGTGGATGGATCAAAACACTTAGCTTGCCATGATGAAGCTGGAAGTACGGCACCACGCGTGAAAAGAGCTCGGGGCTCTTGAAGTCCAACTCCCACATACATAAGGGATGGGGACCAATAGGTTTTTCCCAGAAGCGATAGATGCGAATATCACCGGCTGCGATTTCTGGAGCAAAGTCGTGTTCGACTTGTTGACGAAGATCCCAAGCTGCTTGGCGTTGGTTCTCGGTCCAGTACGTATGGACGTCGTATGATTGGATACCGCCGTAGAAAGACATTGTGTAGTTAAAAAATCATGATAGATGATGTGGCGCAGAAATATATATTGGGTGTATTAGTAATTGATGTGGTGCCGTTTAGTGGGACGGCTAGTGGGAAAAAAGAGGCGTGGCCCGCTACTGCTAGCGCGAAAAAAAAGTATGGCCCGCTATTGCTAGCGCGAGGCCCATGGCGCTGCCGGCAAAATTAGCGACGATATCGCCGAAATCGTAGACGCGGCGCGGATTCACGAGCGACTGCACAAGTTCCAGGGCCACGCTGGCACCGAGCGTACACACCACAAACGTCGCTGCAGCCACGAGACGTCGCCGTGGCGTGTCTATAACAAAGTAAAACTCGGCCGTGAGGACAAGAAACACCAAGAAATGCACCGCTTTATCGTGGACAAACAGAACCAGCGCAAAGCCCAAGTACGCAGCAATACATAACGAAACAAGAAAAACTATGGTCAATAACGCACTCCTTCATTCGGACATCAATACTCACTGATCAAAACACTTTTACGAAACATTAATTGTGATTGTTGTTGATACTTTTTTTATGTCTTATATTTTGGCCTCGTTGCCCAAACCGGCAGTGGTTCGTTCTGCACACGCTGCTGGTTCGTCCACTACTGCTGCCACTAAACAAAAGCTCGTTAAACATCACCAAATCACACCTACACATCTCAACCGTCTTTTCTGTCCACCATGCTACGCTGCCGCGCCACCACAACATGTGTCGTACGCCATGCAACTCTTTGGCACCAAAAAGACTCGTTTTGAATGGTCGTGTGCCAAATACACCGATATTCCTGCCAATATGAAACCACTCCCAGAAATCTTGTTCGTAGGCCACACAAATGTCGGAAAGTCTTCGCTCATCAACAACTTGCTCCAGTCGCCTGATCTCGCATACGTCTCGAATTGCGCAGGATATACCCAGACACTCAACTGCTTTCTGATTGGCCAAAAATTACGTCTCATAGACTCGCCAGGTTACGGCCAGTTTGGCCAGGAGTCCCAGGGTGATGCTGTGCTTCAGTATATCGCCGAACGCCGCGAGCTCCAGCGTGTTTTGGTGCTTGTGGATGGACTCCATGGTTTACGGGACCAAGATACTCAAATAGTTCAACACTTGACGTCCGAGGGCGTACTGTTTGATGTGATCTGTACCAAGGTCGATGCTGTATGCTCAAAGTATCGAGGCAACCACGATGCAATCATCACGCATTTCCAACGTCTTGTTGACTGCGATGAGCTCCAGGCATCGCTGCCCCGCATTCTTTTCAACAACGCCCACACCAACAAACACATCACACGTCATGGCTATAAGGAGATCCGGGCACATCTTGTCGCCTGCTGCGGTCTAATCTAAAGATCGATGCATTATTTATAGACACTGTAACATAAAGATGTAAATTATACAAACATGAAGAATGACGATGGAGGGGGTGTGTTTAGAAACGGCCACGGCCACGGCCACCACCAAACCCGCCTCTGGCACCGCCACGGCCTCCGCCAAATCCACCTCTGGCACCGCCACGGCCACCGAATCCGCCTCTCGCACCTCCACGGCCACCAAATCCACCTCTGGATCCACCACGGCCACCAAAACCGCCTCTGGCACCACCACGGCCGCCTCTGCCGCCAGCACCGCCACCAGGACTCTTTCTCTTGGGCTTAGGACCAACCTGTGGTGGTTTGGGCAAGAATCTTTCCAAGGGCAATAACTTGTCGGGCCCAATGTAGAACTTGTCGCCGTCCTTGAACGAATCGGCCTTGACCCCGTCGGAAGTCTTGATGGTGAAAAAGACCTCATTCAACGGACCCAAGATCTCGTCGACCTTACCGACCTGTGTCTTGTTTTCCAAGTAGATGGGAGCATTGAAGTACGGAATCTTGACATTTATCGAACGACACACAATGTCACCTTCACACGCCTGCATGAACGAGCCCATTTCCAAAACTGTGTCTGGTGGACCTTGTTGAAATTGTGATGGCCCGGTTCTGCCACCGCGGCCACCTCTGAATCCGCCTCTGCCTCTGTTCATAGTTGGTTTAGTTGAATTTTTCACGCTGAATTTTTCATTACACCTCATCCCGCGACAATGTCGTGTAAATCAAAGAGAGAGACATTTATCGTGTGGTTACCGAGTTCGTCTCCTCCTCCCACAACCACCGCCAAAAAAAATCCCGGTATCCGGCTCGCTCCCAGAACCCATCCATCCTTTTTAATAGTCCTCCAACCCAATTGATATGAGTGTTTCTCTGAGTATGTTGCTGTTGAACAGTTTTGTTTCTGTTGTGATACTAACCACAAAATAGCCGCTCCGTCGTTCAAAGTGGGTCTTAACCCCGAAGAGAAGAAGCTCTTTTCGTTCTTGTTCAAGTCGTTAGATCCGGAAAACACCGGCATCATCACCGGCGAAAAGGCAAGGGCCACGTTTGAGAAGTCCAGCTTGCCTCCTGCGATTCTTGGTGAAATCTGGCAGATTGCTGACCAAAGCAATCTCGGTTTCTTGACCCAGTTTGGCTTTTGTTACGCTATGAGATTGATTGGCTATACACAATCAGGTCAACATCCAGCTCCAGGATTGGGTGACTACCCAGGTCCATTGCCTAAGTTTGTTGGATTGGCAATGCCAGCCGATCCACAGGCCTTGCAACCTCAGTCCACCAACAGCTCGTTCATGCAATCGCAACCAAGCTCTACTGTGCCCCAGAACAGTACCACGCTCCAATCCAAACCACAGGATCCCATTGCTGCTATTAGTCCCACGGACTACCAGAAGTTCAGCCAGTTGTTCATCAAAACTGTTGGCTCCAGCTCCGGCAGTTTAGGAGGAGCAGAGGCCAGAAATATCTTCTTGAAGGCAAAGTTACCTACAGCCACTTTGGGCCAGATCTGGAACTTGGTCGACGTCCAGAACGTTGGCCTGTTGAACCTTACGTCGTTTGTCGTCGCCATGCACTTGATCCACGGCTTGTTAAGCGGCCAGATCCAACAGTTGCCTCCGTTCTTGCCTGAACATGTTTTTCTGTCGGTCCAGGCACAGCCAGCGTCCCAGCCAGTGCCCCTGAGCAGACAATCGCTGCATCTGTCAATTGTGTCGCAACAAACCACCGTCAGACATCCTTCGTCGCAGAGAGACGTCTCCAACGCCAGCACTGCTCCTCCTCCTACTGAATGGAATGTCACACCCACCTTGAAACAACAATACGATTCCATCTTCAACAACCTCGACAAGTCCAAGTCCGGCACCCTTAACCCAGACCAAGTGGCCAACTTCCTCATGACGTCCAAGTTGAACCAACAAGACTTGGCTGCAATCTGGGACTTGGCTGATATCCAGAACACCGGGATCTTCACCAAGTTGGAGTTTTCTATTGCGTTGTTCTTGGTCAATAGAAAGTTGGCCGGTGGAAAGTTGCCCAATATCGTGCCTCACGAATTGATCAATGCTTTGAATGCTGTGTCCCAGGAGGAACAGAAAGCACCACAACCACAATCACAACCACAACCACAACCACAGCCACAACCAAACCAGATCACCAAGCAACCTACAGCCATGGACGACTTGGTCGATATCTTTTCGTCGCAGCCAGCACCTCAGAAACCAGTTGAAAAACGTGCTTCCAGCAGCGACTTGAGCCCAAACAACTTGCCAAAGGTCCGCAGCAACTTGACAGGATCTTTCAAGCCTACATCAACCTTTGGCCAGAGTCTTATGTACAAACAAGGCTCGCCTGCTGTAGAAAAGAAGGAAAGCGATTTATTGGGAGAAGATGTCCAGGCTCAGGCTCAAGCTCAGGCTCAAGCTCAGGCTCAAGCTCAAGCTCAAGCACCTGTTTCAGCTCCTGCTGCTGTATCTCCACCACCAGAGCAAAAGTCTGTGAACTACGACGCATTGAGAAGCGTACCACCACCACCAGCAAAGAAATCTGTTCCTCCATCATCTCCACTTCCAAATACACCAAGTGGAACCTTCAGCCAACCACCAGAACAACAAGCTCTGTACCAGCAAGTGTTTCCGGTCAATGATGACTTGTTAGCGGAATCTAATCCTGAGGTTTCTGGTCAGTTATCGCAAGCCACGTCGGATATTGCCAATGTATCTAACCAGATCAGATCGTTGACTACACAAACCACTGATTTGCACGATAAGAAGTTGAGAGCCGACGCCGAATTGAAGCGGATTTTGGCTACAAAGTTGGAAATCGAGGCTAAGTTGAAGCAATTGAGATCGTCGTATGATAACGAAGTCAAGCAGGTTGATCAGGTCGAAGCCAGTTTGTCTGCTGCCAAGGAAGAGACCGAAGCTTTGAGATCAGAAGCATCGATTTCTGAAGCTAAGCTCAATGCACTTTCATCTGATTTCAATACCAAGCAATTGGCAACAGAAGAAGCTCAAAAGCAAAACTCGGGCTTAAAGGAAAGACTTGGAACCTTGAATGCCGAGATTGTCGAGCTTGAGAAACAAGTTGCCGAAAAAGTGACTGAAAATCAACGTTTAAACAACCAGGTTTCGGTAAAGAACTCGCAAGTCCAAGTAGCGTTGGTCAAGTCTCAGGAATTGAAGAATAAAATTAGAGAATTGGTTGATTCCAACAAGCAGCATGAAGCACAGTTGCATGAATACGACCAACACCAGAAGTTGTTGGCCGAAGAACAAGCGAGATTGGAAAAGGAAGTCAAGGATCACCAAACAAAGAATGAAGGATTCTTCTCCGACATTTCGGCCAAAGGTTTGGTTGCTGGCGCTGGTACTGGTGCTACTATGGGCGGTATCGCTGCGGCTGCTCACCATCTTCTTGATTCTACTGCTCGCGTGGCTACTCCAGGAGCTGGCCACAGTAAGGAATTGGCAGCTCCTGAAGCGTTGCCTTCTGATGCTCCTCCATACTCGGAAAAGCCAATCGAACACGATTCGGGTACAGTCACGTCTTCTGTGGCCACTGATTATAAGAACGACGACGAAACTCCGGTGACATCGCCTAGTGGTTCCGACTTTCAGTTTCCACAAGCCGTTGGTCTTCCAGGAGGCTTTGTTGGCGTGCTGAGAACTGATTCGTTGACTTCTAGTGTCCAAAATAATGCTGCCTTGTCTGTTCGTGACGACAATATCGATGACATAAATGACCGTGATACTCTCGACAATGGATCGGAAGAAACACCAAAGAGTGCTCATACCGAACAGTTGGAGCAACCCCGTTCTCACGAAACAAGTGAGAAGGATTCTTCGGGCGAATCATTCGAGCTTGTTCAGGCCGAAGATGCATCTGCTCTCGTTGAAGCTTCGAGCAAGGATCAGACAATTGACAATGAATTCCCACCAATCAAGGAATTGGACTATGATGAAGATTCTTCTACTGATGATGAGTCTGGTGATAGTTTCAACGATGCTGTTGATGACTTGCAGGGAAAGATTTCAAAGGTCACTGTACCTTCTGCAGCCTCTGCTCCTGCTGCTGTAAAAGCACCAAAGATGGATGATTTTGACAGTGCATTTGATGACTTGGAGCTTGCCACACCTGAAGTAGTGCAGAAAGATTTATTTGCAGACGAGTTTGGTGATCTTGAGGCTGCGCAGGATGATCTGGGCAACGACGGCGACGAGTTTGAGGGTGGTGAGTTTCGTTTCTCCAACGAGTTCACCAACGAAGCCTCGAATGCTCCTGACTTTGCAGCTGCTGCCGGTTCCGAATCGAGTGCTGGAGGCAACGATGAATGGGAACAGCTCTTTGCTGGGTTTGGCAATGCACAAGTTACACCACAGACAGAGGCACCTATATCTAATGATGCTGGTGCTACTGTTCCTCCAGCCATTGCTGAGCCAGCTTCGAATGACAGTGATGAGTTTGCTGTGCAAGAATTGATTGGAATGGGTTTTGACAAAGCCATTGCCTTGGACGCATTGAAGGCTAACAATTGGGATTTGGAAGCTGCCACGAACCATTTGTTGGACAACTCTTGAAACTTGTCGTAACCAATTTGAATTTTTATTGTTTTAAATAACTGCAACCCACTACTCGGATATATACGAATACATAAAAGATGATCAGAACAAAAGGGTTGTATATTTGGATCCAGATCTAGTATACATTTTAGCGAGGTAACACCTTCTTCAAGGCTTCCTCCAAGTCACCAACATCATATTCTTCACGGTTCAAGTCTCTCAAATCTTCAACTGGTCTTTCGGCTTGTGGAGTAATTCTAAAGGCATGTCTACTGACAGGAGTGTCCCAGTCGATAATAGCCGAGTGGACAGTACGTCTGTTGTCCCAAATAACCACCGAGTTTGGTTCCCAGTTGGCTCTCAACTGTAAGTCATGCAGCTGTTCGATGTGCGTGAACAAGAAGTTGAGTAAGTAGTCCGATTCTTCTTCCTTAAGTTCGATAATTCTTCTGGAAAAAGGTTTGTTCAAGTAAATGGACTTTCTGCCAGTAACTGGATGGGTCCGGATAAGTGGATGGATGTTAGAAACTGGTTTTCTTCTTTCGATTCCGCCCTGTCCTCTTGAATTGGAAGCCTGGTCCGCTGAAGTATGCAACACATGTAAACCTAACAATCTCTTTTGGAATTCGGGCGAGAGTCTGTTCCAGGCCTCTTCTGTGTCTGCAAAAATGGTATCTCCGCCCGATTCTGGCCCTTCCAACACCGAAAAGAAGGTGGTACCTGGACCTTGCAATTCGTACGAGACGTCCGAGTGCCAGCCAACATTATTGGTTCTGTTGGAAAACGCACGGTCAAATTCGCCCTTGTCTGCTCTTCTGTACGTAATGTGCAATTCTGGATAGTTCCGAGGAGCACCGGACGTTGGGTGGATATGTAATCTACCGAAATGTTGTCCGTATTGTACCGCAAAGGCTGGTCCCTTCAGAGAGAAATCTTGGCTGCGAAAAATCACCACGCCTCGTTCCGCAACCAACAAAGCTAACTCATCCTTTCCAGCATCGTTCAACTGCGATAACTGGATCCCTTCAACAACAGTTCCAAACTTGGGCGTAACACGCTTAATTGTAGTCTCGTTTCCTTCAGGGAAAAGATTAGGGAATGAAGCATCTGCTCTGGTTCCAGGATCAATATGCTTGAAAAATTTAAGTGGTGGATACTTCTGTGTTGCATCCCACGTAGGAAGAAAGTCAGGAAACAGCAGCTGTTCTCTGTTCTTTGCGTTGATCACCAATACTCCATCGGTATCGACCTCATCGACACCTTCAGTAAAATGAATATCGTAGTTTCCAAATCTGTTACCTCCAAGAGAAGACATTCTTTATAGATTGTTAACAACTACTCAGTACTCTCATCTATTTATATTATAGATAGATCAACCGTGGCGTCACCATGACGTAACTTTCAGTGGCCACCAGCCGACCCGAGCCTGAATATCGCTTCATCTTGTCCACATTGCCTCACGTGGCGATTGCAGCATTTGCCTTGTAAAATGCGGAGTACAAAGCCACACTCCGAGAAAAGATCGGCTCGGGTCAAAACAAACGCCACAATTGTTCACATGATTTCTCACCCATGATGTATCACGTGTCAAATTTCTGAATTTTTATTTTCAAGACACGAATTTATAAAGAAAACAGAAGGTCCACCATGTTTTCTTTGGTTCAAGTAAGTACTGTTATAATCACCATTCTTTTGAGCAATACTAATTGGACCAGAATCTTTCGTTTTTGAATAACCCCAACATTGATTGGAAATCAGTGATCCTTGCGTTCACCATTGGCCAGTTTGCGTTTGAAAACTATATCCAATACCGTCAGTACCAAGTATTGAAGCGCAAAACCGTTCCGGCCAGTTTGAAGGCAGAAGTTTCACAGGAAACGTTTGACAAGACACAGGCATATTCACGTGCCAAGGCTAGATTCTCTTTGTTCAACAGTGTCTATGGTTTAGTCCAGAATGTGGTGGCAATCAAGTATGATTTGTTGCCCAAAGGGTGGGCATTCAGTGGCTTCTTGTTGAGTAAAGTTGCTCACTTGTTGCCTCTGGCTTTTGGTGGTGTTGTCACCCACTCGATTGTTTTCTTTGGTATCAGTCAGCTCTACTCAACTCTCATGTCTCTTCCAACCTCATACTACTCCAATTTTGTCTTGGAAGAAAAGTTTGGTTTCAATAAATTGACTATTGGTTTGTGGGTTCTGGACACCGTCAAGTCGGTGCTTTTGGGCAATACTTTAGGTGGTCTTGTGATTGGTGGTTTCATCAAAATTATTGACTCGCTTCCCGATTCGTTTGTTGCTTACTTGATGGTATTTGTACTTGTGGTTCAGCTTGTGTTTATGACAATTTATCCATTGTTTATCCAGCCATTGTTCAACAAGATGACTCCTTTGGAAGATGGTGAATTGAAGACGGCCATAGAAAAGCTTGCTGCTTCTGAAAACTTCCCATTGACTAAGTTGTACGTTATGGATGGTTCAAAGAGATCTTCTCACTCCAATGCCTTTTTCACTGGTTTGCCATGGAGCAAGCAAATTGTTTTGTACGATACCTTGATTGAACAATCGTCAATTGAAGGTGCTGTTGCTGTCTTAGCCCATGAAATTGGACACTGGAAGTTATCTCATTTGCCCAAGATGTTGGCTGCTTCGCAAGTTCACTTGTTCATCGTGTTTTCCATGTTTTCTGCCTTTGTGCGTAATACTTCGTTGTACTCCTCATTTGGTTTCACTTCAGTTCAACCTACTCTCATTGGGTTCATCTTGTTCAACGATATCTTCACTCCTTTTGAATGTATTGCTCAATTTGGTATGAATCTCTTGGTAAGAAAACACGAATACGAGGCTGATGCTTTTGCCAAAGCCCGTGGTTACGCCGAGGAATTGTCCCAGGCCTTGCTCAAGATGTTCAGTGAAAACTTGTCAACATTGCAGGCTGATCCTTTGTATTCCGCGTACCATCACTCACACCCAACTTTGCCTGAAAGATTGTCTGCTTTGAACTACATTTCCAAGGAAAAAGTTGGAGGAGAAATCGATCCACTTAAGGAAAAGGCTTCCAAGGAAAAGTCTAGTTAATTATATGTATCCTAATAATAATTCAACTGCTTTCTACTACCATTCTCCAGTAACGCTTGAGTGATAAAAAAATAGACGAAATGTCAAGTATCTTCTTCCAAAATAAAATATATTGTAAGTTAAAGTTCTGTTCCACATAAAATGGTTAAAGTGTACTCAATCAGTATTAGAGAGGTGTTCCTTGCCTGTTTCTAGAAAAATCAAACCTGTACATTTAAAATCAAGATTATAACCTGTAAAAGATTTTTTTATCTCTAAAATATACGGGGTACGTCAAGACGACATTTTTATTTTTGGCCGTGGCAAGCGCGGTTCGCGAACGTCTGGATCCTGATCCCAAAATGGTGACCTTATTCGCGTTCGCCTTCCCCTAACTACTTTTTGCCGCAAATTTAAATGAAAAAGAAATACTAAACCTAACCTAACCTAAAGAATTGAAGACTGCAGCAAAAATCGTTGCAGCTATGACTAATAATAAATACATTGTGATACTAGTACCAAGTCAACCAACTCTCTCTTAGATAGCAGTAACCTGACACAAATCCTTGTCGGTATTGAATGACGTGATGATAAATTTAGAAGGAGCTTGAATCACACGAGATGGTGGTAACTCAAAAGCCTTAACATCTCGGATCTCCTTCTTAACTTCTGCGACAGGAGAATGTATTGGACTGGGGTATGGGTTAACCTTGACAGGTGTAGGAGGTTCTATGAGGGAACTAATGGCACATTTGTTGACCGGCTGCAAGTTTGGCAGAATAGGTTGTAACACTTTGATGTCTACCATGATTTTGGTTTCCACCTCAGAAGTAGCGGGTAGAGATGGCAATGCAATCTTTGCTTCTTCTGGCCAGCAGCATTCGAGGAAGTTTCTCGTGCATCCTTGACATTTCCCATTGACATTGTCTTCATCACACTTTTTCTTTCTTTTACGGCAAGTCAAACAGCCAGTTCTAGTTCTCTTCTTCGTGGGCTTCGTAGCAGCTTTAGGCTTTGTAACCTTTTTTGTAGCAGTCTTTGTAGACTTTTTAGCTACCGATATGTTAAGTACTTGTTGATATGATCTGTAGTTTGTTTCCATCTTGATTGTTTTATCTCGAGTGTTTGTTTGTTTGACTGGGATAGCGAATACTTTGCTTTGACAACTAAAACACTGGACTACTTGATAGAATAACTAGAACTGTAAACTACTCTTAAAAGTAAGCAATATAGAAAAATTTTCAGCTTTGGTTCCATGACTATATACCTTGGTGTGACTATGTATTATTTAGAGCCATTGATCCAAAATCGGAAACTCAAAGAGAAATAAGCGACGGCATAGTTTCGTTTTGGAAGGAAACACCGAAGAGGAAAAAAAAATGTTAAAAACGCGACATTTTGGGGTAAAAAAAAAGAATTAACAAAAAAATGGACGAGTCCGGAGTCGAACCGGAGACCTTTCGCATGCTAAGCGAACGCGCTACCAACTACGCCACACGCCCTGTAAGAAGTATTGGTCCCTAGCAGGATCGAACTGCTGATCTTGGCGTTATTAGCACCACGCCTTAACCAACTGGGCCAAGGGACCTATTTCTTGTTGAAGTGAAGTTGCAATTTTAACAAATTTATAACTCCATGTTCTAAATAGTAACTTTGCACGACCCCTAAGGTGAAAAATTTATCTCAACTCGAATCATATACCGTTATACAATCACCAACATAGAATGCCTGTTAAAGCTATTGCAAAGACTTCTATTGCCCGTAATGGTGTTGGTGCTTATATTAAGTCATGTCACCGTGTTACAGTCAACTACTGCAACTGGGGAGGCTCATCCACGGGCCTCCGTGAATTGTTGAAGAGTGGTCAATTGAACAGTCTTGCCAACAAGAACACTTCTATTTACTTTGATGTTGTCAAGAGAAGCGGACATCCTTCGCTCACCTTTCACTATAACAATGATGCTGTCACTGATGTTTCCATTGCTAATTTGAATACCAAACAAATTGTTGAAAAGTTCAACGAGTATAGTCAACGGAGTGGAGGCAAGTTGTTCAAGATGAACCACAAAGTTGTTTCCATCAACGACTCTGTCAGAGGTATCTGGTCCCCATTGCATACTCCAAAGAGTCACAGACACAAGATATAAAGTCTCAGAATATAATTTTGAACTGGACTTGTTGGATCCATTGATCTCCTTCTACATGTACATTAATTGTAAATAGAACTACATAATAAAAGTAAAATCAAGAAAACTAATGTTCACAGGCAGGGATGTAAAATGAAGCAATTAAGTGGTTGGTTCGCAACCAAATTTTATTATCTTTGTTAGGCTATTGTACATAAATAATTAGGGTGAGTCTATTAGGTTCCGGGTTCATAGTTAGGTTTCTAAGGATGTGCAGAATATGCTGGAACTTCCTCTTCAATCTCCTGATCGTGAGTCGAATCGTTTGATACCTTATAAAACTTGTTTTTCCAGAAACCATCTTCTCCCAAGACTTCTTTAACGTCCAATTTGTATCCACCAATCCATGGTAAAAACTTGGCCCAAACAAGCCAATATGCCAATCCAATACCAAAGATACCCCAAGTGATAACAGCGTGGATCCAGTAGGGTAACGAGTTGTAGACCTTTTGGCCGTGCAGTGGAGGAATGTATGGAGCGATAATCAAGTACAACGAAGACAAAAAGAAGAAAGCAATTACAGGAATGGTAGCCTTAAGAGGAGGATTCCATTCAATTAAACCCTTAGACTTCTTGTAGTGAATCCACAACAAACCACCTGCTAGAACGGTGTTGACGACGTTCAATGGGTACGAGATAAGATTAAGAACCAAGTTGTAAGCGTCACCTGGTGGAGGAGCCAAGATTGTGACAATACAAACCACCCAGTGCTGGAACAAGCCAACAAATGGTGATCTAAATGGCTTGGAAGTACCAAAGAAACGGGAAAATGGCAACGATCCTTCTCTACCCAAAGCTTGGATAATTCTACCTTGGGAAAAGATAACAGAAATAACGTTACCCAAGGCAGAGAGGGCAACAAAAACCGAAGCTGCCTTTTCAGCCTGGTCACCAAAGGCGTACTTGAAGAAAGATGCAGCCAAAATCCGACCCGAATTGGCAATTTCTTCCTTTGGAACAACTGCAAAATAAGCAATATTAACAAACATGTAGATGACCCCAAGGGAAATAAAAGCAGTTGGAGCAGCCACACGCAATACCTTGACAGGGTTCTTGATTTCACTCAAAGCGTAGTTGGCATTGGAATAACCGACGTATGACCAAATGACGTTGTACAAAGCATTAACGATACCAAAACCAGTAGGTGTGTCGCCACCAAAGGAGTCAGTGAAGTTGTGAGTTGGAGAAAAGTTGTGGGTCTTGATACCTCCACCAAGAGCAACCCAACCTGTTACGGTAATGATGAGAACAATGGCAACTTTGAATACACCCAAAGCATTAGCAATGAACAACCCAGTCTTGACGTGGATACCGTCAACGAGAAAAGCAAACGTGATGACACCGATACCAATACCTCTGGAGTTCCACTTTGTTACTTCTTTGCCAGCAGCATTAAGAAGATATTCACCAACGACAATCGAATTCCCTGCGGCCCAGCCGAGAAAGAAAACATATGAGCCGTACATAGCAGTGATCAAGAACTTTGGTTTCTTGAACATGAACTCAAGGTAGTTCTTCTCACCACCGTTTCTAGGCAAGGCCGACCCCAACTCCATGTAGACCAATAAGCCGGCAAATGCAATGACGGTACCTGCAAACCACATCATCAAGGAGGTACCAACGGAGCCCGAAAGCGCAAAGATGGTCGATCCGGTGGAAAACACACCGGCACCCAACATTCTGTTAATCATAAGAAAAGTGGCCGAGATGTAGCCAATATCTTTCTTGTTCTGGTCAACTTCGATCAAGGCAGGTCTGTCCGAAGAAGAGGTGTAGGACGCATTGTCCACGACTTCTTCCTCGTGCTTCTCAGACACTGACGATTTCCTGTAAAAGTCCGTGAAACCCATCGCAAGTTATTAGTGTACAATTAATTACGATGGGGGACCGACCCTTTGAGTTTTTATATCTTCTGTGCGCTTCAAAAAATAATCCGCAGAAAAAATACATCGCCACAAAGTTAATACGAAATGAGCGATGTTGTAGGTCAAGGTTTGCTCGACTCAGACATAATTAAACAGAAAATATTCTAAATGTGGTGCCGAGACCTCGCAGTACTAAATTAAAACCATTTGATTAGAACTGTGGCTAGACTCTGTGGGGAAAGGTATCTAAGAAATTGTCTGGGCCCAGACTACCGTCGGAAATTGGTTTTTGCAGTGGTGCACTTTTTCTTTTATGTCAAAAGGCTTTTTGCAGCAAATGCCATGTTGGTACCATTTCACGTGATCTCTCTTATTTTCTTTTTTCTTTTGTTTTCACCGCAAGCGGCATCAATCCAGACCCCTGGTGACCCTGAACCGGCCCATAGTCTTGTTCTAAAAAATGTTCTAAGAGCAATAAGTGTATCACAGGCTACAATTGACCCTGATCTAGAATGTTTTTTGGTTCCTTATCCTCTGCAATTGTGATTTGAACCTCCGTGTTGCATCGACCAAGAACTTTGCTCGTGCAAGATCTGCAACAGGCGGTGGCTTGAGCCACTGTACAGTAATGCCGTTTTCCGGCATATTTCTATGATAGGAAAATCTCGCCGTAATTGCCTCATCGTTCTTCGTCACGCCTCTCTTTCGAATACTCTAATTTATTGCTTTTTTTCCTCAACCTTATCGGGTGATTCCTTTCGTCCTTTCAAAAAAATGGAAAACCATCTCGCTTGTTGTTCCCCTGGTTAATGTACAGTAACTTTCAGTGCACGTGATAAAATAATGTCGCATTCCATTCGTGAGATCCTGAACAAATTCGCAGTCAATTGTAGTTGAAGATTATGAATCCCTAATTTTGAAGCCAACGCAAAAACTAATTTTCCAGAACAATACTAATCAACTTTACTAAACATGTTTCCTAAGCGGCAATAAATTCACGGTTATGCAAGAATTTTAAAAATTTTGGGCGACAAGAGTTTAAAAAAATGTGTTCTATTAGCCGCATCTACATGGTAAATGAACTTCGTATACTTTATCAGAAAATTAATCTATAGAAAATACCTAGTCGACCAAAGGGACGATCTGCAATATAAGTAGAACCCTGAAAAGCCTTTGGTGAAATAGTTTTTGTATAATTGAACATACTAATCCTCCAACAACACATGTCTGATAATGATGGTATGACCGTCGGTGACAATCTTATGGTTGTTTACTATGGCAAACAACATTCCAGAAAGAAGTCAGCCATAGTTAATATAAAGCCATTAAGTTGGCTTACGTGGTTATTACTCCTATCTGGCTATTTTGCGGTAGGGGGTGCATACCCAATAACCCAACCACAATTATCCGAGAATGGCCCATTGGAATTAAATTCAGACACCCCTATAGAGTTACAGATTCATGAATTGGAGCCTGGTACATGATTGTTGCAGAGGGACACAAATTTACTAGTTGATGTTTTGCCATCATTAAACAATGGCACCAATGCTAAGAGAGATGGCCATACGCCATGTGACAATAAATGGCGTGAATATCAGGTTGCTCGGAGTGGGGAATCGTGGTCACCTCGGCAAAAATTTGATGGGTGTCCTTTCAATCATAAAAGTGAAGACGAGGGTGTCCATATTAACTGGTCTTACAAGTACACTTGGCTGATAGAATCTGGACCTATTGGTTGGAACAAAATAGCATCGATAATAGGGTCATCCTGGTCTAAGTCAGTTTCAAAAAGTGGGTTTATAACTTGTTACGTACCACCTGGACTTGGAGGGAGCGTGTGGTATCAAACTAAACTTGAGTGGGGTGATGCACAGTATAGAGACCAACAAGCATGCAGACTGGCTGCTGCATGGTCATGTTATTATCGCTTTTACGCCCCACTCAAACATGACCCAGACTCTGGAGCTACAAACTTAGGCTGTAGTACAGGTGACGCAGCAGAGTGCTGATTCAAGGCCGATGGTTATGATGATACTAATACTACATAAGGTGAAGCCTAGTTGGTCATGTTGTAATGTAGAAGGAAAACCATAAAAAACATTACAGAATAATGGTAAAAATTTTAAAAAAAAAAATTAAAAAAAAACTGACGGAAGTGACCATTGGCAAAAAAGCAAATAGAACCATGAAAAGCTTTGTTGTAACAGCTTTTGGATAATTTAACATTCTTTACTATTTATTGATCCTCCCTTCACCCTTTTAGTTACATATCACGTGTCAGGACCAACCGTAGTGAAAATTGACATCTCGGGTATGCTATTTTTTTTTTCTTTCGTAGAATTTCAGATTAAACTTTACTCCAAATGCGAATCAAATTACGATTTTTGTTTATCACATGATGTTATCGATAAGGGTATTATTTTTGCCTATGTATAAATTAATCTATTTACTTCATTGCCTTTTCAATTTCATTCTTGGCTTGTTCTAAGTTCTCCACACTTCCAACTAAGTAGATAAAGTTGGCGTGGTGTTCGTCTCCTCTTGGAATGGAAATAAATGTGTTGGTGCTTGTTCTAATCAGGTTCACCTTGGATCCCTGTGGCCCAACCACTCTTGAAAATAAGGATGGCTTCTTAGAATAGAACCATCCAGTAAATGTAGCTTCCTTTGCATTAGCCAAACGCTCCTCGGTCAACTTGGCTGCCTTGGCGGTGTTCTTGGCTACACCCTTAAATCTCCATGGAATATTACCCTCAGAAGCAATAGCACCTCCCTCCACTACAGTGAACTTGGTTGATGAATCGTCTTCTGGGTATGCTTCTTGTGGAACAGCAGGGACGGGACTGTTTGATAATCTGGATGCTTGTCTGCTGAAAGTACCATGTTGCACTTCTACCTTCAATTCGTTCTTCAACTTCTTGATGAATCCTCCTCTTTCACTTACCAAGGCATGGTATGCTGCTGGGATGTCAAGTGATTCGTTCCAGTCATCAGTCGTAAGAGCTTCAATCTTTTTCTTCAATTCATCAATCTTTTCTGGAATACCAGCAATCTTGATGAATGTAGACTCGTCGTTAGGTCTTGGAACGGAAATGGTAGCATCAAATTCTTGTTCCAACAGTTGACGAATAGAACCACCAGGACCAACAATTAAACGATGCTTTTCCTTTGGAATGTCCATCTCAGCAGTCACCAATGCTTCCTGGCGGGCAACAATGGCCTTAACAGCTTCAACAACCTTGTCAACAATACTCTTGTCACCTTCAGAAATAACTTCATCAGAGCCAGAACCTTCGTTGGGGATCGCCAAAAGCATATGGTATTTGTATCTTGGTAAATCGTCACCACCAGCGTTTGTGAGAATTTGCTTGGTGACAGAACCACCAGAACCAATCAAATCACGGTGGAACTTAGGATCAACCTTAATAGTAACACTAACAAAGTTCTCAACCTCGGTAATGATTTCCTGGATTTTGCTAATGGCTTCTTTCAATGCACTTCTTGAACCAGTCAATTCGACTTCGGCATAGCCCAATTTAGCTTCGCTTTCACTGTCTCTCTTGAACTTATACTCGATACCAGAACCGTCGGCAATGTCGTTGATGGTTTCACCACCCTTACCAATGACTCTAGCAATGGCCTTGCTTGGGATCTTGATAGTTTCCTTGAATCCATTTTCCTTTTCAAAGTTGTACAAGTCAATCAATTCTTCTTGTGCCTTTTCAACACCCTTGGATGGACCTCTGATTGTTACCTCGTCCTTGGACTTTGGTGCATCAGCATAGGTACTCACTCCATCAGCAGATGGAAATCTGATGATCACATTGTACTTGTCCTTCAATCTGTTGATGTATAAACCACCTTGGCCGATCAAACGACGGTGGTATTGGCTTTCAATTCTTACACGAACAAACGTTTCATCAGCAAACTTGCGTGACAATTGGCCAATACGAATGCGCGCTTCTTCGACGTTACGCTTAATACCAGAGACAGTAAGTACGGTTTCTTCGGACTTGGATTCTGGTGGAGAGTCAATTCTGACACCAAATTCTTCTCTCAACAACGTCATGCTAGCACCATTCTTACCAATCAAACGTGAAATGACTGACGAAGGAACCAGTACGGTGGCAGAGTAACCGTCCTTGTACTCAGCAGCATCGGCCAAAACAGCTTCAATACCCTTTTCGATCTTGGCCACCGCAGACTTGACACCGTGAATAGTAACAGTACCGGCTTCTTCGTCAAGGTTGACTTTAACCGAGTTGGCTTCAACGCTGTTTAAAAGCGACTTGAGTGTACTGCCGTGAGGACCGTTAATGTAGGTCTGGTCTTCAGTGGAAACAGACTTGACAACGGTATCGAGGGAGGAAGCAAGCTTTCTCAATTCATCCAAAGCTCTGTCAACCAATTCCAAACTCACGTTGGAATCTGGAGTGGAGTCAAAGTCAAAGTCTTCTGAGTCGGTTTCGGCTTTTTGAGCAAACAATGTGACTCTGGCTCCCAACACAACGTAATCAACATTGCTTTCAAAGGCAACGGATTCAATGGTTTGTGGAACACGCGCAAGCAAAAATGAATCAATGTCTTCGATCACACGAGTTTGGTCGGGACTGATCTTGTTGACGACAGAGACAATGGCCTTCTTCGTGGTCTTGACGCTTTCTTCATCACCCTTGGAAATAAGCTCAATTGGAATAGAAGGGAGTTCTTTTTCCAATACCTCTAAGCTTGGAGGGTTGATGGTGACCTCGTTTTCGGCAGCAATAGTGTTGAAAACACCAGTCTTGGTCAAGAAGGCAGCCACAGCACGGACATGAGAAAGGTTACCACGGTGGGCTTTGGACATTTCCATAACTTCAACGCGGTATTGGGATGTGACAGAACGAGCTTTTTCTTGTGCAGCAGCGATCTTGTTCTTGATACCAATAAACTTGACCTTGGTTTCTTCTTCGCCTGGAAGTTGGATCAAGACGTTGTCTTCTTCAAAAATGGAATCAATTGGAAGGAATTGATACTTGTTCTTGGGAATAGGAACTTCGACAACCGTTATCTTGGAGCGGAGATTGTCGATGGCACGCTTGATTTCGGGCTTGGCAGCCAAAACAGATTCTCTGTCACCAACGATAACAATGGTGGAACTGGCAGAGTTGTGGTCGGGGACAGAAGCTTCCAAGTTGTGTTTAGATACAATTGGTGCAATTTCTGGGCCAGCAAACGCGACAAATTCTGGATCAACAGCAATTCTAGCAGTCAAGTTCTTGGTTTCTTCCTTGACGATGGCCAAGATCAGTTGCTTGGCGCGCTTGCAGCCTTCAACATCACCTTCAATGGTGATAGTGATGGTGGTAGCAAAAACGTCGTCATCGTCGGCGTCTTCTTCGATGGACTCGTCGTTTCCAATCTCGATCTTGACTTCGTTAGCAGCAATGATTGGCTTCAAGGTTCTACCTTGAGGACCAATGATACGGGCACGGACACGAGCAGGCACTGGGAAGGCAAGTTGCACTGGTTTGGTCAATTTCTTGATGACCAAGCGCTTGGCTAACTTGACACCATCAGGCTTACCGGAGATCAAAAAGGTACGTTTCTGGATGTGCTGCGAGGTGGTGCATTCAATGTTGGTACCGGTTTCAGCTCTGACAGCAGTAAGGATCTTGATGAACTCAGGCTTGGTGACATGGAGTTGGTCCTGGACATCGAGGGAAAAGGCTTCTTGAATGGTGGAGAACTTCGATGGCTTTGGGGCACCTGTGGCACTGGTGGACTTCGAGACAAGTTTTGGGGTAGAAGTAGCTTCCGGTAACTTCATGGAGGGACCCCACAGAGTAGCAGCGACTGGTGTGGTTGACTTACCGCCGCCGAGTGTGGGAAATGCGGCCTCGTCGGAGATCGGACGCACCGAAGCAGAAGAAACAGTAAAGGAATCGTCAAGATAATCTTCAGAGTCAGACAGAGATTCGTAGTCGCCGTTAACACGGGCAGCAATGATTTCAGCAGGAGTAGGCATGGTAGAGACAACCGAAGAACAGACAGGTAGGTAAAGAATAAAATTATTTAAATTTTTCGCGCCACGTCGCTTATTAAGTATGAGGTAGACCTGCGGATCAAACGTTGGTTATAAGACACCTGGCCTGAAAAAAAATATTATTATTACTTAGACGCAAACGAACAAGCGCTTGTGGAACCTCAGCCATGTAGTAGTGGATCTGCGGTTTAAAGTTACATTAGCTGCATCACTTTTGACGTGCTGCAGGGAGTTGGGTCTCATTGTACATTGAAGTCTGTTTCAACAATTCGATCCAGATTTATTTGGGACTTATCTTAGATATGTATCTACATTGTTTCCTTTTCTTTCCATTTGCGCTTGACACATCTTATTGTAAGAGACACGTTACCAATTTATTTTTCGTAGGTTGTAGTTTTTTTTTTGTCTGAGCTGACGTAGAATCGTTGTCTATTAATACGCAAAAAAAAAATGATGAAGTTGTTTTCGGAAACTGCTGGAACTTCTACTTTGCGCCTACGACGCTAACTATCCCAGAAGAATGAATCAAAAAGTTCCGACATTTCCCTGTACGGCCATCCAAACGCCCTCGGTCCGTATTCTTATCGTACGAATGCACCGTTCCACCAAATGTGGTGTAGCTTATATACAAGTCGTCTTCACGTGAGCTTTTGGTATTCTTAGGTAACAAACTCTCAAAGTTACTAAGTGTGACCACCTTGTTATTCCATTTGTCGTATGAATTGAGATCAGGTATGCAGTTTGATATGTACTGCTTTTCCAACGTGGTGTAGTAGCTTTCGTACGAGATGAACTTGTGGTTATTGATAGTGGTGGTATACCTGCACATATCAAAAGACGCTGCCGTAGACAATGTAGAGACCGATTGCCTTTGGCTTTGATCAAAAACAGATTCGGGTTGTGACTGACAGCTGCATGTCAGACACGAGATGCTCCTGTCTGAATTTGTATCTGATGTAAGCACAAGCTTTCCTGCGGACAGTGGAGCAAAGGGATCATTAAAACACACAATGCCATTTTCGGCATTTGAGCCTGCATCGATATCTCCGAAAGTGGTACTAATTCCAGTATCTGCATAAGCTGCAGCTGCAGCAGTCGCCGCTAAAAGCGCGTTGTTCCGCCGCGAAGTCATTGAGGGAATACTCTTTAATTTCGACACGGACCGTGTCTCTAGTGGCAACGACAAATCCCGCCCCACACTCAACATACGGAACCAGTGGATCATGGCATAAAATGACCAAAATTGAAATAGCAACTGTTTGTATTCGATCCGCAACCGCAACACATTCTTGTACTTAGTCAACGAAGCAGGAGTATAGCTCTGTGTCTCGTCCTTGTAGAGGGCAGAAATAAGTTGGTTCAAGGAGGGTGCTTCTCCGATTTGGAGGTGCGACAAAGTAAACGAATGAAGCATTGCGCCTCGATACGTCTTGGCAAATGCCCGGCGGTGTTCCTGTGATATCACCGGCTCGAACAACATCTGGTTATTCTTAAATAATTCAAAATATTTTCCTAGGCCAGCCAAGCTTTTGTGGGTTTTGTACTTTTTAAGGTTAGATTTCAACTTGCTGAAGGGGGATGTGGTATTCAGCCCCAGCTCCATATCCGTATCGCCACCGTACGCATCTCCTGAGAATAGGTCATAGTTCGAAGAAGAGTCGTCACGGGTCTCATTTTCTGCTGTCTTACTTTTGACTTGCTCGGCCAATTCGTCAAGCGAGTTTATCTCGGTGTATAGAGACACGATAAGATCCTGAGTATGTTTATCGAGATTAAGTGCATAGATATTGAGCTGGGTTGAATTGAGTTCAAGAAACACTGGTTTCCAGGCTCGCGATTTGGTATTGTAATGGTATGGTGTAAAGAATTCGGTCTTCATTAGAGTCGTTCCGTAAAACTCAAGTGACAGCTTATACTCCGGAAGGGATTCGCGTGACTCAATATACCGTGGTGGGATATCATATGATGGTGGATTCATTATTCAAGGTAAATGCGTTGTAATAGTGTATATTCTAAGAAGGGATTGGTAAAGAATAGTGTTCTTGTTTCGTTTATGTTTTAGTTTCAATTTCAGTCTCTCCTCTGGATCAAGTCTCAGTACCCCAACTTTTATGATGACGCGCTCGGGCCGAGAAAATGAGGGGAATTGTGTGCAGTAGCGCGGTGTTATCGGATGTCCTCCTTTTTCTTTTTCTATAACTCTCTCACCCTTCACCGATATGTCCTATAACCTCACAGGTTTGGATCGTTTGCCTTGTTTATTTATAGTTTAGTCCAAAATATCCAGTATTAATTGACTATAATGGCAATTGTAGTATCAACTTTTGGTCACCGTAGATCTTGTTTTGAGCAATTTTCGATACAAATGCGGTTTATTGTATGACACCAGTATAATTAAAAATTATTCAACAAAGAAATAGAAGCCGTGATTTCACTACAGAGATCAAGACCTGAACATAAATCCTCTCGGTGGCCAAGCTGGCTAAGGCGCGAGACTGTAATGATAACCTCAAAGTAATCTTGAGATCGGGTGTTCGACTCACCCCCGGGAGAATTTTTTTTCTATTGTTACGGTGACTGAAATTTGACGTTACTTCTGCAGTAACATGGTATTGTCTAGGATAAGTTATGGTACACGAATGACCCGGATCGAGCCAGTAGATAAAGCTGTCACCTTCTTATTATACCGGAAAATAACGCTCGTGAGACTTTTTTTACACCAATAAAAATGAGTTTAAAGGTCAGCATTAAATAGTTTAAAACTAGGAATATTTCTCCATAGATAGTATTATTTGAAAGTTCTCCGATAACTCCTCTTAAGCGAGCGAGAAGTTTCTCTTGGAGCTTGTCTTTTTGGTGCACGAGAAAATTCACAACCATTTTTTTTGGTTTCGTTTTATTGTTTTTGGATTTCTAACCTGAAATGAGAATCAGCTATTTTTGAAACTGCTTACTTCGACATTGTTATTGTGTTTCATTTGCTTTGATGTAATTGTGTACAAAGTCTTTATCATTGGTAGAATTGTTGATAGAATTTTAAACTATAAAGAAAAACGAATTAATTTGGAAAAAATTAAAATAAATTGGGTATCAACTAAAATCGTTAATATTGCTATAAGAATTCTAACTTTATTTCATTTCTCTTGATTCTAAAAAAGATATGATATTTTCAATCAAATCTTGTTTCTTCATAGCCGAATTGATTTTATCTTTATACTTTTGTTGGAACCCACGTAGTTGCGGCACGGTAAACTTGAACAACTGGTCACTTTTCCAGGCCGTAAGGATTGCATTGTCGTCCAATTCAGGTGCAGCGACTTTTTGTCGTTTCTTCTCCGATTCTTGCTGAGCCAGTTGACGTTTAGGCAACGATTCCTCCAACTTGCTGAGTCTATCACTGATTTGTTGCATGAGTTCAACCTTATTTGGATCAGACAGAAAAAAACGACGTAACTCATCGAGTTTCAGTAGTGTCACGTCGTTGGTGGTAACACCTCTATCCTCGTCACCGAGATCGATTTGCAACAAGTCATACTTCAAGATCTTGTAGAAATAGTTGAGTGAAGGGTTGGGAAAATCGGCAGGATTGTAGCTTTTATGGAAGAACTGACTTATCAATTGTTTGTACTTGTTTAGCAACTCTACCAGGAAAACAGACTTGGTATCTTCGTTCTGGTTTTCTGTATCCTTGAGGAAATAGTCTGGTAAGGAACGTATATCTTCCAACCAAGGTAACCGGATCAAAAAGAATCCTTCTGGGAAATCCAGTTGGTCTTCGAGATGTTTTGTCGATCCATCAACTCTTGTGGGATACAAGGCGTACAAGTTTGGTTTGGCAGTAGCTCTGGTACACCCAAAAACCACACCATACTTTTGGAGCTTGACACACGACTGATAGAGTATAGAAAAGGTTTTGAATGAGTTCTTGTATCCTCCTCCAGACGAAGACTTGGCACCATCGGCAATATCAGGCGTGACGAAAAGTGGGGGTGACGTATTGTAGCAGGGCTGAAAGTTGGCAAGACTTCTAAATCCCAAAAGCTTGAGGTATGGAGGCTTTGTGAATGAAATATCTTCTGACTCTTGGTTTTCCTTGAGATCAAGATCATCAGGTTCTTCTCGATCAGCATTTGTGGTATCGTGATCGAAGGCGTAGTTTGTGGCATTTGCAAGCTGTTCCTTATTCATAAATAATATTTCGTCTCCCAATAAAGGAAACCCCTTGCGTAAACGTTTTGCTATTTCTTCTTCCTTGGTATCAATGACTTCGCCATCGGCTGTCAATGTTGTCGAAGTGAAAACCTTCTTTATGGTATCGTCCTTGGTGTAGACATGAAGATCGTTCAGGATCTTTTCATGGGAATAGAGCGAGTATCCCTTAACAGTACAGCCAAAGTTGCCAGCAACATTGTCACCGTCTCCGAGGATCAAATCACACGCAAACTGGATCCGCCGGACCTCGGAGACACGAAACACATGTTTACGAATCTGGGAACTGACCACCGGCTGGGTAAAAACCTTGGAGTCCTTGTAGAAACCCCCGTTGAACGAGATCGTGTTGGAATCGTCCTCTGTTTTGAGATAATTGGTGTTTAAGAAGATATCACGGTAGAGATCAGAGTTGAATGTGTTTGGAGAAAGAAAAATGGGTCTGATAAAGTAATCATAGTTGTAGTAGTCGTTGATGATGCGCCAGAGACTCTCCTTGGTCGATACAGACGCGTATGGAGTCTCATTGGTAGTGAACCAGAGCACTTTCTTGTAGTTGAAGTGTTTCTTTTCCAACAACTCGTCCAAGATCCGTGACAATACCAGCGGCAACACTTCTGAATCGGGCTTGTCGTATTGGAAAAGGGTGTCCAAGGCCCGAATTCCTTCACAATGGTCCAGGAGCAAGTCGTTGAGGAGTTTCATATTGGTTAAATTGAGGCTATTGAGACGGAAAAGACGATAAAAACCTGGAACTCCAAGTTTCTTGAGCGGCAGAAGTGTCTGTTGCAGAGGTTCACAGCAGTTGTAAACGTATATCCCCACCCCGGTGGCCTTTAGAGTCATGACCAACTGCGACATCAAGTCGTTGATAGATACAAGAATCTCATAGAACTGCGACTGGTTATTGAGTTCTGGTCGTGAAACAAGAAGTTCTGGAGTTAACTCGATGAGAAACACGATCCCGTCGCGGATTTCGTATTGGTTAAAGTTCATCACGAGCCTCAGGGTTGGGTTTAAGGTACAATTTGGTGCGCGGTGCGAAACTTGACCAAGATGTACGATTTTATAACATCATCATGGCGGTGCATTTTCTCTTAGTGCTCAATCGCCAAGGAAAGACCCGGTTGGTGAAGTGGTTCAATAACAACTACACTGCCAGTGACCGACTGCGTTACGTGGGAGAAATCCACCGGCTCATTTCGAGCCGGGACTCTCGACACCAATCCAACTTTGTCGAGTATCACCAGCTCAAGTTGGTGTACCGACGCTATGCCGGACTCTACTTTGTGGCAGCCATCGACTTGGCCGATAGTGAGTTGGGCTACTTGGAACTGCTCCATTTCTTTGTGGAGGTCTTGGACACATACTTTGACAATGTCTGCGAGTTGGACTTGGTGTTCAACTTCTACAAGCTCTACGTCATTTTGGACGAGATCTGGTTGGGCGGAGAGATCCAGGAGATCCTGAAACTGAAGGTCTTGGACCGCTTGGCCTATTTGAACCGCTTAGAGTAGCCTTCTGGAAGGATTATGTACATATAAAATAAAAGAGAATTCTATATCTTCTTGATACCATTGTCTGTTAACCGGTCACATCCAGCATCTGTGAGCTTGGTCCAGAGCAGGGTCGTTACCTGGGCAATATCTTGGCCATTGACGTCAACTACAATCACAGTGGCATCGTGCTCATCGTCCAACACCGCAAGAAAGCACTGCTTGACGGCCTGCTGGAACTCGGTCTTCTCGTACCGTTCCTCGCCCCATCCTTTGCGGTTGGCCAACTCTTCCATATCCACTGTCAAGAAAAACGTCAAATCAGGCTTTGGTAATCCTCTGTCCGGTGCAAGGAGCCAGTTGATATCTTTCATTTGGGCCGAGCCTGTGTTTTCCTTCGCCATCGAGTATGCGATCCCCGAATACACGTAGCGGTCCAACACCACAAACCATCCGTCTTCCAACAACCGTACAATCTCCAGAGCCAATTCCCACCGGTTGGCCGAAAAGAGAAGATGTGCTGCTTCGTCACTGAGCTCAAATGACGCGTCGGTCAAGTACCGATGGATCACTTGGCCTACAGGCGTGCTGCGGTCCGGAAACTTGAACAATTTGGCTTTATGATTCACAGCTAACCGTTCTACTAGACATTCTGTCTGTGTAGATTTGCCAGTACGGTCTAACCCTTCAATAAGAATCAATTGTCCTCTCATACGTAGAATGAATAAAACAAAGGAACGAAATTAGAATCAATCAACAGATAACACAGAAATACTAACACCAGAAAACATTAATACACAAGATCATTGCATTACTAGCAGGATCTCTCTTACACTACAGATGTCGCAGGGATTATGACCGAGAGAGTCATTGTCGTCTCATCAACCGGAGATACACCCTAAGCCGTCAATATTCGATCCTATCTACATTCGGAGTTATGTGCAAGCACAAGGAAGACTACGATGCCAGCAGCTATCAAGTTTCTGCGACCGAAAACACAGAAACGACGCCGTTGGGATGGATCGCTGGTGGAAGAAAAAAAACGTTAGTTGGTTTGGGTGGTCTTTTATAGTACCGGTAAGTGCACGTCCACGTCCACGTCTACGTCCGCGATCCGATACAGTAATTTCTTTTGGTTTACACACACCATTTACTTGGTTGCTGTCGTACTTCCTGCAGGACCCAGGCATCACCCGATTCTACCGTAACCAGAGAATTTTTTTGACAACAGCATTTCCGGTTTAGGAAAAGAGAGAAAATGTCGGCCCGCTTATCCCAACAAACCATAGGACCCTGCGACTTTAACTTTATCCCAGGTCATCAGAGCGAGGCACTGCCGGATCTATTTATAGCATGGCCCTCCCACAAACAACAGGCTGACACCTGACACAATTCGATACAGACACAATGCACAAATTGCCACCAGCCGCCGTTGACGTAGACTTCTTTCTTTCTCTTGCTTTTTTGTCTGTTGGCGCCTCCCCCAAAAAAACCTCAGACACCCGAGTCGTTGTAGACATCGCGAATTTTGCTTCCTGGCGGCCGGAAGTCGGTATAATTCTGCGCACCGTCCGCGCGCACGTCCACCAGGCGCAAAGTCAAACAAAGCTTTTAGAACTAAAACAAACAACCTTAAAAAAATTACTCACCACTTGTACCCGTCCATAGTCCAGCACTTCACGTGTCTCCATATCTTATTGTCCACAGCATGTCCGTTCTAGCGCTCGGCACATCGCCCAACCTTGCCTTCTACGCCTGGCGTCTCTACGAAACGCGCGATGTCGAGCTCACCATTGTCAATAAATCGATTGATCCTTCATCGCCCATCGCATGGGACTCCACGTCGCCGTGGGGCTCCGCAAACTCATATAGACCCCACCACTTGTGCACTAGTCTCCTGGACCTTCCGCAAAACTCCATTTCCTTTGACATTGTCTTGTTGAGCTGCTCGTCCCTCCAGGACTTCCACACTAATTGCGTTCTGCTCACACCATACATCAACAAATCAACCCTTATCGTGGTTGAAAGCTCGGGATTCATCAATCTCCAACCCTTTGTTCAGCTCAAAAATGACGTGATATCCATCATGAACGAATCGGACGTCCGTCAGCTCAGCCAGAACCACTACCACCACCAAATCCGTAACAACGACATAAGAATCTACGTGGGCTCAACCCAAGACAAGGAAATCTCGTCTCCAAACTGGACCCGTTTCTACAAACTCTTACAGACAATTCTGGCTGAATCCAACCAGTCGGTCTCGTTGTTACGCTCAACCAACCCTCGTGAATTCATGACCTACCAATGGAAACTCGCCTTGCCTCAAATAGTCTTTGGCCCGCTTTCGGTGGCGTTTGAGGCCGAGTTCCCGGAACAACTCGCAAGCCAGATCTTGTGCAAACCTCTTATTACCGGCCTCATCAACGAAATCTTCAAAATCATCAAAAAAATGGACTGCAAGCTCGTCAAGGGCTACGAGAGCGAAAAGAACTTGCTCAATCACCAGATCTTGTGCTTCCCACAAACGTCCAACAATGAAGGTTTTCTCAATTCCAACAAATACTTTTACGACTTTGCCAATCAGCACGAGGTGGAAATTGACTTGCTTCTTCTCCAACCGATTCTTTTGGGGGACGATCATGGAATTAGAACTCCGTACTTGGAAAACGTGTACTCCACTTTATGCCAGTATCTCAAAATAAACAGTGCCAATGGCTCACTTTTCTTTGAAAGAAAGTCCGCAAGACAAAATGACGCTATTCTTAACCAGGACTTGGAGTATAAACTCGGACAGTTGAGTCTACTTGACAAGGATATTGACAAAAAGATGAATGAATCAACTCAGTTTGAGAACATGAGAATGGAACAGCAACGTTTAAAGAACGAGCTTGACGAGGAAATCAACCAAAGAGACGCCAAGTTGAAAGAATTGAAGCTACAAACAGCTCAGTTGCAAAAGAACTACACCGAATTGCAACGCAATTTTAGCGACATGCAACAGAAGCAAAAGGAACTCAAGATTGTACCTAAGGAAGCCACTCCAGTCGTTGACAGACGTCAGTCAAGGGCCCATATTTCTAGTCAAGATGAAACGATGAATGATTTGACAGATATTGCCATGTATGGTGCACAGTTAAACCACGAGTTCCTGCCACTGGCAGGAACCACCGAGTTCCAGAACTCAAACAAGAACTCGATCCTGCCCGATATGAGACCTGCTAATGAAAGACGGTCGCAAGCACTGCTTCCACACCAGCAATTCTTTGACCAGGGATATCAAAATGGATCATCGCACATGCAAAACGGTTCTCAGATGCAAACTAGTCACCAACTGCACAACAGCCAGAATGGGTCACAGTTTACACCACAGGATCGTGACCTGTACCAGCATTACCAGTCGGTACTGCTGTTCCAGCAACCGTTCCTGTCTTTCCAGCAACAACAACAACAACAACAACAACAACAACAACAACAACAGCAACAGCAACAGCAAACGTTGCAGTCTCAACGGTATGATTACTCGCCCATGGACCAGCTTCCGCCACATGGGTTACCTTCTGACGGACTTCCACCTAACCAGCTTCCATCCAATCTTCGTGGATCCAGCTCGATGGTTTCAAACGTAAATAGGTACCAGCAGCAAGCTCAGAACGGTGCAATGAGAAACCGGGTCAGTCTGAACCCCATCAATCCACACAATGAAGGATTCCAGTCGAGCCAACACTATTCGCAAACTGCCAGCTTTAACAACGCAGCACCAATTGATCCGCTTATAGAGAACCGGTTTAAACCCAACCCCAAGAAGAACCGCCGTTCAGCATACCCACTGATGAATGGGAACTTGGACGGTTTGGATATGGGAGGCAGAGGAGGAATGCCTGTACTTGGAGCCAAGCATAGATCTGTTGTTTCGATGCAAAGTCCTCCACCCAAAAAAATCAACCAGTTTGCCAGCTCTGTGACCCTCAACACAAGTTCATCTACACAGAACTTGAACCAGTTCCAGAACCTGAGCCAGAACCAAAACCAGAACGGTGGCAATAACCAGTACAAGAGCCCGCATCTCCAACCACCAATGAGCTCGAATGCTTCGACTCGGATGAACATTTCTACTCGTAACGACAGTGAAGTGGTGTTGCCTGTTCCCGACTTTGTGCAACCAAAGTACAAAAAAGAAGAAGCACCAAAGAAAAAGAAGAGAGGTTTGTTCCGGAAACACTCGAAGTAGTAGTAGTAGTAGTAGTAGTAGTAGCCATGGTATATGACAATTTATCTATTTTTATCAGGAATATCCTGTAGTACATACTGTGGGTCTAGGCGTTATTAGGTATTATAGTGCATCACATGATCAAACATTTTGACAAAACAAAATTTTGAGAAATTAACCAATCAACTTCGGACTGAAAGAACAGAGAAATGGCACGCAGATCATTCTACGAAGACAATGAGGAGACAGTGACTACTCCTGGGTATAACACAGCTATAAGAGAACAGGCAAAGCCACAAGAGAATGTTTCATTTGTGGACGGGATGGAAATCAGAACCACTCCGTTCTTGGAGCATTATGTGAACAAGGTCCGATTGGCGGTACATGACCGTGTTGCTGTGTATGAAGCTGAGTTAGGAACACAGAAGACTGCATTAGTGAATGAGTTACTGTCTATTTCACGTTCCATCAAAGACACAATTAAGGAACCTGTGTTACCCAACCTCATCTACATATTGACAGCAACATTGTCCGGGTCGATTTTGGTGAATAGACGGGCGTTCCCATTACGGTTCTTGGCGCCATTGGCGTTTGGAACAGCAGCCACTGCATATTTTGCTCCAAATACTTTTGAGACATTAGTTGAGAATTACAAGGCAACCGAACGGGAAGGATTGCCTGAGTTGCATAAGCAGAGGAAGGAGATTGTGGTTGCCAACTACCACAAGTTCAAGCAGGAGTTTAACAAGACATTGGAGTGTGCGAACAATCAATTAGAAACCAGGGTTCATGACGCGAGAGTATGGTTGGAACGTACCATTGAGGAATAAAATTAGCACATCCTTCTTTTTCATTTCAAACGACTTTCATTCGTTGTAGACACAATAATTAAACCTTATTTGAATAAGTAGATACAGTCTCCGAATTCGGGGTAAATCAGTGTCCCAAGATTTAGCCAATAAATAATAATTGTTCCTAATTTCAAACTTTACTTCTAAACGACATCCATGTGTCTGTAATTTCGAGATCGGCTTACCCCCCGACAACGCAGATTGTTTATTCGCCAGTTACGCGGGTGATGTGTCTAATTTTATGAATCTTATGCCTGAGGTTATGAATTCTTTTTTTATCAGATCTGATATGATATGTTACACTACTTATTTAGAAACAAATTTTTCAGGGTGCCACGGATCGAACGGAAACAAAAATTTTGCTACGCAATGTGCAATTTCCTTCCCAGAAAAGGGATTTTGCAGCATTTAGTTTGGGTTTCTTCCCGGCGTTTTCAATGGGCTTGTGAAAAGTGTGGTCGAGAGGATAGGTGTACGTTTCAAGCAGTAATGTGTAAATAGGGAGCATCATGGGCCCTTTAGTCATTTCACCAGTCACCGAGGGGGTTAATAATTTAATTACCACCATGCGCCAAGAAAGGTTATAAGCGAGATTGGGTGTACTTGACTTGTTTCTGTCACCTCGTTCAACAAACATTTTAATTGCAAAAAGAAAAAAAGCTTCACCCGTGCATTGCATTACATTGCATTGCATGAAAACTTTGTTTACAAATTGGGTCCCTTACCGCCTATCCTTAAAAAAATGTAAGGGAAAATATTTATTTTTCTCGCTTCACTTTATCAGATGAAATATTTTACAGAACATATTGCACCCTTCAGTCACTACTAGAGGATGTAAATTGCACTGAAGTAACCCCAAGCAAGACAAGAGTTGATATATATCAAATACTTGAAGATCGTACTTTGATCAAAATCTAGTTATCTGATAAAATCAGTGAGATATGCACGGCGTTATACCGGAATATAAGTGGGTTCATTCTGTTCCGGCTTTAGTTCTCCACCAGGGTGTATTTTTAAAATTGTAAAATTTTTAGGCGATGGGGTATACGGCTTTCTGTGAAGAGTGCCAGTAGCCTTGAAGCTTTGTCTTATAAAGTCTGATCAATGTGACCTGTTTTTGGAAGAAAATTAGGGCAAATGTTTCTTGAAAGATTTACTAAAAAAAAGGCTCAACCAAATGAGCTGGTTACATCTTCTGTAGCTGATCCAGATAATCAGATAATGGCTGATCATCAAGGTAACGATCTTGAAGATGCCATCATTGATGACAAGAAGAAGGTTTGGAAAAAGGCCAGTATCTATAGAGCTTGGCTTTTGATTTGTTACGCTACCGGACCGGTTGCCTCGATGGCTAGAACTTATGTCCCCGCAACTATCCAATCGATTGCTGTCTCTGTTGGTAAAACCAGGGAAGGTGGAAAATGTAAGATGAGAGGTAACAACTGTTATGTTGAATTTGGTACTGGTCATGTTCGCGCGAACTCCTATGCATTATACTTGGAAGCTATTGCTACTGGTGTTGAAGGTGTTATTGCATTTGTTCTCATGGGGATTGCTGATTATTCTAACTACAGAAAATGGGTCATGATTGGTTCTATCTTTTTGCTTGGTGTGTTGGCTCTTCCCTTTGGTGGTTTGACTGCTAGCAACTATTCCACCATGAAGGGGTTGTCAGCTTTATACGCCTTGTTGCAAATTGAAAATGCGGTGTACCAGATTGTGGAAAACTCTTATATTCCTTTGTTCATGAGAGGTGTTGCTGTCAAGGAAGAAGAATCAGAAGAAGCAAGACAGAAGCTGGTCTGGAAAAGAGGAACAGATGTTAGTGTCATGGGAGTCTTTTTGGGAAACTGTGGGGGTGTGACTGCTCTTTTAATTGGTGTGATTATTTCGTACTCACACAAGACCTCTGCTCAAGAAGGATATCATAACTTTTTATACGCCATCTCCGCTGCAGGTGGTCTTACCATCATCTTTTCTGTTATCTCGGCCTTTTTCATTCCAAACTACAAGGGTAAGCAAAGAGAAAAGGGTGAATGGTATATTGTCCTTATTTTCACCAGAGCATTACAGTTGGTCAAAGACTGTCGCAAGTATCCCCAAGCTTTCATCTGTTGTCTTGCCTGGATCTTCTGGTTTGTTTCCTACAATAACTTCCAGAGTGTCTACAACTTGCTTTTCAGAGCCAGATTAGGGCTTGGTGCTTCTGACCCTGAATATACCGTGTTCTCGTTTGTTTCATACATTTTGCAGACAATTGGTCCTATGTTCTGGATGTACTACTATCCTAGATGGAACTGGCACATCAAGACCTGGGGATACATTTTCCTTGGATTAAACTTGTTGGCCAACTTCTGGGGCTGTTTGGGTATCAAAATCAGTTTGCCAGTTGGGTTCAAGCACAGATGGGAATTCTGGGTCTTTGAAGTCATTTATGCTTCGTCTGTCTCTTGTCAACGGGCCTTGATTAGAACTGTGTTTGCTGGATTGATTCCAGATGGGGAAGAAAACCAGTACTTTGGTTTGATTACTTTGGCTCTTACTTGTACTTGGCCAGGGCTGTTGGTTACTGCTGTTATCCAAGACAGAACCGGTAACCTTTGGTACCCATTCTTGCCAAACATTTTTATCGTTGTCATTGCCATCATATTGTTCTACTTTATTGACTGTGAAAAGGGTATGAGAGATTGTGCCATGGCTGTTGCCAAGATTACTGGCGGAAGTGAACTGTCCGACCAAAACTCCCTTGACGGTTCTGTTGACCAAAACTACGAGAAGGAACTCCTGAAACAGTCTGAGACCGAAAAGGATGCTAATATTGACGTGAAGGTTAACCATGAACTCAAGTAAATATAATGTGTTTGTGAGAAAATCGTCTAAGGATACCAATAAATATTACAACTGTTTCTGGATAGTCTAGAGACGATATTCTACGTACCTATTTTTCTAATTCTGATAATAATTTTAATCTTATTTAGTTTCTTATATTTGGAATTTATTTCACATTATTTTAAGTAATTTTAAATTTATTGTAGGATTTTATTTAATTATTTAAAATGCTGTAGGTGGTGAAGATCATGGCAAAACATCCCAAGATGGCCAAGAGGATATCCAAGCATTCCAACCAGTAACGCTTACGTTTTTCTCCCGTTTCTAAATTAGCTTCGTTGACACGACAACAACTTTTTAAATGCAACAATGGTGGATACATGTACACCAAGGGAATACAAGCAAAACAACCCACAAAGGAAATGAATTTGTCCAAGTTCTGGCCGCCGAAGTACGCAACGATTGCCGTGAATACGACAAACGATGACCTGAAACTGTTCTTGAGCCACTTGATCTTGGTTGAACGCTTCCCGGTCCGATCAAAGAGTTTGTTTTCCAAGAGTCTGATTGCTGGAAACAACTGTAATGGAGTCGAGAGGAGAATTGCCAAGGAATAAAATAACTGGATCATGATGACCATGGGTGAGTTTTGAGGCAAGTTCAACAAAATGACCATCTGGATATCGGTGCCGTATGTGAGATAGCCCAAGGAACCAATGAAGATAAAAATCAACGAAATGGTGAGAAGGACCTGGAACAATACCTTGGGGAAATGAGACGGATGAATCATAGATTCTTGGATTGGAATGATGAGGCCAATACCCTCAAATGCAAAGATGGCAACGCCGATGAAGATGGAGAACTCGGCACGGTTGAGGTAGAATTCGATATTGGGACCAAACTCGCCCTTGTTGACAAGAAGCCATTCGTTTAACAAAAAGTAAACCACGGTGGCGAGACCAAAAAAGATAAATCCATTGGCAAGCACTGCCACGAGGGAAAGTTTTGTGATGTCACGAATAAGGGCGAGGGGCACGAGAAGCACAAGTTGAAACACTGTGAACCAAAGGATGCTGAACGAATAACCCGAAACGTTAGCAATAAAGGCACGTAAGTTTTCTGATGTGAATACAATGTAAGCTGCCACGAATCCTATTTGTGAAATGACGATGGAAAACAAGATAAGACGTTGGAGCCAAGCTCCGTAAAGAGTGTAACCGATATCGGCAAAACTAGAGACTTTGGTGGCATTCTTTGCCAAAACAAGGGTCAAGTAGCACCAGTAGGAAAGTAATCCAAAGAAGAGAAGTGCCAGAATCGAAAATACCAATCCTCCATTGGCCATTGCCTTGGGTAAAAAGAGAACTCCCGTTCCAACAAATGCCTTGAGGAGAAGAAAGTAGGCCTTTCTATCGGAAGCAGTAGCGTTTGGATTGTTATTAAGCAACGATGATGTGTCGGAGACTGGCGAAAGCTTGTAGTGACAGGCAATAGCGTCTTCGTCTTCGAGATCTTCCCCGGCAAAATGGCCATAGATGCTGAGAAACTCGACAAAGTTACGAGTTAACAAGTTGGGCTGGCGAGTTCTAACAAACGCACGACGAAATCCACCAGGAACATTGAGCGAAGATGCCATTGAGCCACGTCTGGATGACGATTCGGATGTCCAGCTCTGGGTACGTCTGAGAGGTGGGCGCAGTTCTTGGCCCAAACGATGGAGCTCACGCGTGATATCTGCTCCCTCAGAAGCAAGCGAAGGTTTTGGTAAGTGCTTTGAGAGTGTTTCCACGAGTTTGGGATCATCTATACCTGTTGAATAGTCGGGATCCGCTTCTTCTTCCGATGACTCAAGTGCATCTTCGTACGGCTTCAAAAAAGATGAGTTTTTATAGGAATTTGGCACCAGGTTGCGTGGCGAAGTGTATGATGACGATAGTGGAGATGTGAGCTTTGCCATCGATTCACGGCGAATAGGAAGAGACATGGCAATCACGTCATATAAAAGAAGAGAGTGATGTGTAGAATTATATTATTTTGACAGATAAGAAAATGTTGCGATAAAATAAAATTGTATTTTTTTTTATTTATTTAATTTATCAGTGTCGTTATGTATTAGAGGCCATAGAGATCCTTTTTTGCTTTATCTCAGTATTAATTTTTATATATGCTAAGTCTCTGATGGTACTTCGTAGCCCAATTGCTGGGCCTTGTCAAACCACATCTGAGGATTGGTAGGAGTGAGTCCCATCTGAGCGAACTCACCCATTAAATAGTATGCCTCTGGCGAATTAAATTCCTTGATGGCACGGTTACACCACATCACTGCCCGCTCGGGGTTCACGTCGGAAACATGTTTCGACATGCCATAAGATCCCTTGGTGTTCCATCTTGCCATCCCCAACATAGCCTCGGGATGTCTTCTGAATGATAATGGCGACGACACAGCTTTCATGTACCACTGGATCGACTTGTTGGCGTTGGGCGGACGGCTCAACTCTCCATACTCATACACTTGTCCAAGCTTGACCTGTGCCAACAAACAGTTCATCTTGGCTGCCTTGTTGTAGTACGTCAAACTCTTTGTATACTTGACAGGGGCCATCTCCAATGCCTGTTGCACAAAGTCGTCCTCCGGGTACAAATCACCAGGATAAATACCTTCGTAGATGCGCCCCAACTGGTACGATGCCAACCCAATGATCTCTTCCAAGTCTTCACGGTCCTCTTCGTCAAACTCAATGTCTTTAGGCTCAATATTAGACAAGTCTTGGAGATACTTCAAGAACCGAAGCGACCGGATACTGGCAACATTTAAGTAAAGCATCGACACCTTATAGATCGCAGCATGGTAGCCCCTCTTGGCAGATTGTTTATAGAAGTTGAGTGCATCCTCAAACTGGTCCACAAACTCGTACTCATAGATATCCCCCAACTTAAACAACGCCTTGGCATGGGTTGGATCTATATCCAAACACTTTTCATAGTACGCAATTGCTCCGTCGAGATTCTTGGGGATTCCGAAATCCTGGTTGTACAATGTGTTGTAATCGTGCTTCAACAAGCTACCGTAGATAAAGTACACTTCACACTTGATGCTATCATCCTTACCCCTGCCGGACTCATATTCCCGTAACAACTTCAACAAGTGCGTGATGGATGACTTGACAAACAAGGCCTTGTTCATATCTGCCTGTTCAGGTGGAATACCCTCGCCCTTGATATTAATGTATGCATAAAGCTTGTAGTTGGTGGCAAGAATCAACATCTTGACCCATTTGAGACGATACTCTGCCGATTTCTTACCGGATGCAATCACCTTACGCAACACAATAAACTGCTTGACCTTGTCCTGGAGTATCTCGGGCACTCTAGAAATGCTGGGAGGTCCGTACATCGAGTGTCTGCCCATGGGTGGTGTTCTCATGTGAGGAGTCTCGTATGGCATAATGGTTTGTCTTCTGCTGCCACGAGGACCAGGAGAACCACCGTTGTACTCCGTGCGGAAGTTCATCATGTGGTTTCCGGTAAACTGAGGACTCAACATCATGGTTTCGGAAGGTTCACCCAAGCCCATTGGTGGAACTATGGGTGACATCATTGGAGTTTGTGCTTCAGGAGACTTTCTCTTTTGCTTAGGAGGCGATGGAGTTCTCTTTTTAGCCTTAGCCTGAGTGTTGAGACGAGCCTGGCGTTCTATCCGTGACCCAACGACAAACTTGCTCGAAGCATTGCTCTGGATCGAATTGCCAGACTCGTTGGATGCCGTAGTGTCTTGTCTATGTAAGCTTTCGTCCGTGGAGTTAGGAGTAGGTAACTGGGTCATTTCTTCCTTCAATTTGGAGGCTCCTGAAGCAGCAGCAGCGGCAGGTGCTGTCTCGTCTTCGTCCTCAAACAAGTATTTGGAGTAATCTGAAATAACACGAGTATTATCCTGTAATGACAACTGGGAGAGGTTGTATGGGACTGATGCAGCACGCGAGCCGGTCATCTGGCGCGGCGCATCTTCTTCATCTTCTCCATCTTCGCCGTCTTCACTGTACGGCTTGAATTCCTTGGGCTTAAAGTTGAGGTCCAACGAACTGATTCTGTTTCTGTGGCTCACTACCGAACCACTTCTCTGCAATACCGACAGAGGCACCGACAGGTACCGGTTCGACTTGATGGTCGATTTGCGTGAGTTCTGGACCAAGTCGTTTTCCTTGTAAGCAGCCAGGAAGTCGTTGTTGGGCTGTGCCATGCTCATGTACGAGTTGTTAGACTGTGTGAACATGTGCGTGGAGGCTGAACGGGACACTGGTGGAGGTGCAAACTGCTGTGAAGCCGATCTGGGAACGGAGAACACCTGCGACGCAGGCCGCGAGAGGGTTGGTTGCGCCTGAGACTGTTGCTGTTGCTGCTGCTGCATTCTCAAGATTTGCTGCTGTTGCTGGTAGTACTGCATCATCTGCATCTGGTTCATTTGCATTGGCATCGAAGGCATACCGTACATCGAGTGTCTCATCTGTTGCTGCTGCTGTTGCTGCTGCATCATGGCAAACTGGGCATAGTACTGTTTCCATTGTTCGTAGTACGGATGCTGGTTGGGGTCTGGCTGTGTCTGAGAAGTCGATGGAGCCTCACTATCATCTGAATCGTATTCGGATCCCGAATTCGATTCTTGTTGGTTAAATTGCGAGTAGAAAGGATAAAACGAGAGTGGATCACTGGCTGGAGGAGCTGCTGGCGGTGGAACAGGCGACACCGTTGCGTCGCCAGCACCCAAAACAGAACGCATGATATCGGAATTGTCCGAATCGCTTCCTGTTTCGGTATCTTCCAATAAAATGGTTTCTTCATCACGATGGAGTTTTGGAGGCTGATACGTTTGCTGAAGTTGATGCTGCTGCTGCGGCTGTGGGTGTTGCTTAAGTTCAAATGTTGATTGTGGACGGGTACGAGGAGGCAGAGCCAAGCCGTCTGTGTGTTTGTAGGCTGTGTGGGATTCAGCCGAGGTGTACGATGAATCGGAAGCCGCCATCAGGAAATCACTGCCAGTTAGGGATAAGTTTGAGGTGTGGGAGTTTGATGGTGGTTTAGAGAAGCGAGGCAGGTCGCTCTTGTCAGCACGGAGTCGGGAGAGAAGACCCATTGACGTTGAAATAAGGGAAGAAGGAGCAAAAACTACTTATAAATTTGTAGATGGCTAAAATTTTCGGTCTGAGAATGGCATACAAGGTCAGTCCTAATAATAGCACAGGGGGTGTTTATATGCCACAAGCGAACCAATAGACAGGTAAGGAAACTTTGTTGGCAAAAATCGAGGGAAAAATAAAAATCGTAATGTTAACAATTAGTTAATGGACAATTGTTTCTCAGACAAGGATTATGGTTGCTAAATCCAGAAGGACACAACTGGAACTGGCCGAGGAGAAAGCACGTAATAAAATAAATGTGTGGGTCCTAATTTTCTTTTTTATTTTAATTGGTAGGATGTAGCCGAAAATCCTGGTTTTGGAGGAGGACGAGGAGGGTGAGATGAATTTTTGTTTCTTTTTCCTTCTTACCTTTTCTTTTTTTTTTTCTTTTCTTATTTATTTATTTTATATTTTTCAAATGTAGAAAGGTTGCTACACCTGAAAACTATTTCGTAAGAAAATCGGATATATCGAGCGCTAGTCTCAGGATAGCGAAAGGTTTCACTGATATATTGAAGCTCAAGGAATTATTTTTAATTTTTATAGAATTTTAATGTTAAACTTTTTTTCTCATCATTTGCTTAATCGGGAAATTTGTCAATACGAGCCTCTTGCTTTAAGCAGCAACCCTTGCTGGCTGCAACGAGGTGAAGTCATGAAAATGTCAGGTGTTACGATTCTTTACAATAACCCTCTTTCTGTTTCTGGATTTATCGATATATAACCACTCAATGTGATGCATCAATGAACAACACTTCAAGCATCGTTCTGATTGTTCAATTTTTTTTTTTACTCCTGTCGAGAATGCATCATCGTACGGCTCGGCCACGATGAAATAAGATTTTGACCATGAGATTCTCTCCTGAGACTGTTCCATATTGCTATCTTCTCCATACAGAGATGTCTTTACATCACCGAAAGTGTGGAACACCGAACAAAATCCCGGTCTGGAGGGTCCCTCTCTTTATGTATGTCTGGTTTCTCTTTTTCGAGTCTCTTTTCTCTTTTCGAGTCTCTTTTTCAGTCTCATTTTATTTTTTTCACAAGCAAGAGATTTTCAATTCTTTTTTTATTCACCATGCACAACGATCCCATGATGTAAAACATCTAGAACGTTGGAACTGATTCCAGTGGAAATACGTAATCTGACGATAATGCCAGCCAGCCAAAAACAAACAAACACAATTACATCTCGGCTTCATATATAGATCGTAACTGCCGGTTTACTGCCGAGGTGTGGTGCGTGGGAGGGGCTGGTGTAAGTGAGACTTTGTGGCTCTTTGCTTAGAAATCAAATCTTTTGGTATATATAACATATACAACAGTAATTAAGAGCGATCTAAAAAACAATACTCATCAGGATGTCAATTTCTGCACAAGCGGTAACTTTTACGACTACCAATCCAGACGTTTCACAGATCTTAGAGTCGTCTCATTGGACAATTGATCCCGCAACTTTGAAACCCACCGATATCGTGGTTGAGGCGTTGGCGCTGCCGGTCAATCCGTCAGATATTGTTCAATTAAAAGGGACATACACGGCCCCAATCCACTTCAATGGCGACCCAAACCGGTTTGTTGCAGGAAACGAGGGCTTATTCCGGATTGTGTGGGTAGGAACCTCAGTCTCCAACTACACGGTTGGCCAGTGGGTGATTCCTCGTGGCCCTGGGTTTGGGACGTGGCGTACGCACAATGTCGTCAGCACTGCAGATAATCACGAGCCCTTGGTAGTGATCCAGGGCATCCTGATAGAACAGGCGGCAACCATCCGGGTAAATCCACCCAGTGCGTACCAGATTCTCCACCAGTTTGTCACCGACTGGAACCCTGACGGTTCCGACTGGATCGTCCAGAATGCAGGAAACTCGCAGGTGTCGCAGTATGTGACGCAACTCGCCACACACTTTGGAATTAAGACTCTTTCCGTGGTGCGCGACGGCAAGTCTGCTGCAGCCATCGAAGAACTTTATGCATTAGGGGCAACTAAAGTCGTGTCGGAGTCCGAATTCGTGTCGGACCAGTTCCACAACACGGTATTGCCCGATTTGGTTGCAAACGGCCGCATTCGGCTTGCTCTCAACAGCGTGGGGGGCCAGACCGTGCTGCATCTTGTTCGTGCCTTATCTAACGATGGCCATCTCGTGACTTACGGGGCAGTGGGTGATAACGAATTGACGTACTCGGGATCGTTGCAGCTCTTCAAGAACATCACCACGCACGCCTATTGGCTCACAGCCAACATCAAGCGCAACCCCCGTCTGTTGATCGATACGTTGGACAAAATCGTTCCGCTTTTTGCCAACGGGACCTTAAAACTGCCCAAAACCAGTTTCATTGATGTCAATGGCCGTCCAATCCATGAGGCATTTGTCGAAGCTGTTGAAAAGACCGCCGAAGGTAAACAAATAGTTCGCTACACTGTGTAGAACTAAAAAAAGAGTAGTAATATTTAGTTATTGGTAGAGGGAGGGCTAAAGTCCAACCAGTTCCAGTTCTCGACCGGTGGCGCCGTGTGTTGTTTGTCTCCTGGCTGGTACATCAAGATCTCGTCGCTTACGCCCGGCTGGCCAGCAAAATCGTACGATATAGGCACATCTCCTCCAAACAGACTCGCATGGAAGAGATTCATATTCAACAACTTGTCGATCTCGTCGATATTGTTGGTCGAACCATCATGGACCATGGGATCAGCAAACTGTGATGGTGAATAGAGTGGTACCAGCAGCAGCAATGCCGCAGGCAGCGTATGTGTGGTAGAGATATTGTGCGTGGTGTTGGTGGTGTTGGTGGTGTTGGTGGTGTTGGTATTGGTATTAGTGGCTGTCGATGGAACCAGTAAGTCGGTAAAGTCAAGGAACGTATCGAGGTTGACCTCGTCGCTAGCAGACTTCTTGCCCATGAATAGATTGACGTTGTTAGAAGAAATATGTTTATCGGATGACATCTTGTTGAGAGGCCGCAAAACACCATGGAGCTTATAGAAAAGACCACATGCGTTGCACAATAGATCGCCGTTGGTTGCCTTACGCCAAAGCGGAGTCGTTTTCGTGTGACAGTTGGTACACTGAAGTATTTTCTTTGATTTGGGCTCGATCTTGTAGTCCTGTTTAAGTGTCGATTCGAGCGATGAAATATATGAGGAAAGAAACGTTGTGGGTGGCTGTGTCTCGTCACCAGGACCAGGACCAGGACCAGAAACCGCTGCTGCCTCAGATGCTCCAGCAGATGATGATGCTATTGTTGTTGTTGCTGCTGCTTTTTTTATTGGTGCCTGTGCTGACTGAGGCTGTATGAGTCCCTTAGGCATATCTCCTGTTTGTCCTGCCTCGTACTCCTGTTGACTGATGCGTCTGATATGGGCAACGTAATCAAACTCGTCCAAATTTGGATCGTTGGTCTTTTCTTTCGGAGCACTTGTTCTGCGTTTCGTGACACCGTTGGAGAGCATTTTTCGGTTCTGGATACGCCACGCTATGTTGCTGATACGCTGGTTATGTGGAAGATAGTTCTTGTGCTTGTACATCTTATAGATGTGGAAAGACGAGTTGTCATGATCAGCAATGAGATCGGAGATGTTTATGTCTGGCTCTGATGCCTTAAATGTGATGCGATTGGTCATGTAACTGAGTACTTATATTAATGTATCTTGTGTACGGAATGTGTGTGCTGTAAGAACCTATCGTTTCTGATGACTGATGTGACCCCAGACAAAGAGGAGTCCCCACCGGTCAAATTTGCCGTAGGGTGTCGATTTCCGCATCGGGAAGGATTGTCTTGAGAGCGAGTCCAGGAATAAATCAACCAAAGAAAAATCCCAGAATAAAATTAAAAAGCACCTGAGTCTACCACCTTTTCGTTTCTACTTTTCAGTGAAGTAATGGCCGATAAAGTCAAGGAACTGACCCAGTACGTCCATCTCAAAGCAAAGTATATTGGGGTTGGTACTGCTGATACCACACGCCGCGAGTTTCTCGGGACTGCTGCTGCTGATACCTACGCATCGTTGGCACACCATAAACAGGTGTTGACGTACAATTCGCTTGTCGTGGGCCAGGACCCAGAAGAAATGCGCCAGAACTTGATTCGCAAAATGGCATAAAGTTTATTGTATAATAGTGTAATATAAAAATCAATCAATCAAAGTGTCTCTGGTCCTGTAAGAAAATCAGCATGTTCCACGGTAAGACTTCTTGTTGAGCTTGCCGTGTCCGGTTTCTGGTACATCCAACTTGACACTCTGTGCCTGCTTGGTTTCTTCATCACCATTGGATGCAATCGACAACAATAATTCGTAGACCATCAGGGTCCGGTCTTCGACAGTGGCGTTCTTCAGCGAAATAACCCCACGCACCGTCTCACATGACCGGATCAACAACTCGATAGTACTGATTGAGTCCTCCATCAACTTATCCAACAAACTCAAAGTCACAGACTCACGCACAACAACACGCAAAATCTCCTTTTCATGTTCATCTGGAGTCAAGTGGTAGTTGGGGACAATGTATCCCTTGTTTCTCAACAAAAGGGAAAAGATCGATTGGGGGATCTCAGGATACTCTTCACGAACCTTTTTGGAAAACCGGAAGGCAACCACGGGTAAACCAGGGTAAAACTCTTCGTTATCGAGTTGTCTGAGAGAGTGGTGAATCAGTTCGTCGTGCTTTCTAGTATAGATCTTGGCCTTTTCTGCAGCATCAATGGGTTTATGGATCACCGACAACACTTCAAAGTATCCGGATTGTTCATAAAAGTTTGACAATAATCTCGAATTGGCAAGACAACTGTTGAAAATCTTGGAGTACCCTTCCTTTCCGAGTCTCAAAAAGTTATAGTACTGGGTGATCACTGGGAACCCAGGACGAGAGAAGTTGAGACCAAATGTTTCTTCCACGCCACCGAGATAGTCCAAGGAAAACTTGAGGGATTTCGGTAACAAGTCCTGGTCCTTCCAGATAACCCAACCTAAACCAGCACTGGTCAAACCGAATTTGTGGCCTGAGGTGTTGATCGAGTCAACACGAGGAATTGTGAAGTCCCACTTCAAGTGTGGGTACACGAATGGGGCGATAAAACCTCCCGAGGCACCATCAACGTGAATTCTGACATCAACGCCGGTTTCCTTTTCAACTTCATCCAAAAGGTTGGAGATTTCTTCAACTGGTTCAAAGGCACCGGTGAAAGTCGACCCCATAATGACAAAGATCCCAATGGTGTTTTCATCGATGTTTTCCTTGATACGAGAAACGTCAATCAAGTGGCCAGACTCTTCCGTGATGTGGATCAATCTGTTTTCGACGTCAAAGTAACGAGCAAACTTTTCCAAGGCTACTTGGGCACAGGTGGCCATCAAGATGTTGGGTTCGGCAATGGACTTACCTTGAGCCTTACGTTTTTCTTGCCATCTCTTCTTGAAAGCCAAACCAGCCAACATGATGGCCTCGGACGAACCAGTGGTGGCAGTACCGGTCGAATTGCAAATATGCTGGCCGGTAGACTCGTCAAGTTTCAGCGGAGCATTCCACAAGTTGGAGATGATGGAGATACATCTCTGTTGGTATTCAATCAAGGAAGGATACTCGTCATTGTCGGCCAAGTTCTTGACAATGTTGTCCTGGATCAATTTGGCCTGGGTATCGTCAATGTGGGTGTTGACAAACGATGCCAAGTTCAACGAAGGTTTCCCGTCGAGGGACAATTCTTCTGTCAAGTAATTGTACACCAATTCGGCGGGAGCGGACTTGACAGGGATCTCATACTTTGGGATATCACTGTTGGAGTCATAGGTACCGATGTATTGTTCACGGTTGTTTAGACCAGTCTTGAGGTTTTTCTTCAAGAGCTTGTACTCCAATTGCTGAGCGTCAATGTGTTTGCTTAAAGTCATGGTTAAATGTTACGGGATGGTGGTAAAACAATAAAGTCAAGGGTTTTGCGGTATTTATAGTGCGGAAATGCTGCAAAAGTGACTTTTAAGGCCCCGATCGAGCCTGAAATCCGGCAAGGGAGGGAATTAGGCTTGTCACGTGTCAAGGCTTTTACCAGTCCGATCTGAAACAGAGGAAATTTTAGGGTCGGTAGTAACGGAAGCATACGCCTCGCTAAAGACCTGTTCCATCTATTCATTTTACGGGGGAGCTTGAGGGGTTGCGACGGGCATTATACTCTAATTGGATACAATTAAAGATGTACAAAATAAAAATAAAGATTGAAAAATAATTTCTAATGAAAAAAAAAAAAACACTGGGAATATTGGGGAACTCCTCAAAAAGTGTGTCTCATTCTGGTAGAAAAATGGGACCCCAAATGTCGATGGTATCGTACATTGTCAGTTTATAATAATAATAATTGTTTTTGAATTTGTCGAATTTATTATCGTTTTCTCGACCCGAATCGTATTGATTAACTATATAATTGAATTCTACACCGGATTAATGCAATCTAATGAGCTAGATATTTACTCAACGTCGTCAAACTTCTGGTCAGTCAAGTCTGGAATGTCATCGTCGACACCAGCAGCAGCAGCGGCGGCGTTCAATTCGGCAGGAGTCTTACCAGCCTGGATTTGTTCAGCCAACTTTCTTAAGATTTCCAAGTTTTCAGCACCCAATTGTGGCAAGATTTGAGGAATCAATTGAGTAACGTCCTTTTCTTGAGGGTACCCAGTGAAAGCAAAGGTGTTGTGAGCAGCAGCACCTTGGACACCAACTCTGTTGAAGTGCAAGACCTTACCGTCTTCTCTGAAAAAGTTGGCTTCTTCAACATTCTCGATCTTGGTAGCCTTCAACTTACCCAAAGATTCAATCAATTTGGTGTCATCTTGTTCGCTTCTGACGTTCTTTTTGGCTTTAACTCTGGAACCACCAACCTTCTTGGCGGATGAGTTCTGCAACTTGGCTAACTTTTCTGGATCAATAGGCATTTTTCTTGTTTGATAACTAATGTAAGTTGAGTGAAAAGTTTTGTTCAGGTTTTCGTCGAAAAATCTTTCGTTGGTGACATGCACGACATTATGGACTGCAGAGAACTCACTTTTTTTCTTCTCTCTCACTCACCTTCGCTCCCCACATATGAAAAATCTCGAATCGTCGAAAGTCGTTCCAGCAATCAACAATACATCTTGTTTCTTTAGTACAATATTGACAGTAGCTACACGGAAGTTGTTGTAACCATGTAAGCTTTTTCGAGCATTTTTGTTATTTTTTTTTTTGAACTTACTTATCTCTGCTACTATCACCATTATGTTGTTCCATTTTCTCCATCCTCCTAACAACTGTCTCAACAACCGTTGAACTTCTTGTAGTTACAATCCAATTAGGTAACCATGCTCCATGACGTGGTTTTTCAATGCAACACCTTGGTCTTCAACTTCCTGTACGTAGAAAAAAAGAACCATCGTCCCAAAAACTCCGCACCTCCACGTCACACAATACATGTTCAAGTACTTGAAAAGCACGTCGTTCAAGCGATATGTGCCTGATTGGATCGTGGCCGTAGCAATGGGCTTATACTTCTTTCTTGTTGCTGAGCATGCACGTCCTTTCAATCGCCAATTCTCGTTGGACGACTTGACTATCGCACACCCATTCACAGTCCACGAAAGAGTCTCGGGAGTTGCGTGTATTGTCATTGCGTTCCTGGTGCCCTTCGTGACCATGCTTGTGGTTTCGGCCTCCAAGAACTTTAGAAACCGTCACCAGTTTCTCCACCAGTTCCAGGTCGCCGTTCTCGGTTTGTCTGTTGCATTGACCATCAACGGTGTTGTCACCGATATCTTGAAAAACTGGATCAGTCGTCCCCGTCCAGATTTTCTTGCTCGGTGTGGACCCAAAGTTGGAACCCCGGTCGGTGTGATGGTCGATATCAGCGTGTGTACAGCACCACTTGGACCAGCACGTCTCGTGGACGGAATGCGGTCTACGCCATCGGGCCACTCATCCATCTCTTTCAGTGCTTTATTGTACCTCAGTTTTTGGCTTCTAGGCCAGTTCAAGTTGTTACAGTCAACCCAGCCTCTCTACAGGTACTTGATATGCGGAGCTCCGGTGCTTCTTGCAAGCTACATTGCTCTTAGTAGAACCCAGGACTACAGACACCACTTTGTCGATATCGCGTTGGGTACCACCATTGGTTGTACTTTCGCTGTCTTATCCTACAAACGATACTTCTACTCTCTCTGGAGTGAAGCCTCGGATAAGCCATTGGATGAAGAGCCAGAACCGGTATTGCCACGCTAAACTAAAACGTTTTTCAAACTGCCATCGAGTTTGTATTTGATGTGTTGCAGATTTCCGTTTTGAGACACACTTGAAACTTTCTCACAGATATATATATACGTATACAATAATCCACAATGCACGCTGTACTTCATACTTCAATTGACAATGAATACCGACGATATCACCATTATCTTGACCAAGACGTCAACGTTCACGGTCCCAACGTCGTCTTCGGTCCCTCCAGTAATGGTATCTCTCTTTACGACATTGATCACGTCGAAAATTGCCCCTGTTCTGTCATCAATACAAACGTCATCACCATCATCATCATCATCATCATCAACATCATCATCAACATCAAGTTCTATATCAAATCCAACTGCTAGTGCCGTAGACGCTTTTATCAACAACAACAAAGGCTCTTCTACATCCTCGTCATCCACTGGTTTAGCCATCATTATTCCTATAGCCGTTGTGGCTCTTGTAGGTTTGTGTGCATTAGGATACTTCTTATTCAACAAGTTCACTCACAGGAATACAAGCTCTAACTTTGCCACAACCATTACCACCATCTCGCCAGTTTCGTCGGTATCATTCCATTTGAAAGATACCCCACAACAGAAAAAAACCAGCCGTCTTCGCGATAGATTGAGCCGAATCATCAACTTTTCCGAAATAGAATCACAGATGCCCAACAACCAGACAACTCATAGTAATTCCTTCTTATCACCCATGCTTCTCAAGAGATTCAATCTTGCCAGAAACATCAACGAACAAAAAGAATCAACAGATTCTGAACTAACGATGGCTGCGAAAAGTGAGGCTGAAAAACCATCAACCACTCGCTACATGGCCATCAAACCTTATACCAAACGTCTCGAGGACGAGATCTCCATCGATATAGGAGATCTTATTGTCTACTTGAAGGAATTTCCTGGCGGATGGTGCCAGGTAACCACAGCAAGAGGACAGCTGGGAATGGTACCTCGTGTCTACTTGCAAAAAATATAAATAAATAGCTTTCCTACATCTATACAATACACTTTCTAGTATCGTCTAGTAGTCCCTTGGGTATTGTTGGGATTCACCATACCGTTGGCACCTGCATGGGATCCACCGTGGAATCTTTGTGAGTTCTGCTGCACATTTGGCTGGTATTGGTGCTGAAACTGCCCAGCAGGTTGTCCGCCATAGCCCCTCATGGCTGACTGTTTTTGTGGCTGCTGCTGCTGCTGCTGCTGCACTTGTTGCTGAGGATACTGGCCGTTATTATGAGGGAAGACTTGTCTTGGTGGCTGGCCTTGTGGTTGGTTCACCAGTGGTGGAACTCCACTAGCACCGCCATACTGTTGACGTGGATAACCTTGTTGCAGTTGCTGTGGTCCTGGACCACGGAATTGCTGTGGTGGAGGTTGTTGTTGCATAGCACGCCCTTGCATTTGTGGCTGGCCTTGTGGCTGTTGATATTGTTGTGGGGGACGCTGTTGCTGCTGTTGCTGCTGAGGTGGACGTTGTTGGAACTGCTGTTGCTGTTGCTGTTGCGGTGGACGCTGCTGTTGTTGTGGTGGACGTTGCTGTTGTTGAAGCGGACGCTGTTGTTGTTGCTGTGGTGGAGGACGTTGCTGCTGCTGCTGTTGCTGTTGTTGGGGTGGGCGCTGTTGCTGTTGCTGAGGAGGCTGCCCCTGAATAGGATACCCCCTCAACTCAGGACCAGAAGCATTCTGTGAACCAGATGGTAATCTGGTGGACTTCTGATGTGGTGGTAACGTGGGTAATTGCATGGCATGCTGAGAATGAAATCCAAGCGGAGCAGCGTTGATTGTGTCAGATCTACCATCTCCCGCAGAAAAGCGAGTTACTTGGTTCTGTGAAAAGTTTGGAGAAGTAATATACTTGGGTTTATTTGTTGAGTTAGAGGGCAACGTTGGGTATGGAGCTGTTCCACTATCACTTCTACCTGAGGATTCAGGTGAAAACCCATTACTTACCTTACCGGACTCAGAATGAATTGACTCACGATCAGAACTATTTGAGGTTCGAGGAGTTGTTGTTCCCTGAGGGACACTATTGATATTTGGTCTAGATTTCTGGATATGAAGAGGTTCGTGTTGGTACGCCTGGTGTGGTGGTGGTACTGGCGGCCTGTCACTATCTTCACCATCACTATCAGAAAATCCATTGAAGTTTTCTGACCTGATGGCTTGTCCAGGACCTGGTTTCTCAACAGCTTTGTTGAATTGCGCGTTGAATTCGTTGTATTGTGTTCTTGGTGATTGTATCGACGAGTAACTTCCATTTCTCTGGTCCCCATACGGTGGAACGGGCAACATACCTGAGGATGACGACGACGAGTTGTTGGGAAGACTTCCAATTTGTCTAGCATCTACTTTTTCATCATCAGAGTCTTCACTGAACAATTCTTCGTCTCCCCTAGGATACACATTTGTATTGGCATCGATACGTCTCACGTTTGGAGGTAAGGCATCTTCAGAGAAGCTTTCTGATGATCCATTTAACAACTCATTTCTATCGGTATGGAACTGGTCTGAGGGGGTCTTTATAGTGGAGTATTTGTGGTAAATATCCGCTAATTGAACAGATTTGTGATGGTCCTTGAGATTCTGACCACCATTGACATTTGTACTAGATCCATTAATAGCAAGATTATTGTTACTACCACCGGGTACATTGATGGATAAATCATGGATATTCTTAATCATACCATCTGGACCATTCGAGGGTGGAGGAAGACGAATCTGTGAGTTATTTAACTTTGGACCTCCTGCATTCACAGGAATACGTGGCTGTTGTTGCTGTTGTTGTACGGATTGTTGAGAGCCCGAGTTCAGCCTGTACCGGTCAAAGTTCTCGGAAATAGGTGTTGATGCAGCCGAGTGGAGCTTTGGAGTGGTATTTCTAGAAATCACAGGGCTGTTCAACGAGTTTAAGGCACCAACAACGCCCCTCGACGAGCCACATCCTTCATATCCACGGTCTAATTTGGATTTTAAAACTGCCTTGATACTCAGCGTCCACCCCTTCATATCCCAACTCAAGAAATCAGGAGACCGTGCCACAAGTTCAGCCATGTCAGAGGTTTCCAAGTAGTGGACATACGGTAACGTGGGTAAACCAAACAATAAGGAGTCAACATCGACTCTGTCAGCCTTCAACCTCTTGGGTCTTCCATATAAGCCGAACGAATCCAAAAGTGGGATTAAGAACCGGATCAACGTATCGAAACCAGGCACCGAGGAGTGTTGTTCTGGCATTAAAAAGATGGAGGTGTGCTTAAAATCATCAATTGACTTTTTCGATACTTTTGCCGATAAAGAAGGGGATGTAAAGTTGATAAAAGCCTCCAACTTCAACATAGTGCTGTGGTCAATGAGCTGTGGTGATTGTGGGTAGATAGCAGTTACCGACGATGCGGTGGTGACAACTGCCATCAACTGTTTCTTCTTCTTTTGTTCAGTTTCATAAAACAAGATTCTCCCGGGAGTGAAGCTTTTCTTCTTGGATGACGAAGGTTCTACCACGGCGTAGCATCGTTTCCATGACATCCCGCTTCCGTATCTGATACTGACCCAGTCTTCGTGGTCAAATCTCTTTTCAGCCAACACGGTGTGGATGTCCGATAATCGGGAGCCTCTAGCCGACAAGAGTGCACCAGTATAAGCTTCTTGTAACGAGTTGTATTCAAAGTTGGCCAAGCGTAATGCAGCATACCATGTTGTTAAATCTGCGTAAGATTTGAACTGGAGAATAAATCGGTTTTTCAAGGTTGTTGATACAATCACTACATTGTCCAAGTTCTGTTTGGCAGCGGGTAACGATTTCATGGCGTTGTAGACCGAGTCGGTAAAGTTGATGTAGCTTGGTTTAGCTGAAGTTTCCAACAATGCTTCCGGGTTGTTGCGGAACTGAGCCAAGTTGGCGGCGTCCCAGTAAGCCAACTGGTTCCCGGTCAAGATCCCGTAGACTTCCTTCCATTCACGGTCTGCGGGTTTCCCGTCGCCGTTCAAGTCGCAGTAGAGCATAAAAATACCCTCGTGGTACCTACGGTGGGCCTGGGACGATAAAAGGGTGACTATGGGGATGAGTTCTGGGGAGAGTTCGTCGAGATCATTTCTTTCTGTGGTTGGAGTTGTAATTCTGCGGGGCAGCAGGTCCTTTTTCGGGGAGGAGTTGGCGGAACCAAATCTTTTCTTGACGACGTTCATGAGTATGTGTTCTTGGAGGAGAGCCAAATATTAAAAACAAAAAAGGAGCGACTGGAGGCACGAACGGGTGTTTGGATAAAGAGAAGAAAAGTGGTGGGGGAATAAGCACACGCCCAGACAAATCAAAAATTGATCGATGCGGCGAGCGGAAGGACCGAAGCAAGACTGTGTACAAAATATTTAAGGTTATTTATTGAAAGGATTTTTTGGCAAGAGATATTGTGGCCGTTTAAGTGCGAAATTCCCCATTGGGATATATCCACAGTAAAAAGCTATATTACTGTATGCCGTCCACGGTGGATAAAGCCCAGAGTCCAAAACACAACACGATTTACGGGCTTGGCGTGTTGAACGGTTTTTAGTTAAATAGACCAATAATAATCAAGTGTCAAGCCAGATCCAGGATATTTCTTGTCATCCTCTTCCCCCAACCCCCGTTTTATACGTAGTGTTTTGGTGACGCGAGTCGTATATTATTGTTGATATCCGATTAGGTATTTCCCGATACGGGTGAGAGGGCTCAAGGTCGCAAAAAAAAAATGAGAGAGAGGTAGTGTCTGACACCAAGCTGCATAGCCAGCTATTCACTTGCTTTCATGAGCCGCAAGAGTTCTAATCCCCGCTCCAATTCCTTTTCTGCCGTATCTAAATCTTCGTAATTTAATGCCAGAATCGCAAACTTGGCATGTTTCTGTACTTTGGCCACCAGTTCGGTGCGATCAAGAATCGTGTTGATGGTTTCACGAGTAACCGGTGGGTGTGATGGACGAGGTACTGATACTTTACGATCCGCTAGTGGTTTAGCCGCAGGAATCACCAGGATCGAGGAGTTCCGGTTAATCTGTGACAAGTCGTCATCGGGAAGATAAGTGGGAGCACCAGGTAACTTGACGTCATCGTCATCAGACGGAGCAAAGTGGGGAACCCCAGGCAATTTAACCACCACATCTTCTTGTTCCTGTTCCTCTTCTTGTTCTTGCTCTTGTTCTTGCTCTTGTTCTTGCTCTTGTTCTTGTTCTTGCTCTTCTTTTTTCTCTTCAAATTGTTCAAGTTCTTTAAGTTCTTCTTCAGTAGGTTCTTGCTCTATCTCATCCTTCAATACTCGCGATAAATGGTACTTTAACGTCTTGATTTTGTCTCGGTTCAAAGCATCAAACGTCTCTCCATCAGATGCAGCACCACCGGTAAGCTTTATCCAATCGAGTTCACTGGTACGGAACACGGCCAATACTTCCAAAAACGTCAAGGTAGCCCGAAACTTTGCCACCACGGCTCCCTTTTTGCTCGTAGTATAATTCTGGAGCAGCTCCAAACATGCGTTAAAGAGACGATAGGTGAACAGCAACACAATTCCCAAGGCTACTGCCTTATCGTCCAATGCCAGACGCACTGCGTCGTCACCCAGATTCTTTTGTTGTTCGCTGTCGTCCAATAACAGCACGGTGAACGTTTCAATCTCTTTCGACGAGGCATGGAGCTTGTGGTCGAGAATATACTCCAACACGTAGATCTTACAGTAGTAGCTCACAACAGGATTCACCGACGCAATCTCATTGGCTCTCGCAAGAAACGGTGCCACGTTCTTGTCTCCCTTAAGCACTGGTGGAATCTCCATGTCCTCTTGTCGCAAATTAATTGATAGTTCTTTTTTTTCTTATATTTCTATAAATCAAGATTGGGCATGCGCAAAATCTCCCGGTCGTCGTTTCGTGCGTCTGCCTGTAACATCTGTAAGATTTTAGAGTCCTGCCATTTTGGAGGCAACGGCGTCACATCGTAGTTTTTGGTGGCCCAGTAGTAGATATCCCAGTCAGGTTCGTCCAATAGCTGGTCGTACTCGTCCAACTCGGCTTCCGTCATGGTTTTCAAGTACTTTTGTGCAAACCGCGACAACAACAAGTCGCTCTCCAAGATTCCCCGTTTACGTGATTGGTACGTGAGCCGAGCCCGTTTGACATCTATCGTCTCGCCTTGACGTTTGATCGGTTGGATCCGCATCTTCACACCAGCAGCCATTGGTGGATTCTGTGGCTTGCCATGGTTAAGTAACCGTTTCGTGCTGCTGCTCAACTGTCTTTTCATCTTTTTATGAAAAGTATTGATAATTTATTTTTTTTTTTGCCTGTTCTTTGTTCGCACTTGAAACACCAACTGTTATGGGCAAAGCGGTCTCCAAGCTCTCAAAGGACGACCTCAAGTCGCTTCGACAGGCCACTTATTTCGATAAACGTGAACTTCAGCAATGGTATAAAGGTTTCTTGCGTGACTGTCCGCTGGGACAGTTGTCAGAAGAGGAATTCGTCAAGGTCTTCAAACAGTTCTTCCCGTTTGGCGACCCATCCGACTACTGCCATTACCTCTTTGGCGTGTTTGATGTCGATGGGTCCAAGTATATCGATTTCAAGGAGTTTATTATTGCGTTGCTGGTCACCAGTCGCGGCACCGACGACCAGAAATTGAACTGGAGTTTCCGACTCTACGACCAGCGTCGGACAGGCAAAATCAAATACACAGACATGTTGGTGGTGGTCCAGGCGATCTACAAGATGATTGGTCCAATGGTAGCTTTACCTGCTGACGAAAAGACCCCGGAAGATCGCACAGATAAGTTCTTTCTGTTGTTGAACAAGAGCAAGGACGAGTCCATCAACTTGGATGACTTCAAGTGCTTGCTGCGCAGCGACCCCACCATCATGAATGCATTGAACTCCTATGCCGGGTTAGTATGAGAGAAATTATCATAGTCTCTACTGTTGGCTATTAAGAATTACAAATACTTATATATAATATACATATCCTTTTTGTTGTTACTGCTGCCCTTCAACGGCCTCAAGCAACCCATCCAACAACACATCCACCTCGTTGATATCAACCCCAGTACAAATCAGCACAACTTTCTTGAACTTCTGCGTCAACTCGCTATAGTCCAAAAGCGTATTTAATTCAGATGATATCTTGCCGTTCAAATGCTTATACGCATTGATCCGCGCCTGCAAGATCGGTACGGGGTCCAACAGACTCGCAAACTCATCGTTCCTAAGATCTTCGGTGGGCTCGTTCTTAAGGAGCCGTTCGTGCAACGGATGTATCACGTACATATCCTCCTTGATATCCTCCACAACACCTCCATCTTCACTTTCTTCCCCTTCTTTCTTGATTGATGCCAATTTATCCAGCACATTGGCTATCTGGAGCTTAAGACTATCCAACTGGGTCAACTTCTCACTGATTCGTTTCGCCTGGAACCGGTTATTTGCTGTGGTAATCGTCGAATTGTGTAGGTCCTGGTTGAGCATACGGATCTGTTCCCTCTTAGCATTCAAGATCCCTTCGTACTCAATATTTGTGTTGGCAAGCAAGTCCTGGATACTTTGAAATATCTTATTTGACGTGTTTGCATCGGTATTTCCACTTACCACCTTGGCTTCAAGCTTCTTGGGCTCTTCAATCTCAGGAATCAGATCGCTCATCTCTAATCGTTTTTCTAATATTTCCACACTAGTTTTAACAAGATCAAAAATATGTTCACTGAATTCATTGCTCTTGTTCACATCCCTGACAAGCTCAAAGTCTCCTGGTTTAGTTCCTCGACTATTCGCTATGTCTAAGTCAGCCTTAAGCTCCAACAATACCTTGATGAACCATCGTGATTCGGTCTCCACCGCCAAGTGTAATGCGGTATTGCCTTCCTCGTCCTGAGCATTGACTATTGTTTGAAGAAATTTGTACAAGTTTCCTTCATTATGAGCAAGATATTCTAATATCTTGACAAGATAAAACTTGCTACTCTCGAGCTTTTTGTCTGATTGAACGGTCAAGTGATGAAGAAACGTTCGTTTCTTATTATCTATGAGCCAGAGATTTGGGTAGAGCCAGTTACTCAAAAGTTGGGAGAAATTTCCCTTCTCCATCGAGTTAGTTACTTGAATGGCTAAGATCAACGGCGATTCGCCGTCAGCGTTACCTCTGACAGGTGAATTGAGTCCTAATTTAACAAATGCCAGCACCAATGCCAGTGATGCAAGAGTTGCAGCAAAATGTAACAGCGACAGACCCTTGTTGTCCAATACAATGTCTAGTATTTGATTCGAGTTGTAATTATTTGTGATGGGCAAGAAAATTGTCTTTATTTCATTGAATGTGAGTTCTCCTGGTTCTTCGTCGCGTCTAAACACTTCACCGAGTTTAGCTTTGAATTCAGTCACCAATTCGGCGTTCTCTTCAACCATTGGAGGCAAGGTGTGTGGAGCGTTGGTGTTGAGCTCGGTAAGTTTCTTGACGAGATCGATGCTTGAATCTTCCTTAGGTTGATCCTTGATGACCTTTTGTTTCTTTGTGGGTGATCCCAAGTTTAAGCTAGCATCGTCGTCGTCCTCTTGGTACAATCTTTTACTGACTTTTGGGAGTTGGTCATAGTCATGGACATCAACCAAAAACAATTTCTTGGTGAACTCATAGACATCAAATTTGAGTGCCAACGACACTGCTTTATCATAGGCGATCCATAATCCACGTAACGCGGGGTTTGCGTGTTGACGGTAGTCGTCGTACTGGGTATCTTGGTACTGGATGTTGGAGAGTATTTCATTAGCCAAAAAGTTGTCCAATTGGCCAGGCGTAAAGTATCCCAATTTCAATAGAATCAGAAGCAACTGGGTGACATTGATGTAAGAGTCCTGGACCCGACGCAACACAATGAAGCCCGAGTCCGATTTGGAGTTGAAATTGAGCGTGAGTTGAATGACTTTCTGGCCAGCATGGACAGCCAGATTGACGGCCAGTGAGCATGTGGTGCTGATATGAGTTTCACTGAGACGGTTCAGGATGGAGTTTGTCGTGACATCGCCGATATTGAGAGGAGACTCCATGGCAAGATGGGAAAACACGGAGCAGAACAGAAAGCGGCAAGGAGGTTACGAGACGTCACTTAAACAAAACAGAAAAAAACGCAATATGATTGGCTAGCGAAGGACTGGGTAATATAGGTCTGGGTTAATTGTGTGTGTATATGTTTCTGTTTGTAGTGGAAAGTTTTGGGCGTCTGTCCAATTTTGGTTGATTTCCGAATGAATGGTGGTCAATATTCCTAATTAGGCGTTTTTTTTATTTGGACGTGTAGTACTGCAGACAATATCCACCGAAAAAAAAATATTATTAATAATGAAATTTTCGCACCCTCCTACATATAATTTGTTGCCCCAGGGCAAACATCATCATCTCATCACCGAGCAACTATGGACTATTCGGGGCGAGTCAACTCGAAAAAGGGGTCGGGTGGAGTTGCAGACACTGCCGAGACAAATGTACATGTCAAAAGAAGGATCAAGGAACTTCTTGCGACGCAGGTTTTGGATCTCGATAACGATCCGTACGTGTTTCGGAACCATCTCGGACTCTTGGAATGCAAGCTCTGCTTAACAACACATGTGAGCGAGTCGTCATATATCTCACATTTGGGTGGGCGTAAGCATCTGCTCAACCTCGAAAAACGACGCATTTTGGACCAGAAACAGCACGCAGGATCCGATTCCAGTCTCCCGTCAGTCAACAATACTGTCAAACGGACCTGGCACAAGGTCGGAGTGCCCGCATACAAGGTATCGAAGGTGCGAGATCTCGAGACGTTGCAGATGGGGGTACTTTTTCAGGTGAAGTTACCTCGAGTTACGGCTATAGAACCACTTTTCCAGATTATGTCGTACTACGAGCTTGTGTCCAAGAACCAGACCTTGGTATCTACATTTATTCGCCGCGACTCGGACACGGATGCGAGCAGGTTCCAGTACTTGGTATTGTATGCCGAGCCATATCAAAACGTGTGTTTTGCCATACCGAATCGAAAAATCGATCGACCTGACCATAATGAGATGTCCCGTAGCTACTGGTGGCACTGGGACGGCGATAGTAAGGAGTTCTTTTTGCAATTTATGTATAAGTAAAGTGTAGAGAAAAAAAATGAATGAATGAATTTTTCAGCCATTAATTAGCAACTATCCCATGCCAGAAACACCGCAGTTTCTCCAGCGATGTCGCGAGGCATATACGTTGGTACAAGGATTCATGGAAGACTCATTGCCTTGGGGCGTTGTTCTGGAACGACGTCCAGGATATGTCTTTTGTCCTGAGATCCGTGCGGCCGTCAAGGCCAAGGTGACATTAACCATGGACAAAATAGCAACGGCGATTGATCGTCATGGGTAAGTCAAAAAACAAACAATAACAACAGCATCATCCACCCAAATACTAACAATAGACTCGACGAAATAGCTATTTCATATAACGGAGGAAAAGATTGTTTGGTGATGTTGATTCTCTTGCTCGCTACGATCCACCAGAAGTTCAGCGAAGGCGACATTCCGTGTGACTACAAGCTCGATTCCATATATATCAACTCGGAGGTTCTGTTTCCCGAAGTATCACAGTTTATCAACAGTTCGACTGAACAGTATGGACTCAATCCGATCCTGATCAAGTCGTCTCTCAAGCAAGGTTTCGAAACTTATCTTAACCAAAACCCTCGAGTCAAGTGTATTATTGTTGGAATCCGTCGTTCGGACCCATACGGTGACAAGTTGGAATACGAACAGCCAACTGACCACAACTGGCCAGAATTCTTGAGAATACACCCAATCTTACATTGGAATTACGTTGATGTGTGGGATTTCTTGCTTGGAACCGACTTGGATTACTGTATCATGTATGATTGGGGGTATACATCGCTAGGAGGCATAAATAACACCAAGGAAAACCCGTACCTTGCGCTGGAATCCGGATTCTTGCCAGCGTACATGTTGACAGAACATGCTGACGAACGAGAACGTGTGGGAAGATCGTGAAAGTTTCTTTTAACACTTGTCTCAGTAGACAGTCAAGTAAATTATTGTTGCCACATCTTGTGAATAGTCCTTACAGTGTAGAAAATGACAAGTTTTCAATCTACCCAATACTTCCCCTTCTTCCCTTATTTCCCGTGCTATTCACCAAAACTGACTTAAAGTAGTCGTCTGATAATGGACCCACACCAATTTTTCCCAATGCTCGTTCAGCACTGGTGTGTCCCACAGATATAGGGACATTCAGCGAACGTTTCTGCAGCTGCAACTCCAATGTCTTGAGCTTCATTATCAACTCCACTTCACGTCGGTTGTTTTCATCAATCATATTCTGTAGGTATTGCAAGTACTCCACCGACTTGGTCAAGATTTGTCCTTTATTGGGCTTACCGTCCTTGGTTCCTGAATTCTTCATTGCAGCAGCAATTTCTGCCTCTTCTCCTTCTTCTTTGGCGGCAGAATCAGCTTCGTTGCTTTCCTGAAAGAATTCTGGAGGTACTAATGTGAGCAATTCTTGTATTTTCTCATTGATATTATCTCTGCGCTTGCGCTCATTACCCAGTGTCTCTTCTTCTTCATTGTCACTACCTTGATTGGATTTGATCATTACGGAATTTCTGCGTGAGGTTGTCTTGGTGATTCCACCATGAGGCCCGCTGCCTCGATCTTGAAACGATTGGGAAAGTTGCTTTTTGATATCCAAGGACTTGCTAAGGAAATTGTCGACTGTTTCTGTCTTGAGACTCGGAATAGAAAGACCAGGACTATTTGAGTTTGGTGATTGGGACAATAAGCCATAAGAAGACTCGGATTCCGAAGGGATGTACAGATCTTTAAACCCAGCGAACGACATGTTTGAGTGTTGTAATCAATTAATTTTTGTAATTTGAAATTCAGGTGAATGTTGGGGAAGGAGGAAAAATTACAATTTTATTACATAAGAATATGAGCGCGGCTTATATAACTGTACAACAACAGGTAAAATGAATTCATTGTAGAGAATGGGCTAGTTTACGGAGGTTCCGTTCCAAGTTACTTACTCGTTTATCGTCTTCCTTGGACCATATCGGTAACCCGGTCTTTCTGTTGATCAATTTACCCATTTTCATCTGATGGTAATCAATAATGATTTGCTTGAGGGTATTGAAAGTTGCCAAGTCGCCCGTAAATCCATTGTTCTTCATCTCCATAAATGCAATTTCCACGGTGTACAAGTTGGACTTGCCACTGTAGATCCAGAGAATACGTAAGATTTCGTTGTAGGTCTCCTGACTGCACACGACAGTGTACAAGTTGAGATCTTTCTTGAGAATGTTAAAGAGGGTCAACGCTAACTGGCCATCGTTGAGCTCAAATGCAGTGTGTTTAAGAATGGTGTTGAAGATGACAGGGAACGTAATCACATTGAGTTCTGGTAATTGTGGCAGTGCCAATGCCTGTGCTTCCGTCTGATTTAAGAAATCTTGGTGAACATCGGAAAATTCGTTGGATGTTTGCAACAATTCGGTCAAGTAGATCCTCAGCAGCGAGTCCAGAGCGCTGCTCGCCACCAAGTTTTGCCAGTGCGACACAAGGATGCGGAAATACCCCACGACTTCAGTACTGGTACCCAAATGCTCAATGTGCTCGATACTGGGAGCCAATGCCAAGCGGGTCTTATCAAACAAGGTCTCACGTAACTGCCTCGAGACTCGTGATAAATTGTACGTTTTCTTATTCATCATATCCATGCGCTGCTTTGTTACGTAGACCGAGTCTTCGATATCGGCAGTGGGTTCCATGTACGAATTGAATATGTTCTGGAACAATTGTTTCTCTTCCTCAAGTACTTTAGTAGAAACCTCGCCCGCATTGTCTTGGACAAACCCAAGCTCAAATACACTCTCGTCAAACGTCTCGTCTGTTTGATCTATATCTACCGGTTTGAACTCATTTTCTTGCTTGACAGTCGAATCCTCTGCTTTGCTAAACTCTCGATTGATAAACTCATTCAACATCTCAAACTCTTTATTCTGATTCTGCCCGAGTTCCTCTACTTTTTTGGATGGTGGTTCAATCGTGTCGAGAAGATGCTGGAACTCTTTATCCAAAAACAATCCATTTTTGGAACTGTTATATCGCTGTTGACTCACACAATTATGTACCACGTTTCCAAGTCGTATCCTCGCGATACTCCGCCTTATCACGATGCCACATATCCCCATAGTGTTCTTGATTGATCTAGTGAAAAATTTTGTTGCATATACGCAGACCTGTCACTTTCCTATTTGGGAACTTCCACTTTTCCTCCCAAAATTACCTGTATTATATATCTATTATGTAGTTTATCAAAAACATCACTATATTACCGATTAATTATTATTGTGATCGTCATCATCATTACCTTGCTCTTGCTCTTGCTCTTTCTCTTGCTCTTCCAATGTTCCAGTTCCAATCTCATACTCACGCAATTCCTCGTCCACTAACTTCGACTTCAATTCCTGTTTCTCATCATAGTCAGGGTGTGGAATCGACCAATCATCACCGAGCTTCTGGGTCAAATAACTCGCCACTTCGTCACAGTACCCCAATAATGAAACATCAAAGTTACAGTGATCTATAGGATCCTTATTGATCAAGATCTGCGGCACCGATTCCGGAAGCTTATCGACAATATCGGCAACTGGTGCCACCTTTAGCGAGGTACCAATAGCAATGAGTAAATCACAGCTCTGTAAATCCTCGTTGATGGTGTCGTGGAATTTCTCGGGGAGTGGTTCTCCAAAAAATGTTATGTCTGGCTTGAGCACACCATAAGACGGTGGAGCATCGTCATCGAGTCCCTTCTTGGCACATTTGGAGCAGTACGGCACAGATTTCTGGCGGATTTCTTCAAAAATGCTATCGCCTGGAACCTGAAGCTTGCACGAAACGCAAGTGGCTGTGGCAAATGAGCCATGACACTGGACGAGCTTCGATGTCTCTATTCCAGCATAACTCTCGAGATTATCGATATTCTGAGTATAGTTACGAAGAAGCTTGCCCTTTTGCTGGAGTAACGAAATGAATGCGTGCAACGGGCTGAATACTTCTCCTGGAGGTAATATCATGTATGCAATAGAATAAAATAAGGAGGGGTCGGTGTGAAAGAGCTCCAAATCAAACACTTCCTGCGGATCCGAAAGACCCAAGTGCTGCACGAGCGAATAGAACCCTTTTGAAGATCTGAAATCAGGGATTCCAAGAGATGTGGAGATCCCAGCCCCCGTCACCACAAGGATACGTGAGCTCGCTTTGATTTGTTCCACAACATCAGCCACCGTCGCGACCGTATCCAACCGAGTCCGAATACTTCTGACTTTGATCATGGCATAATTCAAGTATTTGATAAGATCCATTAGTTCGTTGCTTCGGGGGACAAACCCAAGACGGACAATAATCCGAAATATATCTTCAGCCGACGCCGCAGTGGGGAGATACTGTTCCAAGAACTTCTCGGTACCGTATTTCTTGAGAAACTTGCGGGTTTCCACTATAGTTTCTGGTGCTATGTTGAGATCAGGCAGGATTTCTGGCTCTGAAGGTGCTTCTTCTTCTTCTTCGTCGTCGTCTGAAACGAGTTCAAGTCCATGGTTGTGAGCTGATGGAATGTTGTTGGTGGTTTCGCTGTTGGAATCGCTTTCGTCTTCATCTTGCAGCTGCTCACAGGAGACAGTCTCACTAGGGGTTGTTCTTTGTCTCTTAGTAGGCGGCTCTTCGTCCGAGTTTATAAGCACAATATCCATTAAGAGTCAACACAATAACAACCCACACGCTCTTGGGATGCAGTAGTTTCAGTTGGGAGGTGCGCGCGACATTATACGACAATCGGCGACATTTGACCAACCTACTTATGTAATTACAATTCCTTATAATGTTTTAGACAAGAATTACAGCAAGTGAGCAATTCAGACATTTCAACAGACTCTGAATAGCCCAGTTATGACCATCTTGTTTCCCTCCTATTTATTCAGGGCATAGTGGTGTGTCAGTAATTGGAGCGCGTGCGCGCGGCGCGGCGCGGCGCGGCGCGTTTATAATTTTCACAGGCAGCAAACAAAGAGTCGGGCAACGAAGAGAAGAAAAATCAAACCAGTTCGACAATAAAGACGTGTACTGCCCAAACCTTTTTGACCTTGCCCCATCCATAATTCGTGTCCTCAAAAATAAATCAAGTTCTCTTTTTGTATTCTTTTTTATTCAATTCCAATTGAACAATGTTAGATAACGTTGAGTTCATCAAGACTCCAGCGCTGGGACCTGTGCCTGCTGCCAACACCAAGCACGGTGTTTTGACCACGGCATCGCCAGCTATTCATAATGCCCCACTTCCTGCCGACGGTCCTGGCTCAAAGCACTTCAACAATTGGGCATTGTTGGGGTTCTTGGTATTGATCCCAGTATACGTGACCCGTAAGTTGGGTGGTGGGTTCAAGACCTGGGTGTTCTTCTTTTTGTTGTTTGCTATTCCCATTTTGATGGCATACTGGACGTTGTTGTCGACCTACTCGCCAAGATTGAACGAGAAGGCCAAGTACCCAAACCGTCCTATTTCTGACTACTTGGAATACCACTCAGAAGAATTGAAGCAAAAGTACGAATTGTCCAACAACGGTCAAGGTACCAAGATCCCAATTGAAACTTTCCAGGAATTATACTTTGAGGGTAAGGTATCCTTCAAAGGTGACTGTTTGGACATGATGGAATACAAGCATGAATGGGCCAACTTTAGATTTACCCTTTCGCTTTTCAGATACTTTTTGTTGGGCATGATTCCTGAGGTTATTTTGCACTCCAAGTCACAAGATGAAGAACAAGTGAGAGACCACTATGACAGAGGTGACGATTTCTACACCTGGTTCCTTGGTCCTAGAATGATCTATACCTCGGGTGTTATTTCTGACATTACCAAAGAAGAATCGTTGGAACAAATCCAGGACAACAAGTTGAAAATCGTGGCTGACAAGATTGCTCTTCAAAAAGACGAACACGTGTTGGACTTGGGTTGTGGTTGGGGTACTTGGGCTACCTACGCCTCCTCTCAGTATGGAGCTAAGGTCACTGGTGTCACTTTGGGTAAGAACCAAACCAAGTGGGGTACTAGTTTGTTGCAAAAGTACGGAGTTGACTCTGACCAGTCTCGTATTGCCTGTGTTGATTACCGTGACGCTCCAAAGTCTAAAAAGGCCAATGGATTGTACGACAAAATCACCTGTTTGGAAATGGCTGAACACGTTGGAATCAGAAGATTTACTGCATTCTTGGAACAAGTTCATGAATCGTTGGAAGATGATGGGTTATTCTTTTTGCAGTATGCTGGATTGAGAAAGAACTGGCAATATGAGGACTTGAACTGGGGTTTGTTCATGAACAAGTACATTTTCCCTGGTGCTGATGCGCTGACTCCTTTGAGTTTTGTTGCTTCGTGTTTGGAATCGGTTGGATTTGAAATTGTTTCGGTTGACAACATTGGTGTGCACTACTCCGGTACTTTGTGGAGATGGTACAGAAACTGGATGGGCAACAAAGATAAGGTGGTCAACAAGTACGGTGTTAGATGGTTCAGAATCTGGGAATACTTTTTATCCTCGTCTGTTGTTGCTTCGAGAAACGGTACTGCTACTTGTTACCAGTTTGTCTTGAGAAAGAATATCAATTCCTACAGAAGAGTCGAATACATCCCTAGCCAAAAGGGATTGTTATCTCCTCTTGAAAAGGGTACTGCCTGGGCCAAGCCATGATTTCTTTTCACGGGTAAGTACGGTTTGTTTGCGTGGTTTTTTCTCTCCCTCTCTCTCTGTATTATATGTATGGTATTTATGGTATTATGGAGAATGTCACGTCAAATCCCGAGTCACACACATGGCCCTTTTGAGACCGACAAAAAAAAAGAAAAATCACCCCGGAACCGGATCCGGAACCAAGCAGCGAAGAGTCACCGCGTGGTACTCCGATGCGTTTTATACAATAAATTAGAGCACACGTTAGTCGATCCACGATCTCGGATTCTGTCGGATGGTCATTACAACTGGAGTGGGCTTAGGTTCTAACAGTGAGCAGAGAGCCCGGAAGAGTATATGTTAGCAAGAAACCATACCCAAAGGGATTGCTCACCCTATAAAAATTTTAGGGCAATCTGGTGCCCCACGATCCTCGGTCGGAAAGTTCCGAAGGTCCGACTACTCATGCTGCAATTGCTACACTTTATCGGTTTTAGGTGCAGGAAAATGTGACTTATCGCTGATTGTGTGCAGGAAAGTGGTTATCTTGGCCCGCTGTTACATGTGAAATTAGGTGGGAAACCCCGACATTCCTGACTCGGCCCCCCAAACTGGCCAGATTCGTTCCAGCGGAACCACAAGTCTGGGGTATCATGTGTAGGTGGCGTCTATAAATAGGTGGACGTATCCCCTCCTTGAACGTTCTTTTTTAGTATTACCCGATACCTTTGAATCAAATATGTCGTCCCCATTTCCAAAAACCTCTGACAAGTTGAGAGGAGTCCAAGTCTTGGCTCCTATCCCTGCAAATGCTAAGCACATTTTTAATGCAGAAGCCTTGGGATTGGTTGCTACTTTGCACCGTTCCTTTAATGCGACAAGAAAGCAATTGTTGGCTAACCGTAAGGAAGCCCAGAAGGCAAGAGACGCTGGTGTCTTGCCAGACTTTCTTCCTGAAACCGCCTACATTAGAAACGATCCTACTTGGACTGGCCCACCATTGGCCAAGGGCTTGCAGGACAGAAGAGTCGAAATCACGGGTCCTACGGATAGAAAGATGGTTATCAATGCCTTGAACTCTGGAGTTGCTACCTACATGGCTGATTTCGAAGACTCCTTGACTCCAGCCTGGGCGAACTTGGTTGACGGTCAAGTGAATTTGTACGACGCTGTCAGAAGAAACTTGAGCTACGAAACCAATGGCAAAAAGTACACCTTAAACTTGGACCCCAAGAGACACATTCCTACCTTGATTGTCAGACCAAGAGGCTGGCACTTGGAAGAAAAGCACGTCTTGGTAGACGGCGAGCCAGTTTCCGGTGGTATCTTTGACTTTGCTCTTTACTTTTACAACAATGCTCAAGAAACCCTTGCGCAAGGATTTGGACCATACTTTTACTTGCCTAAGATGGAGCATCACTTGGAAGCCAAGTTGTGGAACGATATCTTTAACTTCTCGCAGGATTATATTAGAATCCCAAGAGGAACCATTAGAGGCTCGGTTTTGATTGAAACTTTACCTGCTGCGTTCCAAATGGACGAAATCATTTACCAATTGAGACAACACATTGGTGGTTTGAACTGTGGTAGATGGGACTACATTTTCTCTTATATCAAGTCATTGAGAAACCACCCTGACTTTGTTTTGCCAGACAGATCGCAGATCACCATGTCTGCCCCATTTATGGCTTCGTACGTTAAGTTGTTGGTCCACACTACTCACAAGAGACAAGTTCATGCGTTGGGTGGTATGGCTGCCCAGATTCCTATCAAGGAAGACCAAGAAAGAAACAAGGCCGCTTTGGCAAACGTTGCCAAGGACAAGTTGCGCGAAGTCTCCTTGGGATGTGACTCTTGTTGGGTTGCCCATCCTGCTTTGGTTCCAGTTGTTCTTGAAGTGTTTAACGAACACATGAAGGGTCCTAACCAAATCAATGTTCCTCCAAAGACCCCTTACAAGCCAATCACAGCCAGAGACTTGTTGAGTCCATTCATTCCTGGTGCCAAGATTACTGAACAGGGTATCAGAACTAACATCATTATCGGATTGTCTTATATTGAAGCATGGTTGCGCAACATTGGGTGTGTTCCAATCAATTACTTGATGGAAGATGCTGCTACTGCTGAAGTTTCCAGAACCCAGATCTGGCAATGGGTTACCCACGGTGCCAAGACTGACAAGGGTGTCATTGTGTCCAAAGAATATGTCAAGAAGTTGTTGGATGAAGAATATTCCAAATTGGTTAGCGGTGCTAAACCAGGCAACAAGTTCAAGCAAGCATTAAGATACTTTGGACCAGAAGCTGCTGCTGAGAAATACAGTGACTTTGTCACCACTTTAATTTACGATGATGTGACCACGGTAGGCAGATCAGTTTCGGCCGAAAAATTGTAATCGTTTGAGACGATGTTTTTTATTTATTTGCCATTTGTACGAATGTATGTATCGGATTTTAACTTTTCTGAGTTTTTCAATTTTTTGGATTCTGAGGTATTTTTTTCTATTTTTAATTTATTGGGCATCAATTGAAATTCTGCTAATAGACGGGAGCCAAGAAAAGTTTTCGAAGACGAAACAGGTTATACTCCGCAAAGTATGTTTAAATTACTAATCGATTCTTTAGCTAGAGCATCTATGTGTCCATCAACGGAGATAATTGTATTGCGTATCTCCCCCTCCGTTTGCCACCGTTCTTAAAACCGGAATCTAGAAACCGTAAATACGGTTAAGGATAAAACTTACTAAGCCTCTCCTTTCGGGAGAACTCTGTTAGGCAATACTTATAAAAGAATTGAAAAATAAAGATGATTCTTGTCTTAAGCATGTTTTTGTAGATAGATTCCCCTCCTCACCTCTTGGTCGAATACAAGTCTTAGTATGCTCTTTCATTATTATTAGTAGTAAGCAAGGTGTGGCAATTTCAGCCCCCCCATCTGTTTCTGGATTACTTTTGCCGTAGATCTTCAAATCGTATCCTGAAACGTCAACACGGAGTTAACTAAGTTTTTTTCTTCCTGTATCCATGAAAAAAAAATTATTATATTACACCTATTACTAATGGTTTCCATATTCGGAAAGTCTCCGTGCAGCATGTGTTTGCTGTTTAACGCGTAAACGTGTTGATTTCTTTACAGACATGAGGTACTTGTTCAATGTACCACAAGCTCAATTGACCAGACCAATTATAGTGGGTGGATAGGCTGTCTCATTCATGATATCTCTTTTTTTTGGCTTCTGCAATCTGTTTCATCGAACGGCTAAGCAAGATGTAACTTCAAAACAGATTGTACTTTTTTTATTTTTTTTTCTTGGATTACTCATCTCTAAGGACCAATTAAGAAAAACTCCGTGCTATTATACCTAATATTTTGCGGCAAGGTATTTCATTTCGGAAATAATTATAACGTTAGGTTATCAAGGAGGGCTGTAGCTACAAGTATAAATGCAGCAGCATGTCCCACGTTATCGCCACGTCTCTTTCAATAGTCATAAATGCATTACAGATTTTTTAGAGATAGTTTCTTCGGAAGAACAGTGTATCACTTGTCTGGTCACAAGTACTTCAAGCATGCAGAGGATGAATCAAACTATGTTATTCCAGATAAATACTTGCTCAAAGACTTGAAGCAACCCGATTTCACAACTACAACTAACACTGTCCAGGACTCGAGTGCCCTGTCACTGTCCAACGAATCCGGAACTGTCGAAGTTAAATCAGACGAAAAGATTCTTGTGGATTGGGATGGCGAGGATGACCCGGAAAACCCTCAAAACTGGCCTATGCCACAGAAGGTTTTCTTTATCATTGAAATTGCATTCTTAACCACATCTGTGTATATGGGCTCTGCCATCTACACCCCTGGTATCGAAGATATCATGGCAGAATTCCATATCAGTCAAACTTTGGCCACCTTGCCATTGTCTTTGTTTGTCATTGGTTACGGTATTGGTCCAATGATCTTTTCTCCCATGTCTGAAAACGCCATCTTTGGTAGATGTTCGATTTACATTGTCACATTATTCCTCTTTGTGATCTTACAGATTCCAACTGCTTTATCCCACAATATCGCTGGATTGTGTGTATTGAGATTTTTGAGTGGATTTTTTGCCTCCCCATGTTTGGCCACTGGTGGCGCTTCTATTGGTGATGTTTTGGCTCCCCAATGGGCTCCTGTCGGTATTGCTGCTTGGTCAATGGGTGCTGTCTGTGGTCCTTCGTTGGGTCCATTGATTGGTTCCGTTTTGGTTGTCAAGGGTAACTGGAGATGGACATTTTGGTTCATGTGTATCATTGCTGGTTCCTCCTTGTTGGTCTTGAGTTTCATGTTCCCAGAATCTTATTCTAAGACTCTTTTGTTGAGAAAGGCAAAGAGATTGAGAAAAGTTACTGGTAACCCAAACATTACTACCCAAGACGAACTAGATAATGCCAATTTGAATGCCAGTCGACTTGCTATTGACACCTTGTGGAGACCAATTGAAATCATTTTGTTTGAACCGGTTGTTCTTTTGATTAACATTCACATTACTATGGTTTACTCCATCATGTATCTTTGGTTCGAAGCTTTCCCAATTGTCTTTGTTGGTGTCAAGCACTTTACCTTGGTTGAAATGGGTGTTTCTTATGTCAGTATCATGGTTGGTATTATTATTGCTGCCATGGTATACATTGTCCTCATCAAGAAGATCTTTACTGATAAGTTGATCAGGGGTGAAATGGTTTACCCCGAGGTGTTCATTCCAACTGCCATTGTTGGTGCTGCTTTGATGCCTATTGGTATCTTCATCTTTGGTTGGTCAGCTTCTCCTGATGTTCACTGGATGGGTCCTATGGTAGGTGGTGCTGTTTACGCTGCTGGTGCATTCTTGATTTTCCAGACCTTGTTCAACTACTTGGGTATGTCTTTCTGGAGATATCTTGCGTCTGTGTTTGCAGGTAACGCCTTGTTCCGTTCTGTTATTGCTGGTGTGTTCCCATTGTTTGGAAAAGCATTGTTTGACAATGTCCACTCAACTCACAAATTCCCTGTTGGATGGGGTAGTAGTATTCTTGGATTTATTACCTTGGCTATGGTTTCAATTCCTGTTTTGTTCATGATTAACGGTCCCAAGTTGAGAGCAAGATCCAAGTATGCTGGTGCCGGTTAATACCACGGTTCACCGGTTTGATTATTTACTTAATAATAATAATACTTATACATATAGATATACCTAATGAATGTTTTATTTATAACTGATGGCTAAAGCGATAGTTGTTCTACTGGCTGGACTTTACAACATGATTTGCAACTGAAGAAAATGTATTAAGATCTATAAATTACCATAAAGTATGAAATAAAGCATTGGTGCTGTAGGCATAATTCTGGATTCCAGAAGGTGTCGGCCAATTAGCTGATGTTGATGTTGCAATTTGCATCTAGTTTTTTTTTTTAGTACAAAGTAGCTTAGTTGGTGGACTTGACAGCAAAGCCAAACAATTCACCAAAGAAAGAACCTTCAAACTTAGAGTCATACTTCACAGAGTTGGCTCTAATTTCGTTCATGATTTGGGCTTCCTTTTCAGCAGCAGTACGCTTGATGGTGGTAGTGGTAGTAGTAAGCATGATTAGCGAATGGTGGTTATTATGTATGTGTATATAAGATAAGGATAAAAGTTTGTAATCCAGGAATTAACCAGTTTATTTATACTTTGGCAAGTAGAGTCATCGAGGTGCTAAATTCTCGGACTGAAGGTAGTCCGAGTACGCGGCATAATTTTTTTTTCTTCTGTTTGCCCGTTGAACGCCCTTATTTTTCCGAACTTAGAGGAAAGAACACATCCATCTGGCCGACCAGAAGGCCAAAACCGGCGGTTTTTTTTCGTGGAGAACTGGAACCTTACCTTAAAAAGCTTGCTATACAAACCTTACGATAACTCGCAATGGAGCCGGGTTATTCAGTCAACCACTGGTTTATGTGTCTGGAAATCAAAGGGCCGTGAAATCTTTTTTTTATTTATTTATTTCGAGCTTATTCCCATTTGGTACAGAAAAATCTCTGTAAAAGAGGGGAGAGGGGAAACCACCTGAGACAGACGAAATTCGACATATACACGTACATACACACAGTGATCATTATTGGCAATTGTATTGAACGAGACTTATCTAGTATTAAAGCAATGCAACACCAGGTACGTTATTTTGGATTTTGCAGCTGGTCCTGGTCAAGTATACACGCATATCCGCCAGACCGAGTATCGCACTAGTGGAAATTATCCGGATCCACAGTGGCATTAAAAAATTTCTTTTTTTTTATTAACCTTACACGATTACCGTTTTTGTAACCTTTTTAGTCTATTTTTTTTCATCTGTCGATTCTGTAGTTCTAGATGCAACGATTATGGGCATCTCGGTCGTTCGGATCTCTCTGATTCGCTAAGTCATTCGCAGCCAAAAAAAATTGAGTCATAGTAAATTGCAGTGTGTTCTCACTCGATTTTCGAACCATCGTGTGATACCACGTTGGGGATCAACTTTGGGAATGGCACCATTACACTCAAATACATACGAGTTAATTCGCACGTAGTGTAAATGTGGATTGCATTGCAAGTACAAGAGTGCAACATGTTGTACCTTGAACCACTCGTCGTAGAGCGACGGATGTATCATTCCAAGCCCCAAATTAGGTAAACCACCAGCTTTGTCTCCAAAAATATCAAGCACTTCTAGCCGTTCGAGACTCAGAACCAAACCAATCACTTCGTTGAGGTTGCTTCCAGGACTGATTCTGAGTCCCGTAAGTCCGAGCTGGGTCAATGCAGCGTAGAATCCTGTTCCCAGGGGAATGTAAGTCGTAACAAACGTACTGACATTATTGTTGAACCCCACTTCTTCTTTTACCTCTACTGCTAATTTGTGGAGACTGGGTTGGAAATGGAGAATGGATTCAGCAAACTTATTGTAAAACACAGGCGGATCGATCCGTTTCGTACGGTTGAGGCGGATTGTAAGATCGAGAGAATGGAGTGGACATCCTGCGAGTAAGCTGAGGAATTCAGGTACCGATTCCACCACTGCCTGGCGATAATCAATCAAAAGATCAACCAACCCCGTAAGATATGGCGCAATTTGGACAATAAAGCTCGGCTGGAGCTCGTCTAAAGTTTCGACCACTTGGACTTCAGAAACCGATTTTAGCAGTAATTTTTGGACTTTGGCAAGGTCTACCGATGAAATGAGCCCGCATGCTTCTGGAGGTTGGACCACCACATTATCTAGGGATAAGGTTGTGAGGTTTGTTAATTTATGAAATCTTGTTTCGAAAAGGGTGGGGATTATGTGTTCTGGATGAGCCAAACGAGTGATAAGTTCATCACATCTTGGTGTGAGGTTGTTGTAGTTTCTATAAAATCGTGAAAGCGAGAGTGTTTCCAAATTGGAGCATATACGTTCCGAGTTCTTGCTGAGTAACAAACGGTCTATAATCTTACCCAAATGTTGAGAATCCTGGAACGGCTGAATTTGAAAGTTTACCAAATTCGGGAACCCACCATCGTAAGTATGTTTATCTAAGTTTGTAAGGTCGATACTGAGCACAAGGGTGTTGAGGAGAGATTTGTTGGGCAATTGACGGAGAAGATCTAAATTGAAGTTATCGGAGAGCCAGATCAACAGAGTCAAGTGGTGTAAACTTGCAAAAAATTCCATCAATTCATGGTCCAACGTATGGTCGTAGACATTGAGCGAATCGGGGAGGGACGTACACTCGAATTTCTTAACATGCGGCACGTTTCGTTGGTTTCGGGGACTCACCATCAATGGATACTGTTTGAGAAACCGGCGGAAATTATATGGGCTACTAATATACGTACACGAGATATCGCTGGAGTACCTTATACCACCACTATCTCGATAGCTTTCTGTACGCTTGAACCCGTATTCGTGTTCGTTATTGAACCGTGAGAATTCCTGGTCCACCACAACGTACTGGTATAGTCGTGGAATTGTCAGAGCATATACCAGTTTAGACACACAAAGTAAGTTAAGACTATCAAACTGTGATAATTGGTTTGCGATCTTGAGCCGAAGCTCGAATGGAAGCTTATCGAACGTAAATGTCTTCTGTGATTCAGATACAGGCGTGTTGCACCCACTGGTTGCTCCTCTTGGATCGGAACTTGGTTGAAACACCAACGGATTTTTGGCATATCCAATCGGACTATTGAACTCAGCAACAGATATATCTCTCATTTTCTCTATAGCTAACCTTCTACCCCGCTGTGCAATGGGATATATCTGATGACAAAGGGGGGTGGAGGGGTGGTTGTACCAGGGTAGAGTTGTATCTCCTGTATGTAATGCTTTTTTTTCCCTGTGGTCGTTTAAATCCTCAAAACATATTTGAATGTTGGAGAACTGAACCAATCTTGTTTACGAACAGAATGGTGGAAGAAAATCTCGACGCACGTCTTACAGAAGAAGTGACACATTTGTCCACCAAGCTTGTGACTGCTGTTGCCAGACAAGTTGAGCTTGAAGAGGCAGCACTTGTGACACATAAGGAAATCAACCAATTACGCACTGCCAACAAGAACTTGGCCCAATACGAACAATGGTACAAGATCTTGCTGCCCAAATATTCTGCTGGACAAGAAGAATTGCGTCAGTCTCGTGAACTCAGGAGGGTTGCAGAAGCAGAAAATACCAAACTTAAGGCCGAAGTTGAGGACTTGACAGCATCACTTTTCAATGAAGCAAACCAGATGGTTTCTGATGCATCGAGAGAAACATACAACTTCAAAGTGAAGAACCGGAAGCTTTACGAAGAAATTGAAGAAAAAAATACCATTATAAACGATCTCCAGGACCAATTAAAGGACTTGAAGAACTTGTTTATTAAGATTGAAGTACAACAAAAACACCAATTGACCGCAAATTCAGTACAGGGGTCGCCCAGTGTGGAGAAGGGTGAGTTTATTGCAGGAAATGATGTTATTCCTGAAGTACCACTTGATGAAGATGAATTATACCAACAACAACAGCTAAGCTCCATTATTTATTCTCCTAAACTCCAGTCGATTCGCTTGGATTTGAACAACTACAACCAGGAATTCAAGGGGTTCATATATGCATTAATCAAGCCCGACTTCCAGTTTGAATTGACCACGTTAAAAACGTTGAAGTACTTCAGAAAGATCTGGGTCGAAGATTTGGAACCATGTATTCCTACCGTGCCTCCGTTGCCCAACAATTCGTCTTTGATAAACAGATGGCAAAAGGGTAAATATTTCTGGAGCTGTGTGGTAGAAGGGAGAGCAATGATTGAACCTGTGAAGGGCAGCAATGAGGTATTCAAGACTGCTTATCGTGGGAGTAGTACTGGTGCAAGTGCGCCAGTTGCCATTAAGGATCCCTGCAGCTTCTGTGGCGAGTCGAGAGATGATGTCTTGGAACACTCACGCTTGTACTACATGAAGTTGTTGCACGACAAATCAACGAGTGTGCCCAGTTCAGCAGCATCAACACCAAACCCCGAGGAAGATATAACTGAAGTGGTTGCCAGCTATCCGTTGTGTAATTACTGTGTGATTAAGTTGCGAAACTTGTGTGAGTATTTTGCCAAGTTGAGATTGATCCATTCGAATATCTACAAGTTGAAGCAGACCAATATGTTTGAAGAGTATGCTAATATATCAAACACCATATCACAGTTTAAGAGAAACTCATACTCGAGTTCTGCTTCGAGTCTTACATCCGATAGCGACACTATTGTTAACAGTCGCGAAAAATTGAACGAGACTGAAGAGTGTAAGATGATTAAGATCTACATCATGTTGACACTCATCCGGAGCAAAGTGTTTTGGAGTAAGATTGGATATTGGGACAATGCCACTAATGATGCCGAGCTCAATTTGGAAGAGATCCAGCATGAAACGATTGTGAGTTTGATTGGTGGCATTGATTTGAGTACACGGAGTGCGGTACCTACTCCGGTGATACCGGCCGTGGAAAAACATGTGACGCTCGAGACGACCGATGTGGTTCCACAAGAAGCAGTGGCTAAGGTTGATCCAGAAACACCAAATCTACAGGAACCCGTACAAGTTCAGCATGGGCTGATGGCCAAGGAGGCAAGCGTAAAGCCAGGAATCCGGGACTCAGTCCATTCTGGTGGAAATGTTTATGACCACGGCGATAATACTTCGGAAGAAGAATTTGCCGATACTACAGATATGTTACCCGAGACGAAATTGAGTCGGAAAAAGTCCAAGTCAAAACTGTTTTCAAAGAAAATCAATAACGATCTTGATGAGACCTTGGAGATGCTAAAGGAAAGCATAGAAGGTTAGCCACTGCGACCGTGTGACTGTGTGTGTATATGGTTTTCCTTTAGGGTCCCGTTCTTTTTTTTCTCTATGCTGGCTTTCGTTCGCGTAATACAGGTGCATTGACGAGTTGTTTTTCTTTCCCCAGACGCGTCGAGGACGTATTAAAACTGGATTTGGGAGGCGGTTGTCTGCAGGAATTGGTATGCTATTATCCTCTTCCATACTTTCTTACTTTTTTTTTTGGCACTCGTGTCAAAATATTGACCAAAACCAGGAGCAAGAAAACGTCAAGCTTTTTTTAGTGTGTATTTAAAAGCATATGATAAAAAAAGAATCTCTTAACGATGGATAACCTGAGGTACATGTAAAGCCACTCCCAGAATCTGTGCCTGTTTCAGTCTTTGTTTCTTTTTTCTCTCTTTCTCTTTTTTTTTTTTTTGTAAACAAAAAAAATAGACAGCTTGTAGTCCGTTTTCTTTGTACACCTGATTTAGGCTTTTCAGCCAGTTTTCGCATTTTTTTTTAGAAAACGCAAGAGACAAATATATCTACCAGTAAAACCAACAAAACCCTCCACCAACTCCGTATTGATACCACTTCCCCACCACCATTTCATAGACATACATCCACTGTAACTTGACGCTGTGTCAATCATCACTCACTGCACAGTTCTGTATTAGTGGCAATTGATTTCTTTAACCTTATTTTAATCTGTTCCTAGGTCGTCTAATCAACCACATATAAGAAGACTCATTGGACCACACCACGATGAGACGAAGAACAAACGATTTGTCCCTCAGTGCACAGATTAATGAGGACTTAATCAACTCTCCAGCATACTCTTCCTACGCTAACAACAATAATACCAACAATACCACGTCGCCCACCCGTGGCGACAAAAAGTCAAACCGTATCTCGTCTTCATCCATTTTCTCTCTCAAGAAGTCCCGCCCACAACACGAGACTCGTCCACCATACGATAACAACAGCAGCGACTCTCTGACATTTGAAACTGCCAGCATTCTCAGCAGTGGGTCTGGAAACACTCACAATCCTCCAGTCTCCCGTGTTCCGTCGGTACCACAACCCTCCCGTCGACAAAACAGTATCGGCAACCCCTTGACTAAATCCATGACAAATAGATCCAACTTATCCGCAAGCTTGGCCCCGCATCCCACTAATGCAACCCATTCCCACTCCCGTCAGGCCTCCGCCTACAGTCTTTCCTCCAATAATCCGTACGACACCCCAGCCTCAACCAACACTAGTATCTATCCTAATAATAAACCACTCCCTCGTACTGGCGGATTATCACGCAAATCTACTCCGATAACCCTGTCTTCTGCAGCATCCATCTCTAATCCTTCACTTTCCCTTACCACCAATGATGCTTTGACCTCGAGTAGCATGAATGGGTTCGTGCTAGAGAAACCTTCGTCGGTATATGAAATTGACAGAATGTTTCGAGCCCTTATGGATAAGCGTGATTTCAAATCCTTACCACCACAGGCAAAACAGGAAATGATCAACTACAACCCTGACAAGAAATGGATGTTGATTTACCAAGACGCCCTCACCGAATTCAAGCGCCAGGAGAGAGTGGTAAGTTCCAAAGAAGAAAATTCAACTACTCCTGGGTATTACTCGAAGAAATTGTTGTCGAAAACCATCACTGCTCAACAATTGGGTAACTTGTGGATCTCATTAAGAACTGAGCCTATTGATTGGGTTAGAAATTTTATTTATGACTGTCAAGGTGATGCCTTACTTTCAGCATACTTGCTTAAAGTTCAAGAACAGATCTCCCTGGTTGAAATTAATGATATTAATGACGAAATCTTTGACAAGGAGTTCAATACTTTGAAAGCATTGAAATGCATGATGAATCAAAAACTCGGAGCTGAAAGAGTTAGAACCGAAGTTAACTTATATGTGAGTGCCATTGCTGGTTCATTGATTTCTCCAAGAATTCTTACCAGAAAAATTGCTGCTGAATCCTTAACATTCATGATTGCTTACTATGGTAGAAGTGAAACCGGAAACCAAGGAAAGTACCACAAAATACTCAAGGCTTTGGATACAATTCCTTCTCGACCCTATTTTGAATTCGAACCTGAATCCACGGGGAAGAAATTAATACGAAAGCCACCATCACCTGAAAAGTATAAACGTTTTGAACTTTGGCTTTGCTTAGTTGAAAAAACATTGGATGGTAAGGGTAAGTACATGAATTCCTTAGTGGGGGCTAGTGGGGAATTAAAGTACATGCATGCTGGTTCCAGTGGAACCAATGCACAAAACGTGGAGAACCATTTATTAGAATATTGTCTTGGAAGCATGTTATTGATTAACACAATCGTGGATTATGGCATGGATTATAGAGTTAGAATCCACCTCCGTGCTCAATTTATTGCTGCTGGCTTGGATCGCTTGTTAACCCGTTTCCGCGAATTGGGTTATGATAGCTTGAACCAGCAATGTGCCAAGTACTTGGACCAGGCAGAAAATGATGAATTGGAATTGAAGAGCAGGGAGCAGATTGATGAAAATTTGGATTTCAACAATCCAGTTGAATTGATCAAGTCTCTCTGGGATGGTGTTAAGAACAGTGAAGCACAGGGACACTTTCTTAGTGCGATACAACATTTGTACCTTAATCAAAGCGAGAAGAAAGATAATAATGAAGATTTGACAAGAAGTTTGCGTTTATTGGACGGATTAATTCAAAATGTTTCCATGGTACATACCACTGACGATGACACTGCTGTCGGGATTGCGATTAACCGACTCTTTTCCAGTTTAACCACAGATGACTTATATCGTAAGGCCATAGACGAGGTCAAAAATTACAAGAAAATTGCCGAAGAAGCCACAGTGGAGCGTGATGAGATGTCTAGACAATTATCAATGGGCGCTGACGGTATGATCACTAGCTTGACAAACGAAGTCAGAGAGCAAGAGGCCGTGTTGCTCAGAACTAGAAGATTAAATGATGAATTAGGTCAAGAATTAGAAGACTTGAAACGCAAACATTTGAGAGAAAAGCAAGAACAAGAATTGGAGATGCGTGAATTGTTGATCATGCTTAACAACTCTCAAATTGATACCAAGCGTGAGAAACCTGGTAAAACTACGGTGTCTATTGAAACAAATAATGAGAAATTGATCAAGAAGTTGCAAAAACAAATTCATAGAAGAAAGGCTGAATACAGACTTGATAATCGTCAATTTGGTACTCAAGTTGAACCTAGTTCAAGATTAAGAGCATTGAGAGATCAAATGGGCGATATTGAGAATATGGCCAGAGAATTGGAAATGACTGATTTTGAAACTTATGTGGATCCAAACCAACAGATTACTGAATCTATCGCTGAATCTCCATCTGAACCTGAGGTTGTCGAAGTCACTTCATCAGAAGAAGAAGAAGTTGAAGAAGAAGAAGAAGATATTGTGGAAGACCTACCTGAGAGCTCAAAGAGACCAGTAAGATCTGATGATTTGCATAAATTGGACAGCTTGAGAAAGAAGTTGTCCTCTCTTCAAAGTGAATCTAATGATATTATGAAATTCAATAATAGTGCCATGTTTAGCAAGCAGAAATTCTTGGCTATGGAAAGATTGAAGGAATTAGAAATGAACTTTAAAGATTTCAATATTAATTTTGACTACAATGCTGATGACGAGCCGAAACACAACGAAAGTTACAATTATGATCTCGTTGATCCAGCAATCAAGGCCAAGATTCAAGAAGAGTTGGCCGAAGTTGCTAGACTCAAAAATGAGTTAAAGAAGAAACTCGCTGATGCCGACAAAGAGTCTAAAACAAAGAAGCGTCAATCTGTTATTTTCAACAAGATTGAAGCGAAATACATTCAAGGTAAAGTTCAGCCGCCCGAAGGTTCCCGCGAGGTTGTCAACACGTCAGCTGGTGATAAGAAGAGTCATCGCATGACTGCTCTTGGTGCTATAGATCCAAAATTCTTGCAAGAACTAAGTACCAAGGTCAACAAGACAGAACCAATTGATACTGTGACTCCTGATTCTGGTAGTAACAAGGCTATCAAGCCTTCAGAAATAGAAATCACGACACTTGACCCCCTGGTATCAAAGTCAGTAGCATCACCAGCTACTCCACCACCTCCACCTCCTTTACCACCTTCATTAACTGGTGCTCCACCACCACCACCTCCACCTTTACCACCTTTATTGTCTGGAGCTCCGCCGCCTCCTCCTCCACCTCCTCCGCCTCCTCCTATGCCTTCATCATTATCAGGAACACCACCTCCTCCACCTCCGCCTCCTCCCTTCCCGGGTGCTCCTGTTCCAAAGGTTGAAACCAAGATTGAACGTGCTCCAAGACCATTTGACCAATATCCTAGACCAAAGAAAAAGTTGAAGCAATTGCACTGGGAGAAGTTTGATGATGGTATTACCAATTCATTCTGGAATAATTCTGATACCAGTACTTTCGCAAATGAATTGATGTCCAGAGGTATTTTTGATGAAATTGAATTAATTTTTGCAGCTAAGGAAATTAAGAAATTGGCCACCAAGAAGAAAGAGGATATTGACAAGATCTCTTTCTTGTCTGTTGAAACTGCGCAACATTTTAGTATCAATTTACATGCATACAACAACTGTTCTGATGAAGAATTTATCAGCAAGGTGTTACGGTGTGACAAGGATGTTATCAGTAATTCTGCTGTCTTGGAATTCTTTGGTAGGGATGAGATTATTGAGGTTTCAAACTCGTTGGCTAGAAACTTTGAACCTTATTCCACAAATTATAAAGATGACGAAATGTCTAAACCAGAGAAGGATGTGACTGAATTACAGAGACCTGATAGAATCTACCTTGAATTGATGTATAACTTACAGCATTATTGGAAATCAAGAATCAGAGCGCTTGGTGTTCTCACGCAGTACGAGAAGGATTATGATGATTTGGTCTCAAAATTGAGACTCTTGGATGAAACTGTGGAAAGCATCCGGAACTCTAAGCATTTGAAGAGTGTTTTTGAAATAATCTTGACAGTTGGTAATTATATGAACGATTCAACGAAGCAAGCACAAGGTTTCAAGTTGAGCTCATTACAGAGACTTAGTTTTATGAAAGACGATAAGAATAGTATGACATTTTTGCATTATGTTGAAAAGATTGTTAGACAACAATACCCGGAAGTTCTTGGTTTTATTGATGAATTATCCAAGTGTCACGATGTTGCAAAGATATCCATTGAGGGAATAGCGGATGATTGCAAAGAATACGCACAGTCGATCAAGAACGTTCAAAGCTCTGTTGATATCGGTAACTTAAGTGACTTATCCAAGTTCCATCCTCAAGACCGTGTTTTAAAGATTGTGCTTCCTATAATTCCAAGGGCCAAGAGAAAGGGAGAATTGTTATTGGATCAGTCCAAGTACACATTAACTGAATTTGATAAGGTCATGAGATACTTTGGAGAAGATCCTACTGATTCATTTGTTAGAAATTCGTTCATTAACAAGTTCGCTAATTTCATCAGAGATTTCAAGAAGGCTCAACAGGAAAACATTGCTCGTGAGGAAGAATTGAGAGTTTATGAGCAAAGAAAGAAATTGCTCGAAACGCCAAAGAAACAAACCAAGAGCGAAAATCCTGATGAGGATCTTGAAGACAATGTTATGGACTCATTGTTAGAAAAGTTGAAAGCAGCTGGACCAGCAAGAGGTGAACCTTCTTCGGTTCGTAAGAGAGCCTTAATGAGAAAGCACTTACTAGAAAATCAAAAGAAGATAGTATCGACTTCTTCAAGTAACCTTGTTACTGATATTAGCGAAGAAGAAGACAGCATGTCTCCTAGTAAAGGGCAGTCTAAGGAGAGCCTTGATTATACTGAAGAAAGCGCCTCGGACAGTGATCCTGGATCGCGTGCAAGAAATTTATTGCAAGAGTTGCGTGGAGCTAATGATAACTCACCAAGTGAGCGAATTACTGCCGCTCAAAAGTTCAGACAAGAGAGGTTGAGAAAGAAGATCAATGGTGCCGGTCTCGTTAATGAAGTTGGGTCCGTGTCACCAGAGGATGTTTCAGGGACTGAATCTCTCGATCAAGTTTCAACAACTAATATTGATGAATAATTGATATCCCATATTTAATTTAGTTCTCTTTGCATATGTTATCTTAATGGTACATTAATATATTATTAAATTGTAACTCTACTTCCAGCAATCCGACTTGCTTCGTCTAAATCGTAATCAATAACAACACCAATATTTGCCTTGTAATCAAAACTTGGTTTGTTGAGTGAAAAAAGTCCTGTTCCACTTACTTTGTTAAAGAATGGTCTTTTCAATTTTGCAACATATTCCTCAAAAGTCGATGATTTCTGACTCTCGTCGAAATATTGCGTCAAGTGCTTTAATTCATCTGCTTCCTCAGATACTGCTCTCAACGCAGTTACTTCGCCATTAACACCAACACATACAACCATACTGTTCTGATCGTCTGATTCCCAGCATGGACTAAAACTTGCTGGGTATACCCGAGAGATATTTGATGTTTTGTATGATACTCTTGTAGAGTATTTATTGTTATCATTGTCAATAATTGATATTGACGAATGTAACTTATCTCCCGCAACGATCTTTGTTCCTAATTTGGCTTGATTGATGAAGTTATTGGGTAATGGGTCACTGGTAATATAATTCAACTCACTTTCACTATATTCAAACTGAAAGATTGAATCAAGCTTTGTTGTCACAAGCAACTTTTTATGCTGAACTGTCAACGATACAATGTCACTTGGAAGCGAAGCAACCTTTGAAACAGGCTGCAACCTTTTTTCATCTACGTTATAGGTAGTCAAAAAAAGGGCTTTTCCTGCAGCAAATATGATGTCATTTTTAATCTGGAAAATGCTTATAATGGGTTCTGGATGGTCAAATGATGTTAGTTCTATGACAGAAATCTGAGAAGATTCAGTGGTACGAGTTTTGCTAATGTCTAATACTTTGAAGGAACCTTTATCTTGTGACTCGACTTCGTTTTTCTCTATTATTGTACCAATCAAAAGTTTTTTAGAGACTTTGTCATTCTTCTGAATCGACCAGATACATGCTGAAACAGGGAACTCATTTTTCTTAAATAGAGTGACCTCTTCTGTTTTTCTAATACTCAATAGTTTATGATGCAACAACTTAAAGGATTTTCTATCGACAAAACGAATTCTGTTTCTTGGATGTTTTGAATGACATAGAAGCGCAAAGCAATTTATATGGGTCATAAATTGAAGCTTTCGAGCATTATCACTAAGGCTCAATTGTCGTATGCTTGGTTCCTGAAATGTTGAAATTTCTGCGCAGACTAACCCGTCACTCCTTATAAATGCAAATGTTTTGGAGCAGTTATTTGTAGTAGTTGGTAATTGGGCCATACTCCGAATGAGTCTTTCATAAGTTTCTTCAAAGTTTACTCTTCGAGGATACTCTGATTCATATAAATTCAAAAGCCAAGCACTCTTTGAAAATATAAAAACCAAGTTTGGATCCCCAGTAGTTGGACAAAATTTTACCAGGGTATCGCTCAATTTTAAACATGCGATGCACTTCAAATCCATACCCAGTTCTAAGCGAATCAAATACCCATTGACTGTACCGATATATAGCTGAGAATTTCTTTGGATGATCGCAGTAGGTATTGAAAATTGTCCTTCTTCTGGTGTCAAATGGTTTAAGTCAGCCAAACAAGTCTGTTGTGATTCTCCAATGGACTTGACAAGAAAAATCTTGCCGTCGTAGTCACCAATCAAAACAGCCATATCTGGAGTCTTTATAATGCTCAACAAGCTTGGCTGGGTTTGTAGGGGTTGCGAAAAGGATAAATTTAAGAGCGAAGAGAATCCTTGCTCGATATCAAATTGATACTCGATATGGTATACTTCAAGTAGAATCTCTCCAGACTCTAAGCATTCTGTAATTACTGACAAACAAACATCAACAACAGAGCACAACATAATCCTTTTGTTTGGAAATTCCTGTTGTATAAAAACATCAGCCAAATTACTAATCATCATTCCATCGGTGGTAATTTGGAAAACTAAATCCATACCATTATCAGAAAACAGTGATACATGAAGTGTTCTTCCTTCTTTCATGAATGTTGCATCGTTGATTTCCACAAAAACCTCAGGCAGAGCTGGTTGATATTCAAGTAGAATAGATTTAAATGAGAACGTGCAAAATACGTAATACTTTTGGTTAAATGCAATCACAAACAATTCTTCGGCTTTCCGAAGGTTGTCATAGGAGTTGCTTTTCCTCGTTGCAGTGTATCCAAATCTAAAATGATTTAATCTTGATCTTCTTTCGCCACCGGAGATACCCCATAGTTCTTGGTTTGATTGGTTGTCTGATGATTTGGATTTTGATGTGGGTAGGACTTCAATATCTAGTAATGGAGACCACTTTTTATAGTCCTTTGCTAATAATGCATTACTGTATACCAATTTTGAGTGATCATCAACTGATCTAGAATATTCGTCGGAAAACAATTCAGAAACAATCAAGTCCTTATTTGAGCCTGTGTCGCCAGAAAATATAAGGTTGTATCCAGAGTCTATCTCACAAAGAGAAAATGAAGATATTGAATCGAATACTCTAATGATTGGATTAACAAATATATTTGTTTTAGTTATAATCACCGAATAGATAACACCAATGTCGGTGGAAATTAGTACCTCATCATAGTTTGGATCATTGAATCTTTTAATTGAAGTATCCAGTAAATAAAAGCTCGTGGGAAATGCGTTCTTCCATGAGGGAGTTGCTTTGCGGAAGTCGTATTCTGCAGAAATAATGTGGTGTACAAACACGATCACAAGCTCCTGTTGAGAAACAAATAAAAAGCCATTATTTCTGCCCAAGGGCACAATGAATACAGGTACTTTAAAGCTGTTATCCAAAGGTAAAGTGGACTTCAGAAAACTGCGTCCCATCCCTTCGGTGTTGGACCATGAAAAAAGGTTGATAACGAGACGACTGTACTCGGTAAAGATTAGGGTCATGAACATGTTGTGGTGAGTATTATTGTCCAATGGTTCTGCAAAGCAAGAATGCAAAATCAAGCCGTCTACTCCAACATTGATATGTTTTTTAAACAGAATGCCTGTGCTGGTATGTTGCGTATTATAAATTCGAAAGCATCCACTGGCAGATGCTGAAACCACAGAGAGACCAGACTTATGAGCACGTAATGCATAGCCAGATGATTCAATACTGGGCAGGACGTACTCGCTCGAGTTATCCCACCATTGAACTATGAAGGGTTTAAATAAAGAGTCTCCCTCGTGAATCAAAGGAGTATTGGTTTGGAGATTATAGTCAGAATCTTTAAAACGACGTGGAACGTAAAACAATCGAATAAGGAAAATGTAACCAGATTTTAAGGATATTATAAGGGAGTCTTCTTGTCCATCATCGTGCATTCCTCGCACAACACAGGACGATCGTATTTCTGCTTTGGTTGGAAATTCAATATCATTGATCAACAAGGATTTGGATTTGACTATCACCTTTATAGATTGTAAGATTGGAGGTGTAAGTGGTTTCTTTTCGTTCTTACTTGTCCCCGAAAGCTCTAGAAGTAGTTCGTCGTCATCGGCATCATCAAATGCGTCCAACTGTGAGTCTTCCTCGTTCGGAATAAGAACTTGATATTCTTCATCGTTAAATGATGTGCTAGTTAACCCACGGAATGGTTTGTTGGTACATACGTGGAAATTGGGAATTATGTTTATAAAGATAGGTGCGTTCAAGAGGGTTTGCTTGATAAATTTGATGTTAGTCGTTGAGGGTGGAGGTTCCTTAAATGAGTCAATTCCAATGTTTGGATACTGAGACTCTACCATATCCATTATACCCAGTCCAAAAATGTGAGAAATATGTTCAGAACGGTTCAAGTTTGTAATGATAAATTAGAAGAAATCGTGCTGCGTCCTTTTTGGTAAATTGGCTCTATCTGTAGTGCACATAAATTTATGGCTGTTAATTATATACTTGAAAGGTGATACTATCCAGCATTGTTGAGTTGTTATCTGTAAGGCGATCTGATGAAACAAAATAGAAATGCTTGTGGTTGGAGAATTTGAACAAGTTACCGAAATTAAAGAGAATTGCTTAATAATTTTAGTTATTTAACAAATTTTCTAATTTTTTCACAATCTGTGCTCCACATGTAAATGAACTCGATATTACTCTCCAGTTTATGGTACTCATTTCAAACTACATACTCAACCAGCTGATACCGAAACTAGTACTAATCCTAATACAATGGGTAACTGAATGGGCCAATATAAAAAGTTCGAGTAAAACCGATGCACCTTTCCCGATTTCCGAAATTCATAATTCATTATTGAATACCTGATCCACCAACATTATTTTTGACCCAATACTTCTACTAGTAAGTAGCTTTATTATTTCAAGAAAAGGCTTGTAAGTGGTAGATTGATGTTGTTAATGAGGGTAGAAGGAATGATTTGCAGCTAAACTGGCCCGAGTGTGTGCAGGATCCGACAAATCCTGGCAAGACCTGAAAATGATTATTGAGATCAAGTAATTCTTGTCTTTTAGACACAACCGTCAATCACAATGTCTCACACATATAAACCAGTATTGGAGACAGAGGAGGATGTATGTAAACTGGAGAATTTGATGATGAATGCAAATTATTAACAACCAGCCGTCCTTTGATTATGATAACTTTATCCAACCAGACGGTAAGTAAAATCCAACTCTACTGTTGGTGCTAGACAATACTAACGAGAATAGATTATGAGGAACCAACGACACTGAGAACCGTACTACAACCACTGTCAGGACCACACACCCAGGCCTCCACCCAGGCCTCCACCCAGCCTGATATAGTCAGACCCACTATCCCTGTTGATACTAACAGCCACATGTTCCAGATTGCCTTCTATAGACGGTTTTTTGAGTTGGATAGCGACGAGTTCTTCCAAAAGATAGCAAGAGCTACGAACCCCTTCAATCCATTGTTTGAAAACAATGGCGACGAAGGACACGTCACTGAATTGTATGGGTTCTTTTGGATTACCGGCACCTTGGTATTTCTTATGTTTGTCAGCTCCACTGCTTCCAGTGTATTGGCTGATTGGTTGAGAGGAGACCATAGCCTGCACAACTACGATTTCAGTCTTTTAACATCGTCAATCTTTTTATTCTACGGGTACAACTTGTTGGTTCCTTTCATTTTGTATTGCGTTACTTGTTATGTCCTTAAGTTCCCTAACAAACTTCAATTGACGAGTTTGATGTCAATCTATGGGTACACCAACATATTGTGGATGCCAATTACGTTGGTTAATTTAATTATTGTTGTTTTTATCAACTTCCAAACACACGCTCTTATATTAAACTTTATGGAGTGGACCATTGTGCTTATCAGTGGAGGAATCACTGGATTAAGTATCTTCAGAAAAGTCGGGCCTCTTGTCCAGAGAAACACCTTGGTGATATACGGTTCTGACTTAGCAATGGCCAACAGACAGTATTACATTATTATAGGTGCATTGGCAGTGGCACACGGCTTGTTTACGGTGCTAATTAAAGTACGGTTCTTTGGTCTTAAAGTTGGAGCCTAAATGTATCGTCTTTTTTTTGTATAGCCCTAATCGAAAATCCACGAGGTCGTGCGCATTCACAGAAAGAAATAACGACTATAAAAACACTCAAAAAATTTTCATCTCTTTTCTTCAAACAACCTAAACTGTTCTCCATGTTCCTAGTCATGCTAGATACAACGAGAGTATTTGAATGAGAATGAATAATGAAAGAGTAAGTAACAACACACAGAGAGGATTTTTTGTTGTGGCGGTGATTATTTGCTTTTATACCAATTGTTCCAACTGAATGTTCCGGGTTGACAACAGCATTATCGTTAAGTTTCAGCCTTGTATGAGCCACAAACCCTCTACCTATGTTACAAGTAACATCAAACTAACATATAGGACAATACGTTCAACATGAGGAAACCTGTCGACCGGGCGGACATATGGCCCATTTGCCCCTTTCTTGTACAAATAAGGGAAGGAGTCGTGGCTCAGTGTACAAATTTTTGAGTCGCTGGTGAATGGGAGTTGATGAAAGGTCGTTGCTGATTGGATGTCTACTGTTTCATTCTTTATTTTCTTCAAATACTCTCCTTGTGTCCTTACATTTATGATGATCTTTTTTTTATTCACACTGTACGAGGGGGTCCCAATGACTACAAAACCAAAATACTGATTTAATGATTCTGAGATGTAATACCCATAATTAGGAATATAGAACAAAAAATTCAACACATAAACGAAAATAAACTAAAAAAAACAACCACTGTAAATTAATTTGTAAGGTGATGGAGATATCTAAATACCCTTTTTAATGGATGGTTATGGAAAACATCAGAACCGCAATAGTAATTGCCTGCACACAAATCAGATGATCAATTTTTCAATCAGACTACTTCACAAACCGTTGAAGGCCATCTAAATAAACACCAGTCCCAAAAAAATCACCACACCATGTACATATCGGTGGTTAGAGGAAGATGGTTTAGGCCATGGCATCGAATTGAAAAGCAAATTCCAATTTCCATAGCCGATAGGCCTCATATACGGCGTGAGATGGTACGATGTTGCAGCATAATGACAATTGGGAAACGACACGGTGGAGTGAATTCACGAGGTATACGAAGGCTTCATATGGATTCACCAACATACTTACTTCCATTAAAGACGTCCATTGTGCTTGGGGAATCTTATTCTCAGATCGACAAGCTTATAGTTGACGATAAATTGAAAAATCGTTTTCTTAAGGTCATAGCCAACAAGAGCACGTTAAGTGAGAATGAGACAAATGTGATATTATCCAACTTTATGAATCTCTTGGACATAATAAATGGGTATCCGGATCCTGCAGCACTCGCGTTGTTATTTGAGCTCTGGGAAGTGGTTATGACCAAAACGACTGATAATCCTCAATTTACCAAACTCCAGAAGCAATTCCTCAGCAACAAGGATAAGTTGACCCATATTCTTATTAATACTCGTAACTATCCAATTTATCAAAGTCACATCGTCCCGATACAAAACAAGTTTAAAACTCCGAAGACGTGGGCCGATCGTTTAGCATCAACATTCCAACTCCAATACCAGCAGGGAAAACTTAGTGTTAATATGAACAGTATTGTACGTTTTCTAAATCAAGACCATTCAATGGAAACTAAACGGAGCCTCCTTGCTACCTTGCTCAAGACTGGGATCTTGAATGGATCTGACGAAGAAAAATATCAATTTGTCGAACACTTCATCATTGGTCTCCGAGTATTGGAAGACGATCATTTACTCTTCACTACCCCAGAATACCAAGTTTATCATAATGTACTACAGATCATGATGAACGGCACGCCATTTCTCGATAATATCGAACGGATCAGGAATATTTTCAACTCGTTCGAGCTCCAACCCCATGCATTTTACAACTTCATGTCTTCCTCCATGGCTGCTCTTGCACGTATCAGTCCCAATAATGTGTTGAATCTCTGGAAATACAAGGTGGATACCGCCGCTGAGCAGGACCTCACCGCTTCTGTCTTGTACGACATTGACTTGAAGCATGCCATGATGGCATTGTGTACCCTCAGATTATTTCCTGAGGTGTTAGACTTATATCGATCATATCCTGAGTTGCATAGCGATATTCACATCGAGGTCTTGTTAAAAGTCAGTGAAAATAGTAAAGATTGGAAGTTGCTTCAAACTCAGTTTGAAGACATGTATGGTCGTGGAGATCTCCCATACATACTCCATTATGGTATTGTCATGAAGGCATTGGCCAGTATTGGTGCCCGTGGGGAGGTGGACAAGCTATTTACCCAGTTAAAGAAACGTAAACTCAAACCAGATATCACCATTTTTGCTGCCTTAATTGAGAGCCGTTTATTTGATAGCGACTTTGAAGGGGCAAAGGAATGCTTTCAACAATACCTTGACACAATAGGTGTATCTGCTTCCGGCTCTGCATATCTCTACGGGTTGGTTTTGAAAATTCATATGAAGCTCAGTAACTTGGATTTTGCTATGCAATTTTTGATGACAACGATAGAAGAGCAAAAGCGAACCAACGTTCAACTTATAGACGAATCTTCTATGGTGGCACTTGTTCATTTTGCCACTGAAAACTATGGTCTCAAACAGTTGGAACAGATCAGAACGCTTGCTGTGGACCTCAATCTCCAATCAGAGAGATTTTACCACGGGTTGATTCGAGCATATATACGATTCAACCAGTTTGAAATTGCTGACAAGTTGATATACGAAGCACACCATAGGTCTGCCTTTCCATTTACTGATGCTGAAGTTTATGCATGTCAATTGCATCTCAACCGACTTTGGATCAAGAGTCTTACTGATTCGGCACAGAAGCATAGGTTGAGGTTACGACTGAAGTTTATTGCAAAGCTCATGCTCTTAAAGATTCACGAAAAACGTATTCATCTCCGCAATAGTGGAGTACTTCTCAAGGAGATCATTGAGTACTACGTTGGACGTGATAACTTGGACCAAGCCAATGAAGCAATTCGTATAGCAAAGTCTCGGGAGGTTCTTCACGAAAATCATTTTCTTCCATTACTAAAGTACCATGCCGTTGCCAACAACTATGCGTCGCATGGCCAAATCTTGAAGTTGTATCGTCGCATGACTGAAGAAAGAGTTGAAACCACATCGAGAAGTTACGTGTACTTGATGAAGGCATTGATATATCTTGATTCAAAAGGAAACACTGAGTTTGAGAGTGCATATCGTCTTTTGCGTACTGTGTTTGATATGAATGGGTTGACCATAAAACCCTCTGACCCTCGTCCTACAGTAATGAAGCACGCTATCCTCAATCGTTCGGGTGACTTGTGTGAGATGGTTCTGTCATATGTCTTGGCTTCTAATGAGCAAACCAAGATTGATTTATTGGTGCATTTCCTCAACCAAATGAAGGAGATTCTTGGCGAAAAGCTTACCAACGAGTTCAAGTTTACCGTTATCCGATCCATGACGAGGATATACCAGATCGAAGGAAAGTATGATCTCGCGGGTAAATTAGTGGATACCGGTTTGGACGATATTGCCAAATTACTTGCTGTTTTCAACCGTGACTACCCATTCAAGGACAAAGAGGAGACGCGTATCCCCCGTCTTTTGGAGCTGGAGTACCGTACATTGGCTGGCGCAAAGTATGCTTGTATCAAAGCTAGCACCGATGCCAGAAATGAGTATCTTGCATTATTGACTGCATCTCAAGCAGCGCAAGTACGTCTTTCTGGTACACAGTACAACAATTTAATCAAAAAGACGTTGCGTTTGGATACTCTTCCGCTTGCGCTTGGAGTTGTTGAACAGCATCTTATCTCCGGTAATTGGATGGAAGTTAAAATCCTGAGGAAGATGCAGTATTTATACAAGCTCGTGATGCTTCATCTAACGGGTGGTGATGACTCGGTACTTCAGACTTACTCGGTTCTTAATCAGTTTTACGGTGTGCATAGCGGAGCTCAATTGAGACAAGAATTGGCTTCTATTCCTGATCCAAAACAGAAGTTTGAGGCTGAATTCTACATACACAAGCCGCAATTGACACTGGAGCGTTGGAATAGTGACAGAGTGATATGGAATGTTGGGGCATTTTTCAATCCCGAGAAGCGGATTGCTTCGCAAAACGTCCTTTCACCAAGCAATTGTAGTCGGATCTGGGGTGCTCTCCAGCAATACTGTGGTACCGACAAGCAACGAGCATTTCGGTTGATGGACGAGTACCCTGAAACAATGGAATTCCTTCTATTCAACGATGTGGCTCGGACAAGACTTCAAAGATTCCGTCGGCGAATCGACCAGATTGTGGCTCCCCGGGAGGCCAACCAAGAAACATTCTTACAGAGACAAACACGGACACTGGAGGCGTTATCGACATTGAATAATAGCGATCACAACCAAACGTTCGAACAATATACTGCCGGTCTAGATCACCATAGATACGATCGGTATTAGAATAGCATTAATAGTTTATTTATGGACCCTTTCATTTTAATTGTATATAGTTAAGCAAAATATAAAGTGTCTAATTTGTCTGTTTCGTCTGCTTCTTCTTTGTCTTCTTGTCCTTGGGCAATACAAAGTTAAAGTTCTCTGCGGCATTGGTCTCGCCAAACACAAGAGGCCCGATATATGGCTGAATGTTCCATCCTAACTTGACGGTGGCTGGTCTTTCTCTAAAAGACTTTTCAAAATCCCACACGGAGTATTTGGATCTTTCACCTTTCAACAGCAAAACAGCATCATCCTTAGAGGTTATAATCTTATCCCAATACGTCACCTTGTTTGACGATCCGTCGCTCTTACCAGGGTACTCAGCAGTCAAGTAGATGAAGATTTGCTTGGTGTTCCAGTTGAACAAAGGCGATAAATCAGCGTCCAAATCAAACTCAATCTTGGAGTTTTCCTTGGGTTTACGGTTCAATGACCCATAGTTAAACGAGTACTTGACCGAGGCTGATGGTTTGATATTGACAATAGTGGTCGTATCGAGGTTCCATACGTCGCTTTGAAACAAACGGAAAAACGTAATTGCAATCACAATCACAGACACGGCAATGGATGCAGAAAGTGCCTGGTTAGCAGCAACCTGTGATCTGGTAGCAAGATTGAACATTGGTAAGTAGTGGAAACCTTTGTCTTGACGTGTAAAGTAAATTAAATGCGCGCAACAAAAGGTTTCATCATAAATTGAAAAAAGCTCAACGCTTTGTCTCTTTTTATATGCATTACGGCTGCAAAATTAATTTTATCTATTTACGATTTTGGTACTCTTCATACAACTTGGTTTGCTGTTGCCATTGCTTGGTCAACTTCTTGCGCATACTCTTGGAAACTAATTCACCCTGTACATCCTTGGTGGGCAATCCTTCTTCATCCCATTCCGAATACAACTTGGTGTCCTTGAACATGTCGCTAGGATTAATCTTCATCTTCGCCAAAAGCTCCTCTTCCTTCTTCAAATCTGCCTGCTGCTTCTGTAACTTTTTGGCTTCCTTTTCAGCAGCCGCTTTTTCTTTATCCTGTTGTTGCTTGATCAATTGGTTCTTTTCCTGTTCGTTCAAGAATTTAACCAAGGCTGATCCATTGGGCCTGTCGTCCAACGAGACTCCCAAATTAACCAACTCAGTCCGGATAGCATCAGTAGCCTTCAAGAATTCGGAGTAGTCAGCCTTGCTGATAGCTGAATTACGGATAACATCACGGAACTGGGAAAATGCTTTAACGAATGGCATCGCCACTTCTTCGGCGGAGGCTGTACTGTTGGAACTACTATCATCAACCCAACCCAATTTGTCACTTCTGGTTTCAAACCCCAAAATATTCAAAATCTTGACGATATAGTAAGTAATCAGGAGCAATACATCAATCTTCAATTCTACTTCCCCAGAAGTCATTTGAATATAGTTGTTTGCCTTGGCCACCAAGTCTTGAATAGCCCTCAATGCACTGGCTGTGCCCAAGTTATCACTGAAAGCAGCATGGACTTCATCTTGGGTTGCTCCCAATTGAGCATACAACTGTTTCTCAACGTCAGTCAACTTTTTAGATACGTATCCACCTTGTTCCTGTAAATGCTTGTAGTCGTTGGCGTGGGCCCGTACATTGGTGAAAAATTTGGACAATGTCGATTCGTATGCCTTAACTTCGGCAATTAAACTGTCCTTAAAGTCAAGTGGCTTGTCCCATGAACTGAGGGCAAATACCAATCTCAATTGTCTGGAAGTATAGTCATTCAAGGCTTCTTCAATAGTAATGAAGTTCTTTAATGATTTTGACATCTTTTGGCCCTGGATATGCAAATGACCGCTGTGCAAAAAGTAGTTGACCCACTGCTTGTTGTCAAAGTAAGCTTCGGATTGAGCCAATTCGTTGTCGTGATGTGGGAAACACAAATCAACTCCACCAGAGTGGATATCCAAGGTTTCACCAGCGACATCTGAAGCCATTACCGAACATTCAATGTGCCAGCCTGGTCTACCTTCACCCCATTGAGAGGCCCAGGATGGTTCACCTGGCTTAGATGCCTTCCACAACGCAAAATCGGCGGCGTTTCTTTTGGTATCACCAGTAGATAAGGAACCCTCCCCTTCAGAAATCAATGAAAGGTTACCCTTGTTCCATGGTTGCAACTTGGCGTATACGTGGTTTGGACTGGTTTCAAACTTAATTGTATCAAAGTACACGGAACCATCACTGGTAGCATAGGCAAACCCATTGTCGATAATCTTCTGCACGTAATCGATGATATCTGGAATATATTCACTGACTCTGGTGGTAATTGTCGAAGGTAATACGTTCAATCTGGCCATATCTTCGTCGAACTTCTTCTCCCAAAAGGATGGCAACTTCTTGAAGATCGACGGGTCGGTAACCTTTGAGCCGTATTCTTTATCCAAAGCTGGCATGGCGACCTCTTTGATACCAGCTAAGAAATCCAAACGGGAACTTGGAGAGTAGATAACTTTATGAGCGGTATTTGCTGCTTTTACGTACATAGGAAGTTTGGGAGTTTCCTTGGCTAATTCGGGAATGTTCAAAGATTGTGTCCATGTGATGAATTCAGACTTGACATCACCTTTAAAAGCCAAGTTCTTTTCGATGTACGAGGCCAAAAACTGAGTAGATTTTGAAACCAACTCTTCATTGACATCAGGGTAAACTTTTTCAATATTTTCTTCAAACAAGTAAGCTTGACGAGCAGCAATGATGATTTTATCGTCGATGTCGGTGACATTCTGAATAAACTTGATATTGTAGCCGAAATAGTCCTGAAGAATACGTCTGCATAAGTCAGAAGACACGTAGTTTCTGGCGTGGCCCATGTGAGAGTGGTCGTAGACCGTTGGTCCACAGCAGTACCAAGTGATGTGGCCTGGCTTGATGGGAACAAACTCGGTTTTAGTTCTGGTCAATGAGTTGTAGAGTTTCAACTTATGGGTATCATCAACCGGCAGAGGCGTGTGCCATTGTGGCTGTTGTATTTTTGACGTGGACATGGCGGTGTACAGAAATAACCGATGGCTTCGCCTTAGCATATATGTATTGGCAAAAGGCAGATGATTGACTCACCAACATTCCAAAACAGTCTGTCACGTGAAAAGTTTCATTCTTTTCTCAAGTGTGGGCCTCTCTACAAAAGAAAAAATAAAGATAAACAAGTCTGAAGCTACGCGACTTTGTGAGATGCTTAGGGGTGGCTACGAAGGAAAACGGTATTCGTCAGACAAAAAGGTGGTCGCATAACATAAGGACTCCTTATGAAACTAGGCGTGTTTCAGAACCTTACTCTAGAACGCAAATTATAGGTCATCATTGAATACGTTATGGGCTTTAATGTAAGCACCTGCCTCCACAAAGCTCATTAGTGTCCATAGATTTAATGGGGATTTGGGTTGGCTTATATACTCAACGAGTGTAATATATACAGGACAATTACTTTTTAGCCAGGTCAAGGTGCATTACAACATTTACCGTTTTGTCGTACCAGAAAGATAAACCAGTTACTATTCTTATCAATGAAGGGGATGTATTATGATTTATAGGAATAAGGTCGTATTCCCTTTGTTATTTTCATTCTCTTTAACTTCTTTTATGGTACAGTAGAATGGAGTACAATTTTAGGTGTTAGGGCTCGCGCCCTTTTCACATGACCAGATCCTTCTATACTTTGAGCTACCTGCACTCCAGAAAAAATTTCAATACTCACCAAATTTTCAATTATCAAAAAGAAAAGTTTCCACTCGGTTTCTTGTTATAACATATACCATATCAAACATGTCTACACACACCACCGTTAAAGCTTCTAACTGGAGACTCGTTGAATTAGGCCGTGTTGTCTTAGTGAACAACAAGGATTTGGCTACCGTTGTCGAAATCATTGACCAAAAGAGAGTCCTTATCGACGGTCCAAAGATCCAAAGACAAGCCATCGCTTTGGCTAAGGTCACCTTGACCCCAGTTGTCTTGCCAAAGTTGCCAAGAGGTGCTAGAACCGCCATCGTTAACAAGAAATGGGCTGCTGCTGACATCGATGCCAAGTGGGGTGCTTCCGCTTGGGCTAAGAAGTTGGCTTCCAGAGAAAGAAGAGCTCAATTATCTGACTTTGAAAGATTCCAAGTCTTGGTCTTGAAGAAGCAAAGAAGATTTGCTGTCAAGAAGGCTGTCGCCAAAGCTTAAGCTTAAAAAAACACCTCCATGATAAATATATAATAATAATATAACTTATTTCATTATATGTGTGTATTCTAGATGACGGGAGCTTAATAAACGGCTATACAGTAAACCATTTAATTTGTAGAATCAGGTTGATTTATTCTATTTGATCTAAATTCTTTTATTTACAGTATATACAAGTAGTATTTTTTAAAGAAATATCATTATCATCTTTGGGGAAAAGCCAGGGATGGAGGCAACAGGACTCATCACATTATTCACTTCTTTTGAGCCTTTTCGTAGTCTGCAATCAATTCTCTTTGTAATTGTGGAGAAGTCTGAGAATATCTCTGGAATTCCAAGGAGAATTCACCCTTACCTTGAGTACAAGCTCTCAAACTAGTTGAGAATCCAAACATGGAGTTCAAGGAACATTCAGCAGTAACAGTAAATTCATCTTGGGAGTTGACGGTTTCCAAGATCATACCACCCAACTTGTTAACTAAACCAACAACAGAACCTTGGAATTCATTTGGTGCTGAGATTTCAACACTCATGATTGGTTCCAAAATCACAGGCTGTGCGTCCAAGAATGCTTCTCTGAAGGCACCGTGAGTAGCAGCTCTAAACGACAATTCAGAAGAATCAACCATATGGGTTTGACCATCGTTGATATGCATGTGACAGCCCAAAACCTTGTGGCCAATTAATGGACCCTTTTCCAAACAGTCTTCGAATCCCTTACCACAGGCAGCAAGGAACTTTTCAGGAATCTTACCACCAACAACATGGTGGGTGTACTTGTTCTCACCTTCGATAGGAGTGAAATCACCAATAACTCTACCATATTGACCAGCACCACCACTTTGTTTCTTGTGAGTGAAATCGAACTTGGTTGGAGACGTGATAGATTCACGGTACGAAACCTGGGGCTTACCAGTAACACACTCAACACCATATTCACGTTTGATTCTTTCAACATAAATTTCCAAGTGCAATTCACCCATACCAGAAATAATCGTTTCCTTTGATTCAGGGTCGTACTTAACTCTGAAAGTAGGATCTTCCTTTTGGAACCGGTTCATGGCCTTGGAGAAAGCACCATTGTCCTTTGATTTGGGCGAAATCGATAAGGAAATAACTGCTTCAGGTACAAACATCGAACTCATGGCAATCTTTTGTTCAGAAGTTTGACTGATAAAGGTATCACCAGAGGCACAGTCAATACCAAAAGTGGCACAGATTTCACCAGCACCAACTTCACTGACGTCTTCCATATCATTGGAGTGCATTCTCACTAATCTAGCAACCTTGACCTTCTTTCCAGACTTGAGATGGGTCATGTAACCACCCTTCTTCAATTTACCTTGGTACACTCTGATATAAGTCAATTGACCATAAGGACCTTCTTCTAACTTGAAGGCTAAACCGACAAATGGAGCAGCCGAAGAAGGAACCAAGTTAACAGGAACTTCTTGCTCAGGTTTGGAAACATCTAAACCAGTGTTCAAGACTTCATTTGGTTGTGGTAAGTAATCAACAACTGCATCTAAAACAGGTTGAATACCCTTGTTAGCTAAGGCAGAGCCCATCAAGACAGGAGTAAACTTTCTACCAATAGTAGCTCTTCTAATAGCGGCCTTGATTTGTTCTACGGTTGGTTCTTCACCTTCCAAGTAGATATCAGCAATTTCATCGTCAACGTCAGCCAAAGTCTCAATCAACAAAGCTCTCTTTTCTTCAACCAAGTCTTTTAAGTCTTCTGGAACCTTGTCAACTCTAATGGTCTCACCTTGTTCACCTTCGTTGTACAAAGCGACACGGTCGATGATGTTGACAGCACCCTTCAAGCCATCCTCAGCTCCAATAGGAACCTGAATAGCAGCAGCAGGAGTCTTCAACTTTAAGTTAATTTGTTCGATGGCCCGGAATGGATCGGCACCCATACGGTCCATCTTGTTGATGAAGGTGACCCTAGGAACATTGTATCTACGCATTTGACGGTCAACTGTCACAGTTTGAGACTGGACACCAGAAACGGCACAGACAACAAGCACAGCACCGTCCAAGACACGCAACGCACGTTCGACTTCAATGGTGAAGTCAACGTGTCCTGGAGTGTCGATCAAGTTGAAATGGTAGTTCTTTTCATCTTTATCCCACGAACAGTATGTGGCAGCCGATTGGATGGTGATCCCCTTTTCTCTTTCCAAGTCCATGTGGTCCATTTTGGCCCCGACAGAGTCACGACCTCTAACTTCATGAATAGCCTTAATACGACCGGTGTAGAACAACACACGTTCGGTAAATGTGGTCTTACCGGAGTCAATGTGGGCAGAGATCCCAATGTTTCTCATTCTAGCAGAATGAGCCAAATCGGTTTCTGGCAAGGTGGTGTTGATCTGGTCAATAATGACTTTTTCTTCATCGTACGTTGTGGGAAGTTTCACAGCTTCATTTCTAAGAATTGACGAGCCGTGAAACTGACGTGCATGTCTCCAACCAACACGAAAGCTGGGTCTTACAGCGGGAATACGAAGGAAGCCCATTTGCGTTTAGTTATTGATGGTGTGAAAAAAAAAAATTAAAGAAAAATTATTTTTCCAGCAAAAACTAAAACTATAGAATGAAAGCAGTAGCAGGGAGCAAAAAAAATTTATATACATTCTAGATCTAAATCTCTCTAATCTTTTGGCTTCACGGAGCCCCAGCCGTTGACGTTTCTGAACATCATGACTCCCTTAGCATCATCCTTGTCGTCATCGACAAACTGACAACTTCTGACACATTTCCAGAGGGAAACCCACATGTTTTCGCCCTCATAACGGTAGTGTTCGCCCATGACCTTTTGGATGGCAGCACTGGCTTCTCTGGAGTTGTAGAATGGGATTCTAGACACATAGTGGTGCAAGACGTGAGTCTCAATGATGTCGTGGAAGATATGTTGGCCAATGAAGCCAAAGTTACGATCAACAGTGGCAGCAGCACCACGAGCAAAGGTCCATTCGCTGGCCTTGTAGTGAGGCATTGCTGGATCAGTGTGTTGCAAATAGGTGACGAAAGCCAACCAGTGGTTAACCCAGATCCAAGGCATGAACCAGCCAACGAACATGTTAAAAGTACCGAAGTGCTTGGCCCATTGGTAGACAGCAGTCAAGGTCAACAAGATACCAATGTCAGAGTAAATGACATACTTGGCCTGACCCTTGTCAAAGATAGGAGAGTAAGGAGCATAGTGAGATTTGCCAAGCTTGGAATAACCAGGATGAGGTTGACCAGTGACGTTGGTAAGCAAATGGAATTGCAAGCCACCCAATTGTTGGCCCAACAACGACAAGAATGAGAAAAGAGGAGACTCTTCCATGACTTCAGAAATCACCGACCTATTGTTGACAGCCACGTATTCTTCCTTGGTATATGGTACGAACACGGTATCCTTGGTCATGTGGCCCGTACCCTTGTGGTGCTTGGAGTGGGTGTGTTTCCAGGAAAAGTAAGGAACAATCAAGTAGGAGTGCAATACCCAGCCAACAAAGTCATTGACTTTTGGGTAATCGGAGAAAGCACCATGGCCACATTCGTGGGCCAAGATCCAAAGCCCGAAACCAAATAACCCAATACAGTACGACATCGTGCACCACAAAAAGCCTCTAACGAACGTGCTGGCCGTTTCGTGACCAACAACGTCGACAAGTGGAATGTAAGAGTGTCCTAAGTAGCCGATAGCGATCATGGCAGCGATATCACGTACCACATAGTGCAACGACCAAGGAAGTGATCTCTCGTAACAATGCTTGGGAATGGCCGAGAGAATGTCCTTGATGGTGTAGTCTGGAACATTAAACACCTTTCCGTAGGTTGTGACAGTGGAGAGGTTGGATCTAGGGCCAACAGCAGAACCTTCGTCAATAACAGCAGTACTCGACATGGTGGTTAGAGGGAAAGAAAACGTCTTGTGAAAATCAGGAAAAAAATTACCACGTTTAATAACGCGCGACGGTTTTTGCAATTTTTTCGAGATGCCCCCACGATATTTTTTTTCCGATTAGATATCTTGATCGACCCATTGGACGCTCTTAATGAAAGACGTATCATTAGTCGTTGGAGTGTGTCATCCATGTTTTTTTCTGATGAACATCAAATGGACCTTGTAAAGAAGTATTCTACTGTTAGGATTGTAGCCCACCAACACATCAAACAAGCAACCGTTAGGTTCAGCCACTCTCAGAAAACAAAAAGATAATCTCAACTGGTATCTTATTTATTTCTTTTACCATTCGCTTATTCGGTTCTGAATCTTTAGTTTTTTATCAGCTGAGAGAATCCACAGTTGCATTAGCGTTTGTTTGCTATTATTATTTTTAATATTACGTGTATTTTCTGTTTCATTTGTAGCGCTGTTGTTCCGTTCATCGTACCTTTATTCACGAATTCGGTAATACCCCAAGATTTTACGCTGGAACGGCTGCTCATTTCCAAATTCAGGTACGTTTTTAGATGAATTACGGGGGTGTCAGCGGGGTGGGGTTCTGTCATGTGCTTTGGCAGCATGAGTATGGTATCGTTTTGTGATCCTACAATTCCGCAACCTCACCGGGGTTTCTAGTGTCTTCCTTTTTCCCTTCCGGGAACGTTGTTACTTACCATGTAAAAAAAAAATTCCTGCACCATACTGGTCCAGTCTAAATTAGGAAATTATCAAAGTTTTACACATGAAGCTTGTTTGGCATTTACCCCTAGGACCACCTACATAGTGTCACATTGTGACCGTGTAACCTTCGAGCCTCCTATATTTTGTACATGGGGCTATATCCTATGGATTTTATCACTCCGGTAAACTTATCTTTTGATAATATGGTGGTACTTTCTCGTTAGCTTGGTCCTATTAGACAAAAGAGTTGTTGTGTACATACTGAAATATGCATTGCTACTTACCATACTAAGGAATTTCTCAACTATTTTCATACGTATGCATCCACTTTGGTGTCTTGACAGTAATGCAAACAAGCTACCCACACTACAAAAAAAATTCCTAATTAGGAAATGCGATAGGTTCCAAACTCACTTTCCTAATCGGGTAATGAAGGTTTTTTGGTTGGAATGAAAATGTATGAGGAGAACCACAGGCCATACTTTCCTAACTAAGTTAAACGTAGTATGGTCATAGCTGGGTGGTCCCAAAAATTGGTTTAGGAATAATAAATATAAATAGGAAGCGATTTCTGTCAATTGGTTCACTTTTTTTATTATCATCTACATTATCATCTCAACTATCTTCCTCGTTTACAATCCACAATGAAGTTTTCACAAGCTACCCTCTTTGCAATCTTAGCATCCGCTGCATTTGTATCTGCTGCTCCGCTTGAAACCGCACAATCTGATTTCACCCTTATCAAAAGAGCCGACGCCAATGAAGTCTTGGACATCTTGAATGAATTGCAATCTCTTCACGCTAAGAGAGATCTCTCTTCTGGCGACGAATACATGGAACTTTCCAAGAGAGCTGACACAGTCATCGGAAACTTTATTTCTGCCTTATTAAATTCTGGGATTATTGGAGATGTCTGGAACACATTGACTACCGACCCTGCAGTTAGAACTGAAATCCTTGCCATCATTAAAGCCACATTCCAAGCAGCAATTGTTCAAGGTCCTGCTTTGATCAAGGCTATCTTCCAATCTGGTTTGCTTCCAAAGCTTTTCAACACATTAGTTAACGACACTGATTTGAGAAGCGCCTTTTTGGGTGTTATCAAGGCTTTGTTCTCTAACGCCGCAAACCTTCTCGCTCATCGTACTGGTGGAACTGGAACTACTGCTGCTGCTCCAGCCCCTGCGCCAGCTGCAACTCCAACCCCTGCCCCATCTAAGCGTGAATTAATGATTGAAGGTGACTCTGAATACTTGGACAAGAAGGACTTGGTCTCTGTCATTACTAATATTGTTAACTTGATCAAGAGTACTGGTATTGTCCAGGGTTTGATTCAAAAGGTCTTGGCTGACCCACAAGCGTCTATTACTTTCTTGACCTCTGCCTTGAAGAATGGTCTTGTTCTCTTTGAAGATGTCTACAATTGGGCTAAGCAATCTGGTATCTTACAATCTGGTCTTAACTGGCTCTCGCAAAACGGTGGTGCTTTCCTCGGTGACATTGCAAAGATTGTTGGCAGTTTCTTGGGATCAGGTACTATTTCTGCTTCTGATATTAACAACGCTACTCCAAGTGCTACCACTACAACCGGCACTAGTGGTTCTGGTTCTAGTGGCTCTGGCTCTGGTTCTGGTTCTGGCTCTGGTTCTAATTCTGCTGCTCCAAAGGCTGCCCCACTCAATACTTCTGGTGTGTTAGCTGGTACTCCTGTTGCTACTGCTGCTGGATCTGGTTCTACTGACAACTCCGTCTATGCACAATTAGCTGCTGAGTATGGTGGATCCGCTCCAACTGCTGCTGGTGCAGGTTCTGGTTCGGGTTCTGGTTCTGCATTCACTGGTGTTGCTGGTGCATCTACCTTAGTCCAGAAGAGAAGAAACTATTAAACAGTGGAGTGTCATAAAAAAAATACCCTAAACAGTTGATATGATGATGATGACCTATGGTACTAATCCTAGTTTTCACCCATTCGTTGCTCCCGTAACCAGTTGCGCCATGCACACATTTTTTCGGTCCATCGAAGATCCTAGCGATCTTTTTTTTTACACGGTGGTAGTACTTTTATCTCAAGTTCATTGTGTTTGTATTTAATTCTCTATCTCACATTCTTAGTTTGATTTATTTATTGGCAATCCAAAAAAATTATTATAACCCTTTCTCGTAGTTTAAGTTATTTCCATTTTAGCCTATCGAGGTAACCTATAAACATATTATGAAAACATAACGCTTCAAATATGTACTCGTGGCATTAAATTTGTGTTCTTCGCCTTAAAACGTGCCCTACAACCAATGTGTTGCTTGGATTAAAAGCACAAAAGCGCTTTAGAACGCCATGGAATGCACGCGAACGCCTGTGAATTTAATAGAAAAATATTTTATGTTGTCCTGGAATAAGGGATTTTTAAGCGAAGTTACCTAGACGAGAAAGCTTACAAAACAGAATAATGGGGCCTACGCTGCAGTAGATGCTACCTACGTAATTAGTCCCCTTTGCGTCATTACAATTTATTCAGTTTAGAAAGTACGCTAAAGATGTCTCATCTTGTTGCATTAGAGTTTTAGACGAAATGTTGAAGGTGGAACGGACTTCGAATGGCGTCATCACACTTTTTTTCTCTTTAGGCGTTCTTCGGTGGACAAGTTTTTTGCTTGGTTCCGTGCATGTAAAAAATATTCCCAAACGACTTGTGGTCGTCAAAAAAAACATTCGCAAATGTTCCCAGAATCGAACGATTATCACACCATATGCTACCTTTAAATGGTGATTACCACCTGTAGCATATCGGAATTATGCAGGGAATACATCCCACTTTACTCTTTACCTTGTGACAATGATCCTGAACCCTTATTTAACACATCTGGAAGGGATATGTATGTGGTCACCTTATTTCATATAAACTAGACTCCGATCGTCATAATTTTATATCTTCTTTTTCCAAGATTAGTTTCATCCAACGTATAAATACCATGTCAGTATCCTCCCGTCACCTCGAATCTGCTTCATACCCCAGCAACAACATGTTATTCGCTTTAGCTACTCCAGGCTCCGCCTTCCAGCCATCTTTAAAGAAGGTCTCCAACACTTGGAGATTAAAGAAGTTCAAGGAAGTTTACGAAAGTAAAGGTGGTTCTGCTAACAGCTCCAGAGATGGCTCAATTCATTCAAAAGATGCGTACGATATTTAGATAGACGCGTCAGTGTTTGGAATGTTTTCTTTTCCGGTTTTTTGGTACAGGGCTTGAATGTTTTTTCCCTTCAATTCTACAATTTGTCTTTTAAAAATGAGGTTTTCTATTTAATAATAAACAGTAATGTTAAAAATGCACGTAATTTTTGTTTTTTTGCTATTTTCTTTGTTTGTTTTGTTTTTTTGGTTAAATTCATTTTGTCGTATTTGGATGCATTATCCCGCAAGGTATTGTTCCTTTTTTATTTAATTATTTCACGGCGTGGAACTGGACCCGGAATATTCATCATCAAGTTTTGTAGAATCATTGGCAGGATCCCATGCCGCGCTTGGAACTCTCAAGCCATGACCACTACCCTTGATTTCTTGGTTTCTTCTTTCCCTCTCAAATTCTCTCCACCGTTTCATCGTGATGTTGCTGGCATCAAAAGTACCATCAACAGCACTATGATCTCCCTTATCGTTACCAACCTTTCTAGTTTCACCCCAACTGAAATCGTCAAATTTCCAGTATGAGTATGTAGGTAAAACAAAGTTCCAAATTGGTAATGCAAAAATGTAAATGACAAAGTAGATAACATATGACACCGAAGAAACAGTGATCACAATTAATACACCAGGTAGCCCGTAGATGATAGCCATAAGAACCAAAGACAAAATCGGAGTTGGCTTGGAAATAATGGCATAGACAATCACATAAATGGCAAAACAAATAGCAACTGGCAAAACCATGGTACCAACCAATTCAACCATAATGACAAACTGCATGGAGAAACAGAAAGTACCACATAAATCCTTCACCATAGCCAACTCCATCAAGTTATGCACCGTCGAGTTGATCCAACGACGACGCTGTGACAACAACACTCTGAATTTATCAGGTACAATAGTCTTACATGCTGCCTTGGGTACAAAGATCTGCTTTCTCTTGGGGAAAGTTCTCAACATCAAGGAAGTAAGGTAACGATCTTCACCCAATAATAATAAATTTTTCTTGTGCAAAGTGTTCACAACGTTATCAGAATATCTTTCGACAATATCAGGATTTGCCAAAATTGGCACCCAGTAACCATCAGAACCCTTGGGTGCCTTGATACGGTATACTGAGAAACAGCCAGGCAAACATGTCACACCACCAAAAACGGACTCAAATGCCTTGGACAGGTGATGTGAAATATAGTATTCAAATACTTGGATTGCTGTTACCCAAGATTGTGATTTGTTCGAAATTTTTGTTTCACCACACAATCCCATAATTTTTGGATCCTTTACGATCTCGGCCATCATATGAGTTAATGAGTCTGGAAATACCTTCGTATCTGCATCAACCATCAAAACCGTTTCGTAAAATTCTGTCATCAAACCAGTAACACGCCAGATACTGTTTAATAATTCGTATTCTAACGCTGTCATTCTCTCATCAAACATCACTTTCTGAAGGAATGACATTAAGATAATTTGAGAATCACGCTTACCTCTATTACCTGGTTTAGCAGATGCACTTTCTTCAGGGGTACCACACTTGACAATGGTAATAACTGGGACTCTCTGTTGTTTCTCAACAGGAACTGTGTTGTCGTCATACTTATAGAACCCAGCATAGATTTTGGCCATGTTGTGACGCTTACTACCTTGTGCTACAGCAACATAAGAATTCGCCTTAACATCTTCTGGTTCAATAGTAAAATCAGACATCATTCCAATCACAATATCAGGAGTAGTCATTTCATTCCCATTCCCCTTAATCAAACCATCACAAATAACGACAATTAATTTGTGGGAGTTTGGGTAGTCGGTCGTGGCAATCGAATCAATAGTGGTACGAATACCTTGTTCATCTTCCGAGTAACAAGTCACCATACAAATGGTATGAACCAAGGGGTATCCAAAAGGCTGATACTCAACTGGGGGTTGGGGTACTACGTCAGGATGGAGAATATCTGGTGATAACCCGTTAACAGCAAAATCATCTTCCATCCCACCAAATGGATTGAAGGCTGACATTCGACGAGACAATAAATCGGTGGAGGACCCTGCATCGTTGAGGTATACCGTTGATTGTCTGGTGCCAGATAACTTCATGCCGTTTTTCTTGGAATTATTTCCGCCAGAACGGCCCAAGAGAGATGCTTGGGTAGACATGGTGGTGTACTGAAATGATTTTGAAATGGCTTCAGGATTGTCATAGTATTGAGATAATTCAGCATTGGCAGCCAACGATAAACGGCCAGACTTTTGGAAAACACTTTGTCTATTAGTCTTGTTGGCCTTATAGTTAGCTCTGGCTCTGACAGGAACAGTCTTGATCTGATTTCCGATAACAGGGTTGTTGTTGTCGACCCAGTTTTCAATTTCTTGGTTTCTTCTAGCCATCGTCTTGTTGTCAACTGCAGTGGCACCTTGGTTTGGAGATATCCACCATCTAAAGTAACAAGCCATAATGAACTTGGCAAAAATAACAGATAAGATAAACACCAATGAAACATACAACACAACTTTTGATGCAAGACACCCAATGGTCTCAGAATCAATGGTTCCAACCTTGATAATTTCTGTCAAACATCTGGCAGCTTGTCTTTCGTGTGGCTTGGTGAGAACAAGTGAGATGTCGTGTCCCTTATAAGTGGGGTCATCTCGCAACTTATCAAAAAGTTCGGGATATGTGACGTCATCGGTTGAGATCCAGTTGATAAGATCAAGATCCAATACATTGCCCGAGTAGACCACCAAATTTCTCGACTTGTTTCTGATATCGTCCCAGGTAAAGTAGACTTCGGCGGTGGAGGCCAAACTGAAGTATGCTTCTCTAGCATCGTTACTGGTATGACAAGCCCAGCCATCGTAATAAACTTTAGTATTGTTCACTTCAGAAGACCCATCTTGGTCGAATAAACGACAGGGCATGTACCATGCCAAGTCGTTTCCGTTTCTGGGAATAGAGCAGTTGTCTCTGGGGACAATGAGGTTCCTGCAGTTACCATTGACATTTTGAAAGAGAAACGATGCGTCCATCCCACCGGCGTAAACAGGAGCGTACAACACGTTCGATCCTGGAGCGATACCAACAGCTTCAGGGTGTTGTGAGTGTGTTAAGTCGTATGCTCTACCATTTACAATCAAGTATCCCGTGGAGATTTCGTTGTTTCTAAGAGAAACATGGCTACTGGAACACACAGATCTGGTGAAACCAAATGCCACATACGAAACAAATGTTCCCATGTACAAGATACACGAGATCAAGCCAATCTTTTCTCTCCATGCAAACTGGCGGTCCTTTGTGGATAAGCCAAACAACCTCAATAAAGGTGCTGGAGCCCAAAATGTGAGGATGTAGCAGTAGACCTTCCAGAAGTATATATCGTGTTTCGAAGCAGTATGTTCGATAGGTTTTGGTTTTATGACTTTGGTCTTGTTTTTGGCGGGAGATGCATAGGGTGTGTTGATTTCGTCATTCAATCCGTAGATTTCTCTTCCACCGTTCAATGGAGATTCATTGGATGTATTTTGTCGTGGTTGAGATTCTTGCTGACGTTGATTTTTGCTTCCTGGTGACGAGTTGTGGATATCCATCAACGGAATGCCCTCGTCGTCCTCATCGATACTCGAGCGTCTGCTGGCACCTTGGTAGGATGTTCTTCGGGGCTGAATATGTGGCTGTGGCAGATGGGAGTCAACGGTGCTGATCTGAGGATCCAAGCCGGTTGATGATGGTTGGATCCGTAAATGATTTGATTGTTTGTTGGCCACTTGAGTGTAGTGGTAGCGCGGGTGGTTCTGGTCGATCCGAGACCTCTCTGGCCGAACGAGGGATCTCTTTCTATCCAAGTCGCCTGTCTCAGGATCAAACTCATGATACTTGTTGGACTTGTTGTTTGGTCTGTATGACATTGTGGCACAGCAAAAAACAGACGCTTCAAGTCGTTATTGATTTCAATGAATGAAAACAAAAAAAAAGGTTCTGAATAGGAAAAATAGACAAATAGCCATTACACAAAATCAAGAAAAAAAAATAAAAAATAAAAATAAAAATAAACATCGCTGCGCAAACCGAAGCCTCCAACGGCGAGCATATGTGGCTGGTGCAAGAGAGTTACAGGAAAGAATTAGAAAACAGTAAAACATACCTAGATGTTTCTTTATAGTTATGTAACCTTTTTTTCTTCTTTCTTGATTTCAAAGGACCAATATGTAGCAATACTTTACCCGAAACTCCGCTCCCCAACATTAGGTTTAAGGTTTGTTTTAGTTGCAAAAAAAAATACAAAAACAAACCCATTCTTGGTCTGTGGTACAATCAGAACCGATATATTACAAATTCATCTGTATATCTTTTGATCTTTTGATCTTTTATTTATTTATTTCATTTTATTTGAATTAAACATTAACTAGTGACGGTCACCAACCCATTCTCTGGCACTTCTGAACAACTCGATCCATGGCCCGTATGAGCCCCAGGACTCACCCTGTTCGGCAGGATACCACGAATTTGATTCCTTTCTCGTAACACGTTCTGGATGGGGCATCATTGCCAACACCCGGCCGTTGGCCGAACTGATCCCAGCAATACCTTCAGGTGATCCGTTGGGGTTGAACGGATACTGTTCGGTTCTGCCACCGTAGTTGTCAACGTAGTGGATAACGGATCCAGTAAACGATTGGCGCTGTTCTTCGGTCTTAAAGTTGGCCCGGCCCTCACCGTGAGCGACAGCAATCGGTAACTTCGATCCCTTCATGTTCTTCAAGAAAATCGACTCGTTCTTGGCTTCAGCATCGACCTCCACCATCACAAATCTCGCCTCGTACTGCTCAGACAAGTTTCTCTCAAATGTAGGCCAGTTCTCGGTGCCAGGAATGATCTCGGCAATTCTGCTAAAGAACTGGCACCCGTTACACGCACCAAACGCAAACGTATCGTCTCTGTCCTGGAAGAAACGCTGGAACTCGACACGAGCACGTTCGTTCAACAACACAGACTTGGCCCAACCAGCACCGGCTCCCAACACGTCACCGTACGAGAACCCACCACACGCAGCCAAACCAACAAAGTCATCAAGCAGAACTCTGCCAGTCAAAATATCAGACATGTGCACGTCATACACTTCAAAACCAGCCTGTTCAAATGACCAGGCCATCTCCTGCTGTGAGTTGACACCCTGTTCTCTCAAGATAGCCACCTTCGGCTTGGTGGTATACTTGCGGTACTCAACCACGTCGTACGTCAATTGGTACGACAAACCAGGGTTAGAATCGTCAACAATAGCATCGTACTCTTGCTTGGAAGTAGCAGGATTGTCTCTCATCTTTTGGATATGGTACGAGGTGTTGCTCCACAACTGCTGTAATGCACTACGGGTGTTTGTGTACACAACAGCACCGTCGTACTTGACAGTGACATCGGAGCCAGCAGCTGGCTTCCCAATGACCTTGATGTAGTCCGACAGGATCCTGTTAGTAGCAAAGATTTCGGTAAAGGAATCCAAATCCTTGGCTCTGATTTGGAACACAGCACCCAATTCCTCGTTGAACAAGGTGGTCAAGACATCGTCACTAGCATCAAGATTCAACTCAATACCAGTACGGCCAGCAAACGCCATTTCAACCACTGTGGTAAACAAACCACCTTCGGAACGGTCATGGTATGCCAACACATCAAATTGTTTGTGCAATACCACGAGCAGCTGTAAGAACGACTTCAAGACTTCGTTGGAGTGAACAGTAGGAGCAGAATCGCCCACTTGCCCGTATACTTGAGCCAATGCCGAACCTCCCAACAGCTTCTTGACCTCAGCAGCCAAGTCAACCAATACAAGAACAGTGTCGTCTTCCTTGATCAATTGAGGTGTCCAGGTCTTCGAGGTATTGTCCACGGGACCAAAAGCCGTGATTGTCAAAGCTAATGGAGCAATGACTTCCTTGTCGTCCCACTTCATCTTCATCGACATCGAATCCTTACCAACAGGAATCGAAACTCCAAGGGCAGGACACAAGTCCATTCCGATGGCCTGAACTGCTTCGTACAACTTGGCCCCCTCGCCGGCGTGGGAGGCAGCGGACATCCAGTTGGCAGACAACTTGACGTGAGCCAAGGACGTGATATCGGCAGCAAAAACATTCAACAACGACTCAGCAACGCACATCTTGGCCGAAGCACTGGCCGAAATCAATGCCAAGGTTGGCTTTTCACCCATAGCCATAGCTTCACCGGTTGACAAAACAGTGTCACCGAGAGACGTGGCTGTGACACCCACGTCAGCAACAGGGATTTGCCATGGACCAACCATTTGGTCACGGTCAACCAATCCAGTGATGAATCTGTCCCCGATCGTGATCAAGAAGTTCTTGGATCCAACTGATGGTAACTGCAATACTCTCTCTACAGATTCAGCCACCAGTAATGCTTCGGTGACAAATGGCTTCAATTTCAATTCTTGAGTAATGGCCGACTTGGACATCTTTGGAGGCTTTCCAAACAAAACAGACATTTCCAAGTCAATTGGTGTGGTGTTCAACAACGAATCGGTCAAGACCAATCTCTGTTCAACGGTGGCTTCACCAACAACAGCAAATGGAGCACGTTCACGCTCACACATCTCGGCAAACAAGTCAAAGTTTTCTGGAGCAACCCCCATGACATAACGTTCCTGCGACTCGTTACACCAGATTTCCATAGGTGACATACCTGGTTCCAATGATAAGATGGCTCTCAAGTCGAACTTAGCACCCAAGTCATTGTCGTGGACCAATTCTGGCAAGGCGTTCGATAAACCACCGGCACCAACATCGTGGATCGATTGGAGCGGGTTCTTGTCGGCACCAAGCGAGACACAGGCGTCGATGACTTGCTGTGCTCTTCTCTGGATTTCAGGGTTACCACGTTGCACCGAAGCAAAGTCCAACTTAGCGGACCCTTCACCAGAAGAAATGGACGAAGCAGCACCACCACCAAGTCCAATCAACATCGATGGCCCACCAAGAACAACCAATTTTGCTCCTGGAGTGATCTTGGTGTCTTTCAACGCTAATTCAGGTCTGATGGCACCCATACCACCTGCCAACATGATAGGCTTGTGGAAACCTCTGAATTCTGTCTTTCCCTCGTGGGTTTCGACTTCAGTGGTCAAAGTTCTAAAGTATCCATTGATAGCTGGTCTACCAAACTCGTTGTTGAAGGCGGCCGAACCAATAGGAGCCTCGATCATAATGTCTAAGGAAGAAGCAATGTGGCCTGGTTTACCGATATCTCTCTCCCAAGGCTGTTTCAAGCCAGGAATGTTCAAGTCTGAGACGGAGAACCCAGCTAAACCAGCTTTAGACTTGGAACCACGACCCACAGCCCCTTCGTCTCTGATCTCACCACCTGAACCAGTAGCAGCACCAGCAAATGGAGACACGGCGGTAGGATGGTTATGGGTCTCGACCTTAACCAAGGTATGGACACGTTCCTTGGTAGACTTCCACTGCTTTGTCTTGTAATCCGGGGTAAAAAGGTATCCTTCTGGACCTTCAAACACCGCTGCGTTGTCAGAGTAGGCAGAAACGGTGTATTGAGGGTTCTTTTCGTGTGTGTTTCTAATCATTTTAAACAACGACACGTCCTTCTTAATACCATCAATCGTCCAGTCGGCATTGAAGATCTTGTGACGACAATGTTCCGAGTTAACCTGAGCAAACATGAACAACTCGACATCGGTGGGGTTACGGCCAATGATTTCGCCGAAAGCGTGGGTTAAGTAGTCAATTTCACCCTGATCCAATGCCAAACCAAGCTCCTTGTTGGCAGCAAGTAGATTGGCGGGATCAGAGGTGATATCGACTGTCACCAAAGGCTTTGGGCTGTGGTGAGCAAACAAATCGTCGTACTGAGGAGCATGGCCGTTCAAGTAAAGGGTTTGGGTCATTCTGTCAAATACCGACGTCAAGATCTCGCCTGTGGCCAAGTGTTGTTCCAAGGAGAACCCTGGCTTAACCTTGATCAATAACGACAAACCACGTTCAATACGTTCAATCTTGTCACCTAATCCACAGATGGTGGCGATATCAGTCGCCTTCGACGACCATGGGGAAATAGTACCTGGTCTGGGCAATATTCTGATGAAAAACGTATCATCGGCCAACGATACTGAAGTTGTTTGAGTCGAGTATTCCACCAACTGACGCGATAAGGCATCGGTACCGACCGGCGTGTCGTACTGCAACAAAATGTCAATCAAGCCCAATTGCTTGTCAGACACCGACTCCTTCAATGAAATGTAGTGGGTGTACGACGAAGCAACGTCAACAATGATACTCAGATTCAACTTTTTTTCAATTTCTTGAATCAAGTTGGTGACTCTGAACGGAGACAAAGCCTTGGGGCCTGGCAAAATGAGAAAGCTCATGGTAACGTAATGTTTCGTAACACTAACGAGGTTACTCTTATTCTTTAGGGGAGACCGAAAGAAAGCAGAACGGTTGCTAGAGAAAACTCTAAGAAAACTACATCTCTAAAAACCCCGAGTTAATTTTTTTGCAAAATTGTTTCTGACTCGTGCCTTCCTGCGGGTACAGTACATTTTTATTTTATTTTTTTCTGTGGGGGCACGACTCACTTATCAAATTTCGCGATGAGCTCATCCCCCTAAATCGACTGATCATATCGCGGAACAGCAGCATTATGGCTCAAGGAAAACTTAACCTTAAGGCAAAGGCGCCAGCTAAAGTTAACAAAAAAGGTACACAACCAAAAAGGTGTGCGCCAAAGATCATCAAGCCCAAAAAAGTCCTGGCCAAACAAAGCAACAAGCTCACCAAGATCCACCAAGGACAACTTATTTCATCTACAGAAAAGTTGATTGCAAGCAGAGTTGGTCACTTGGAAATCATTAAAGGTTCTAGAAGACAGATCGAGAAAGAGGAAAAGGATAAGAAGAAGTGATGAATCCACATGATATTTTGACGTGGGTGTCTCCTTCTCCACCTCCACCTCCACCAACTGATAACAAGAATACTGTTCAAGGTGCTCAGGAGATTTTTCCATCATTTAGTGATCGTTCCAAGAACATCACACGCATTACATCTGAGGCCATCTTCAGCTCTCTCCCTCCACTTACAGCCATAGACCCTGACTTGGCCCAGAAATTCGATAAAAAGAGCCGGAAACAAAGACATTAATTGTATACTAGTAATAAATAATCCATATTAGTGAGGAATGGGACGGGGCATGGCTTCCTGTGCCTCTGCCTCCAAGCTCTTACGTTGAATCTTCAACTCCTGTGATCTGACAAACGTAACAAGCCCAATCCCAAATATCGCTGTTAGTACTGTTAAAATAGCATTGATGGGGATCGGGTTCATACCAAACCATTCATGGGTAGCTTTGTCCATGAATTGGGTCATGATATTACAGATGCCTGAAAATGCAATGATGGTCCCGTAAATTGTACCGAAGTTATCGTAGCCAAACACTTTGGCACAGAAGTCACTCACGGCAGTATAATAAAACGGACGGTACACCACCAATAGTAAGATCCCAGCATATGTTCCTGGAAGCCAGGACACTAAGCCCAAGATTCCAATCGCAAGTGAGATTGATGTCAAGACGATCAACACCGTTAACGTCGTGAAATTGTCAAGGATCAATCCAATAAATGGAATCAGGGCCAATCCACCCAAGGGCAAAGCCAAGTCAAAAAACTGGTTGATTGTAGTGGCAATGGCTTCGTCTCCATAGAGATACGTTTCTTGGGTCTTGATAGTAGCCACAAAGTAATTGATCCGAAGCATTTGTATCGTGGTAAATAGCGTCATCAATACAAACCAGGTTGATCCCAATTGGTCTGTAATGGAGTAGCCATGTAAGATCCCAAACACCCCGCCCGATTTTTTGGTTAGTTTTGACTCGGCTTCGTGCTCATAGACCGATTTGACGGAGGTACGAGACGCATACAGGGCCCGAGATATTGTTGATGATCTCCGGGAAAACAGCGCTCTTTTCATGAGCAACGATGTTGTCTCCGAGATAGTTGGTTGAGGTACAGCTTCAACAGCACAGTCACGATCTTCTGGAAGCCACAAGTCTCCATCCAACGGCCTTCCTGTTTCGTCAATACCAGTTTCAGCAATTTTCGCCAAAGTTCCCACGGTTTTGTATGAGTCGCGAGGCATAATCGTGAGTTGGCAGAGCAAGATGAACCCAGGGACCACCAAGTAGTATGAAAAAAATGTACTGAGACTTGTCTTGGTGATATTGAAGTAAATCAAGCGGTAAGACAAGAACAATGCCGATGACGAGTCGAAAGCTCCTGTTAAAAGGGCCAATATGAGACCAGAATTCTTGGGGAAGGAATTTGCAAGTTGGAAGCAGGAAATAAATACAAATGGGCCTCCCAATGCTAACAAAGTGTATCCCGCTAAGTAACCGTCTACCACAGTAAGTGACTGGCCGTATCTGATACAACTTGCGCCCAAGGCGAGGATAACGCTGCCAACAATGCCCGTCACTTTGGGTCCATAGGCATCCAAAATCAGACCAACTGGCAACGCTGAGATATTCGTGACCATGCATGCAAGGGTAAAGAGCATGTTGAGAGACAATTCCTGTTCATCGCAAGTATCTGAGGATGTCTCACATCTTTCGTGGTAAATGCCCTCACTGATAAGGATGGGTTTCAATGCTGCGAATCCAAACACAGGCCCAGCAGCCAAGAGACACCATGCATTGGCACATACCACTTGTAGAACTCGTCTAGATAGTGAGGGTAAGTTGTCGGAAGTAGACATGGGTGTTGTTTGTGTGGTGACGTTTTAGTGGGGAAACCTTTGCCTCATTTATATCTCAAAATACGTGCGGCGGATTCCGAGCTCTCGGATATTTCCATAGATAACACCAACATATATTCTTATAAATTATTTGTCCCTATTTATGCACATCTAGAAAGGACTAATCTCTTGATGTATGTCACGGTAAGACTTGGCCGAATTTGCAAGACGGAATACAAGATGATGGACACAAATGGCCAACATGTTCAACAATACAATGCCACCTAATGCCATCAAAACTCTTATGCCAGGAAGGTCATATGCAGCTTTAGGCTTGCTCGGTTTCGAATCGCTATCATCACTGTTACCATCGTTGTTGTCATCGTTGTTATTATCGTTGTTATTATCGTTGTTGTTGTCATCCTTCTTATCATCCTTGTTGCTGTCATCCTTGTTATCCTTGTTATCCTTATCATCCTTATTATCCTTGTTATCCTTATCATCCTTATTATCTTTATTATCTTTATTATCTTTATTATCTTTATCATCCTTGTTATCGTCATCTTTCTTGTCGTCATCTCTCTTGTGCAAAACTTCGTTAATGATCAATGGCGGACCATACTCACCGATCTCAACTGATCCACCAGTTGAAGAAGTAGATGATGCGGCTATTACGACCATAGCCGTAATAATACACGAAAGAATAACTTTAGAGGGCTTGGCCATGTTTGAACGCTAGAAACAGGAAGTTGAAGGTAGTTTCAGCTTTTTTGATTCTTACCTATATTTAGACTATTGACAATTGCCCAATCGGGTAAATTGGCACGTGTAGCTAATCACGTTTATAACATTGCTATTCGCCTCGCTCACTCCCCAAATCTTAAAACCTAGTAATGGTGAAGGTCTGAGACTGAACAACAGTATGCTGTAATACTCGGTATACCTGAAATTTGACCCTGACTTGACAATGATGATGCTTGGTAGTATGGATCTTTATGAGATACCCCTGAAACAAAATAAGACAAAAAGTCACGTGTATTTTGCATGTCTGTGATTACATAATTCTTTTATAGTTTTTACTTTTTTCAACTTGATGAGCTTCACCTAGGAACCAACCTTCCAGTCATGTCTAATATCTTGTTTGAAAGTCTGTTCCACGTTGAAACCACTGATGCTGCTAGATACAACAAGGTTTCACGTATAACAGCCACAAGTGCGCAGGATGTCAAGATTACCTTGGATATAAATAGCGAGTTGTTTCCAGTCAAAGCCAATGACTCGTTGACGATCACCTTGGCTTCTTCTCTTGGAAATGAAGCTTCCATGAAGACTTCCAATGGTTCATGGAAGCCACCAAAACAGTATGATGACTCCTTGGCCAACGATTACGACTATGTCATGTATGGTACCGTGTACAAGTTTGATGAAAACCAAAACAACGATAAGATGTCGGTCTACATTTCCTTCGGTGGATTGTTAATGTGCTTGGAAGGAGGCTACCGTTCGTTGTCGAACTTGAAGCAAGAAAATGCTTATATTTTGATTCGTCACTACAAGGAGAATTAGCATGTATTATAGAGTAGTAGTCTCAATGAATGAACAAAGAAACAGAGGTTGTAGATTTTGTCAACGAGAAAAAAAAGGTCCTTAGAAGTAAAAAAAAAGGAGTGTGAGTGAAGTTCGAATGGACGATACAGATCAACGTACGTAGCTCAAGAGGGGGGAAGAAAAAAGATGCAATTTAGAGGAATTCTATAGACACTAACTTAATAGCTGATCCAACGTTGAAACAGGTACCTCTTATTAAGAATCCATTGTACCAGCCACCCAAGGCAGTGACTCTCAATGCCAACTACAATAAACTCATTCCAACTCTAAGCAAAACGGTACCTCCAAAAGTAAATATTGGTGATGACCAATTGAACCAGTGGCTTCATGAGATACAGGATTTAAAGAAACGAGCACAGGACCAAGAACCCAGCACTGCCTTTTCGACGTGGATCGCCGACCAGCAGCGCAAAGTAGCTCCTGGGTTTGATTTTGGGGTCATGACTCCAAGCAGAAAATCTCCGCCCCCAGAAGTTAATGAGTTGGATAAGCTTTTTGGTAAGACATCTTTAGATCAATGAATAATGCGTTTGAACAAACACTGTAGGAATTGGTTGGCTAATTCGACTCCAATTTACCGATTTTCCCCTTTTAGTAGTTTTTCGAGTCTTATCTTGTGTCGCGAAAACCCTTGATCTCACCAATGCTTTCCCTCCGACGCCTTTCTCGTGGGACTCTTGGAAACCGAGTGGTGTTAGTGTTGTTGATTGCAGCAGCAGTGCTATACTGTTTAATGGAATTTCGCTTCAAACAGGTGGTGCATCTGCTTCCTAAACGGTTAGATATCATTTCTCGACGTCACACCTTTGTTGATCCTGTCATCAAAACTCTAAAAGATCCAACCTGCACCTCCTACTTTGATGCTTTGGTTCATGAAAAACTGTTTGCTCCGTTTTCGTTGGATGAATTACAAAATTTCGAGTTTAATGGACATATTTACAAGGAGAAGAAATGGATCCGTGAACGTATAATACAGTTAAAACGAGGAACTCATAAAATAGAAAAAGATTATGGGAAATCTCGTGGAGAACAGGTTCAACTTGAGTTCAACGCTGAGTGCCAGAAGGTCTCTTCTTACGAACACAAGACCTTCCAGAATTTTGCTCATACAAAAATATTTGGTCAATGCTTTATTGAGAACAAGACAGTGTCGCGACACTGTTCACAGTTTGAACAGATTTTATATCCGTGGATGTCGAGAGTATTGCCTCAGAAATATCCTGATAATGTACTGACGCTTCCAGTAGATACACCACAATGTTTTGTGGATATAATCTTGCAGAATTCTCGTGGTAAGGGCATTGTTATTCCCCTTCTTCCAACTTCAAGTATGGATAGACAAGTTGAAAATGTCAAAAGACTTATCAAGGTACTACGTGCATTAAACAATACTCTTCCTATTGAAGTCACTTATATTAACAGTACAGTCAACACTCATCATCTTCAAAAGTTGCATCGCACGGCAAGTGAGGCTCCTACATCCAAATTAAAGCATAGATATAATGGCACATTTTGGAATCAATCTCTGTTTCCAAAACAAGTAGTCACTTTTGTGGACTTGAAACCAGTTATTAATACAAGAGAAATCCCAGTGTTTGAGACGTCGAATCTCTTTCAGAACTCAAACTTCTACCATGCTTTAAGCACAATTTTCAATTCTTTTGATGAGTTCATTATAATGTCTCCTCATTCGATTCCATTGAATGCTGACTTTGAGAAATACTACTTTCAAAACGCTGCATACCAAGAAACAGGAAGTTTGATGTTCAAACTACCTTCCAAACTATCCTACAGAATGAGACGTCTCAATCCTGGGTTTCATGAAATATCAAATCTTATTCTAGAATATTTGATGCCAAATCGAGATGATCATGAGCTCTTTGGGTTGAATTTTCGGTCTCCAGAAAAGTTTCTGGCAACTAATCGTATTTTTGAAAAGGGGTTCTACCGGATGGTGGACCCTACCTTGATGGTATTTAAGAAATCAAAAGTGTTGAACGGGATGTTATTGGCAGTCAACTTCCTGCTTCATAAAATCTTCAATGCTCGCTTTGATTTCCATGAGAATGAATTAGCTCCTGAACTGTTATGGATCGGACAAGAGATTGCTGGAACTAACAAGCAGGTATCATTTAACCGTAATTTTGCAGTGTTAGCGGGAATTTTGACCCCAGAAGATGGGAAAGAAACCAGTATGATGTCGCAAGAACTTTGTTCCGCTTCCTGGGCCCAAGTATCCGATTTAGACGATGTCACTCTTCTTTACATCACCTCGCATCAACTCGAGAATTGGCGTGATAATGGGGCGGCCTTTCAAAGGAGTTTGGAAAGGAAATATACAATTGGGGATTTTGATACTGAAGACGGTGCTGCATCTGGTGCATCAGCAGGAGCACCCATTGATAGACTGGTATTTGAAAAGATTGCTTCAAATCCACTTTACTTGGAATCTGTTTTGAAACCGCCTGTAATAGACAAAAAGGTCTTTCTTAGCGGGGTGGAGGAGCCGGTGGATGCATGGCTCGAGGATGACGAATTTGGCAATGGGGCGCGTGCACATCCGTACTGGTGTGGATATGACCTTGTGGGTGATCCAACTTCAGGTAACAGAGGTGTCACTAGCACCATTGGTACTAAGCTTCAGGCACAGTATATGTTCTTACTTGATGTATGGTTTGAAAGCGAACAATTTTAAATAAATACAAAAAGTTTCGCAACCAAAAGAGAATGTAGAAAAATATAGCGTCACAGACAGGATTCGAACCTGCGAAGGAAAATCCCAACACCTGAACCGCTTATGAATAGCAGGGTGTCGCCTTAACCACTCGGCCACTGTAACTTGACTTAAATAAATTGAGGGAAAATGCTATCATAATGATAAACAGAAATAACATCATTGCCGCAGCGTATCAAAGTATTCTACAGAATCGACATTTTTATTTTAGATACCTATATTATGAATTAGGTTGGTGATCGAGTTTTGGAAAGTTTTTTATTGTATGTATGATTGGCCAAAGGTAGAAAGCAAAAGTTAGTTTAGAAGTGGTATTTTAAATAATAATAATAATAATATAAAATGAAAAATATTCTAGAATAGTAGAAACATTTCTTGCGTTGCACCATCAAAATGCTGATGGGAAAGATTGCAAATGTAAGTAAAAAAGTATAGTAGAATAAGAGTGATTAGTTTATTCAATAGACCAGAAGCCAAGAGTAAATCAGCAAAGGTTCTATAGAGAGGAAAGATGTTGAATTAAGTCTTCTAGAAGAGTGGGGCCATTTGGTGGATCGCGTTACAAATGGATGCTTTTTTTTTTTGCGGTTGATTTGCCTCAGAGTTTAGTGCATGGGGGCCGGCCCCCAAAAAGAAACGCAACATAAAATCAGTTTGAGGTAACTATTGTTAGGGCATGTAATGCAGAGCAACAAACGTGGCAACGTATAAAAACCAAGCCAAGGTCTATTTTCAGGTAGTATGTAAGTTCCCCGGACGGAACGATCTCTTTCGCCGAGACGCCTCGTGACTTCCATCGATGTTACATTGCATTTGTTGGGTGGACCACTTTCTTTGATTTCCGCGGGGAGGGGCCCACTTAGCTCATACTACACTTTCTCGCACCAGACAAGTTCCCCTCATCAACATCAGATGATGGGACCTGCATCAGCAACATCAAAGAAGACAGCGTAATATTTGTTTTCTCTAAATGCTGCCCGGCAATTCATGCGTCAGTCACCTGTCACCAGTTCCATGTTATATTTACTCTCGTAAAATCTCGTCATTTTTCTCCCAAGTAATTTTTCTCTCCGACTAGCTCGGACTACAGAACCTATTTTCGTGTACGCGCTCCTCTACCGCCGACACGACTCTCAGACATAAATTGACCAACAACTCGTGTCTCACTTTTAGTAACTACTTTTTATTTACTCAGAGTTAACTATGGCCTCCACGACCCCAAAGAAGCACATCAAGACCCAGTCGACTTATGTATGTATTGCCAACAACTCCATGTTCTTTTGTTAACATGAATCCTTTCCTTTGTGTGTGAGTACTAACCTTTTTCTTCACAGGCATTCGACAACACGGCTACCACCGTGGCTGCCTCCCAAATGCGTAACGCATTGAACAACTTGGCGGACACACTTACTGATTCTGAAAAACAGATCAGATTCGAAAACGAAATGGACTCCTTCTTTGCCCTCTTTAGAAGATACTTGTCCGACAAGGCCAGCGGTAACACTTTGGATTGGGACAAGATTAAGTCTCCTTCTCCTAGTGAAGTCGTCCAGTACGACTCTTTACAAGGATCCAAGGAATCTTCCCTCTCCAAGCTTGCTGTCTTGAAGTTGAATGGTGGTTTGGGTACCTCCATGGGTTGTGTTGGTCCAAAGTCAGTCATTGAAGTTAGAGACGGTAACACCTTCTTGGATTTGAGTGTCAGACAAATTGAACACTTGAACCGTAATTACGATGCGGATGTTCCTTTATTGTTGATGAACTCGTTCAACACCGATGCCGACACCGCCAAGATCATCAAGAAGTACCAAGGCCACAGAATCAGAGTCAAAACCTTCAACCAATCTAGATTCCCTCGTATCTATAAAGACTCACTTTTGCCAGTTCCTTCCGACTTTGACGATGATTTGGACTCCTGGTACCCACCAGGCCATGGTGACTTGTTTGAATCTTTGGTTCAATCCGGTGAATTGGATGCCTTGTTGGCACAGGGAAGAGAAATCCTTTTTGTTAGTAATGGTGACAACTTGGGAGCCACCGTTGACACCAAGATCTTAGACCACATGATCGATACCGGTGCTGAATACATCATGGAATTGACCGACAAAACAAGAGCTGATGTCAAGGGTGGTACTTTGATCAACTACGATGGTCAAGTTAGATTGTTGGAAATTGCCCAAGTTCCAAAGGAACACGTTGAAGAATTCAAGTCCATCAAGAAGTTCAAGTACTTCAACACCAATAACTTGTGGATCAATTTGAGAGCTATCAAAAAGTTGGTTGAAGCCAATGCCATTGAAGCCGAAATTATCCCTAACCAAAAGACCATTTCCAAGGGAAGTTCAGACATCAACGTCTTGCAATTGGAAACTGCTGTTGGTGCTGCCATTAGACACTTCCAGGGTGCTCACGGTGTTGTTGTCCCAAGATCAAGATTCTTACCAGTCAAGACCTGTTCAGATTTGCTTTTGGTTAAGTCTGATTTGTTCTTCTTGGAACACGGTGCTTTGAAATTAGACCCAACCAGAGACGGATTTTCCAACCCATTGATTAAATTAGGTTCCCATTTCAAGAAGGTGAGCGGCTTCCAAGCGAGAATACCCCACATGCCAAAGATATTGGAATTGGATCACTTGACCATCACTGGTAACGTCAACTTCGGAAGAGGTGTTGTGTTAAAGGGTACTGTCATTATCGTTTGTAATGATGGCCAAAGAATTGACATTCCAAGTGGATCTATTTTGGAAAATGTTGTGGTTACCGGTAACTTGACGATCTTGGAACACTAGGGTTCTTGTTATTATGTTTATTTAGCTATAAATTTAGATCCCATTATATTTACGCCACCAATGCCTGAGCTTCTGACGTGTCTTCGTCACCCTTGTAAGTTTCCAAAAACTGTTTCAAGGCATCTCTGTGATTCTGTATCTTTTTAGTGACTTCTGGTACCATTCTCTGTGACTCGTTCAATACTTCGATCTGTTTCTTCAACTCGTACTCGTCAGCATCATTCTTTTTCATTTGCTCAACATATCGTTCTTGATCAGTGACTTCTTGTTTGTACAACTTTTCTTCCTTAATCAATCTCTTTAAGGCGTTAACCTTCACTTGTAAACTAGTTGGAGGCATTTATGAATGTGGTGGACGATATGTTCATTTACACGAATGTTTTCGAACTCATTAAACAGAAATTAAGTGCAGGAGATCAGCTTTTATTTGTAAACAATACTTAAACATAAAAAAATTGAGACGGGAATAAAAATGGTTGCAACTCGCAATTTATGACAAACTGTGAATTTCAAATTGTCCTTCCTTCTCATTCCAAGCACCAGAAACACGACCTGAGTCAATTTCTTTTCTAAAAACATCAGACTTGGTGACAATATACTTCTTGTGGTTAGCAAACTTGACAATAGAATTGTGCCATGGTGTAGGAATGTGCAACAAATCTGCAGTCTCAGGAGCATTGTAGTCAGCAAGTGAATCAGTAACAGTACAAATCCCGGTGCCTAATAATTGAATACCAAACTTTGGTCCAGAGTTGTTATGAGCATGGATGGAAAATCTGAGATGGAATGGAAATATAAGCTCAACTAAGTTGGAATAGGCATCATTTCTCTTAATCATATCAAAGGCAACTTTTGCAACAATCTTCTTGAACTTCTTTCTGGACCCGTTAACACAAACTGGTTGGAGAGCCAAGTCTTCTTGCATAAATCTCAGGAATCCTCTAAACAAAGCCAATCTTGGATGACCTTCTTGCTTAATGTCTTGACGAAGCTGACCTGAATCAGTGTCACAACTGGCTTCCAAAATTTTACGACAAAGTTCAGCCTCATAATCAATCTTGGTACCTAAATGGTGCTCCAATTCAACATTAATTAAGCTCGTTTGAAACTCTGAAGTTTTCAAAGAAAAGATATCAACTAATGAATAAAACTTGATAGGGTCAAATCCTTCTGGTTTTAATTCGTAATATAATTCCTTCAATTCTTGACCATACACGTCAACTTCATTATCATCAACTCCAACTAAAAATGTTAGTAATTATTTTTTTTTCACAATTTGAGAAAATATACTTACTGCAATCACTGAAAACATGGCCGTCACTGACAATGTAAATAATAATACCTGGGGTATATATGGTTTTGATTTCCTTTGCAAAGTTAATAAGTGTTTTCAAGGCCAAGGCTTCTCCCTTGTCAGGCAGACTACCAGAAACCTTATTAGTGTTTGAGGACTTGCAAGGGAATGCAGGCAAAACGGCTTCGATTGGAGCATTGCGCGAAGTAAAGTTGTCAACAACTTGTGTGAAGTAGGCTTCTCCTTTTGCATTCCACTGATCATCTTTGGCAGTATTTTTCAACCCAGAGACAAACTTCTCAGCAATAAGCTTAGTGAGTTGCTTGTCAAATGTATTATCAATCTTTGGAAAAGAAATACGAGTAGTGGAAAGCAAGAGTTTGATAAACCAATACTCAAATTCATCTTCCTTGAAATTTTCAGTAACAATACCACTCCAATAACTCTTTTGCACCAATTCATATGCGGTAAAGTTTTCATCAATTTCAATCCTGTTAACACCATTTTCTAAAATCTGTCTTCTTGAATTGTTCGTCACAAGGTCAATTAAATTCTGAGGAACACCACTACTAAAATTTTTCTCTGAAGTAAACTTGGAACCAGTACGACAATATATTTTATGAATTCTTTCAAAGATGGTTCTTTTGTTTTGAGGAAGCTCAATTGAACTGGAACTGGAACAGGATGAGCTACTATAGATTTCTGTAGCAAAAGTCATTTTTTTAATCTAGATAAACCGTAAGAATGAGATAAGAAATTGAACAACGCCCTGAATTTATACAATCTTCAGGAAATAGATTGAATTCTATTCCTTCCTTGATTTTATTGAATTATTGGAAGTAGATGATGATTATTATCAAAGTCTGTTGACGCAGGAACGTTATAGATCTTGATCACGTTCAAAAGCTATAATTGCAAGAAATTAAACTATTTTAATATCATTTATAACCAAAACTTACCAATATAATTGTAGCCAACAACCATCACCTGTATGTCCATTGTCGACATATTACCCTATAAGGAAAGTTCAATAAGCGCAATATTCACACTTACCTATAATTAAATTTAGCAGAAAATATGACGTGAGAATAAAAATACTATTTAGCGCAATTAACCATACTATTTTATTACAAAGAGTATATTAAGGCACAAAATTCCACAATATTTATTAGAAACTATAACGATAATAACATGATCTTTGAGCGGTTATTTGATATCTCAGCAATTGTTCAATTAATTCTGATTGGTTCAATTTCCTATGTGATCTATTTTTTCCTTAGTGTGGTCGTTCCACCTGTGAATTTTCCACAAAATATTCCAACTATCCCTTTCTACGTCTCCTTTTTGGGATCATATACAAGCATGGATCAGGAGGAAATATACGAAAAATTTTTAAGGGATAAACTAGAAAGATTTGGTGCAGTAAAAATTTATTTTGCTTCGAGGTGGAATATAATGGTTTCAAGGCCAGAATATTTGCTCAAAGTATTCAAGGACGAGAACATTTATGCTAAAAGTGGAAACCAGAAAAAAATACCTTATTCAGTTTTAGCTCAATACACTGGTGATAATATTATAAGCTCACATGGTGAAGCTTGGAAATTGTACAGAAAAATTTTGGCCCCTAGTATTCAATTTCCAAACTTGGAACCAATCAATGGAAATTCAAAAAAATTTGTCAAATTATTAGGTCAGGAGCTTGAAAAATCCAACTCAATTACGGTAACAGATTTGTTACAGAGATTAGCTTTACAAAATGTGGGTCAATCAATTTTAGGAGTTGACTTAAAAACCCTTGAGCAAAAAAATAATGAGGTGCATAAGCGGATAAAGTTTGTCAAGATGAATGTTTTCAAGGCTTTTTACTTGAATTTTCCCTATTTTGATAACTTTATTATACCAAGCCGTCAGAAAGCAAGAATTGCCGTATCCGAATTTCGGAATTATGTTTGCAATATGCTTAAGAGTTCTTTTAAAAGTATGGAAAACACCAATTATGCTGGATATCGCTTAGTGCAGTATTTGGAGAGCAAGAAAATAACAGAAAAACAATTTGCAGACAATGCAATCATTACATTAGTCGCAGGACATGAAAATCCATTGTTGCTTATGTTAACTTTGTTTTACATTGTTGCAAAGTATGATACTATCCAAGAAAAAATTCGCAAGGAGATCCAAAGCGCTAATACAACGGAACTTCCATATTTGGAATCTGTGATGTGTGAAGCGTTACGCATGTATCCGCCTCTTGGTCAAATTATTAATCGTTGCACAACACAGGCAGTAACAATGGGATCCAACATCAACATTCCAAAGGGGGTATATGTCGGTTACAACAATCTTGCTACAGGGAGAGATAGAAATGTTTGGGGCAAAGATGCAGATGTGTTTTCTCCTGAAAGATGGGGCATCTCCCAGGATGAAATTTCAAAGGCTTATTCCACAGCTAAAAGGAATTGCACACTTCCAGCTTTTCATGGTCGGAAACGAGCATGTATTGGTGAAAAATATGCTTTGTTGGAAATCAAAGATCTAATGGTTGAAGTTATTTCCAACTACAAACTAAAATTAGATCCCACTTGGGAGGAAAAAATGACACCTGCAGGTCCAATTTGTCCTGTTAATCTTGCAATTGAGTTTACAAAAGTTTCAAATTAATATTTTATGCGGAACTTTCTATTTTTGAATATATGAGCATTTTAAAAGTTAATTGCGAGCACTTTATCATAAAATATGCTCAAAGTAGGAATCATCTGAGTGCAATAATGATTTTATGCTTATTGCTGAATTCTATCTCTTTTTTCTCGTATTAAACAGATCGGAAACCCAACTTTTGAAACTACACTTAACTCATCATAATGAGTGATCCTAATTCAATGGAACTGTCCAAAGTGAGTCTAACAGCCACTCACGATTTGGAAAAGAGCAAGGAGCAACCACCAAGTTATTCAGCTTTTTCCTCTAACAGAAAGAAATTTATTCTATTCATTGTCACGTTTGCTGGTTTTCTAGGACCACTTTCAGGTAACATTTACATTCCCATATTGCCCAGTTTACAAACAGAATTTCATCTGTCAGCTACTACCATCAATGCTACTGTTTCTGTTTTTATGATAGTATTTGCTTTTGCTCCTTTGATCTGGGCACCACATTCAGATGTATGGGGAAGAAAAGCATTGTATCTCATATCCTTGGTTTTCTATATATTGGCCAATATCCTTTTGGCTGCGGTGCCTGCAAATATTGGGGCATTATTTGTTTTAAGAATTGTTCAGGCATTTGGATCTTCTAGTGTGATGTCTGTTGGTGCCGGGACAGTAGCTGACATTTATGAACCCAAGCACCGTGGAAAAGCAATTTCTTATTTTATGTTGGGGCCCCAAATGGGCCCCATTATGGGTCCGGTATTCAGTACCATTGCACACAATGGAAATTGGAGATGGATCTTTGGCTTTTTGGCAATATTTGGTGGTGTGGTTTATCTCCTGATTTTATTCTTTCTTCCTGAAACTTTGAGATGCCTTGTTGGCGATGGGACAATTTGGAATGTAACAAGTTCCTGGTTCGTTAAACCTAAGGTATACCAGAAACAAATTGTGGAGGTTGGAAAATACCCAAAACCACCTTCTCCCAGTTTGAAAAATTATGCAAAGTTGATTTTATTTAAACCCGTGTTGATATGCTCGATAAATTCGGGATTACTTTTCGCAACATTCTACGGGATGAGTATCACATTTGCTCGTGTTTTAAGCACAGATTATGGGTTCACTACTGCTGAAACCAGTATATCCTACATCTGTCCTGGATTGTCATTAATATGTGGTTCCATTATTGGTGGACACTTATCAGACTTTCTAAAACAGAGAAAAATCAAAAAAGGTATTGAAAGCATCCCAGAACATCGATTTTCTATTCAAATTTTCGGTTTGATATTGTCAATGGGAGGGATTATTGGGTATGGTTGGTGTGTTGACCAACATGTACATGTGGTTCTGTTATTCTTTTTGACATTTTTGTCGGGGTTTGGAATGACTTGGGTTTTTACAACTAGCACAACATACTTGACAGAATGCTCTACTGGACAACCTGCTACAATGGTGGCTATTGGTAATTTTATGAGAAATATAGCTGCAGCTATTTCTTCTGTTATTATTGACAAATTAATTCAAAAAATGGGCTTTGGATGGTGTTTTACTGGGTTGGGCTTGATCGATTTGATTGGAATTCTAAACGTATTGATCTTGATAAAGTACGGTCCTAAATGGAGAAAAGAGGCAACCTCAAATAAATAGCTCTGTTTGTGCATATTAAAAAATTCGAGTAAAATAATTGGTCACTGACAAGTCATATCCGAGTAAGGAAATGACGGAATTATACAGCAAATAATTAGTGGTGTAAAAAATTATTCCGTACTAGGAATTGACAATGCTTCTACCACCTTGATCGACATGTGTTTTTATCATCCAAAAAAATAACATTTTTAAAGCAGAAAATATTTTTCTAGATACACAAGATTAAATTTATTAGTTTTGTAAGAAAGGAAAGAAAGCTGACTAAAACTAGAGAAGTCTGGTGTTAATAAAGGTAGTTTATCTCAATTATTTATTAAACTACCCGTCATTTTATTTATTCGTCTCACCCCAAAAGTCTAGTAAATTTTTGATAGTAACAACCGTACCCACACCCTGCGCAAAAAAACTTCCGAGAGTGAAAAATAACTTGCTCTTATTTTTTATTTTTTGGTTGCAACTTTGAGCAATTAATTTTTGCAAACCTTAGAATGGAATTTTATCGGACCCGGTAGTGGTATTAAAAGAGTGTTAAAACCCCACCAGAAGCTTAAGAATTGTGAAGCAGATGAATGAAATCAACCAACGCACATTGCTGTCAGACATGAATAAAGATGACGAAGAATCAACGGATACCATGAAGGTAAGTGACAATTCTGACACAGAAAACCAAAAGGAGACCATCTGGACTAAAAAAGGCATCTACAGGGCTTGGCTATTACTCTGCTATAGTACGGGTCCAGTGGCATCTATGTCTAGAACCTACGTGCCTGCTTCAATTCAATCTATTGCTGTAGCTATTGGAAAGACACCCGCGGGAAAGAAGTGCGCCAGAAGAGGAAATGATTGTTTTGTTAAGTTTGGTACAGGGATGGTTCATGCTAATTCTTATCTGTTATACTTGCAAGCAATTTCTACCGCAGTTGAAGGTGCATTAGCTATTTTACTTATGGGGATTGCTGATTATGCCAATTACAGAAAATGGATCTTAATTGGTTCTATTTTTCTCTATGGCGTTTTTGCATTACCCTTTGCTGGATTAACTGGAAAAGATTATGCGACCATGAGAGCATTGTCTGCATTATATTCTTTATTACAGATTAACAATGCTATTTACCAGATATTAGAAGGTTCTTACATTCCATTGTTCATGAGAGCATCATCTCCCAAAGGAACCGTGGCAGAAGATATTAGGCGTGAAATTATTTTAAAGAGAGGATCAGTGGTGAGTGTTATGGGAATATTTTTAGGCAACTGTGGTGGTATAACAGCACTTTTAATTGGTATTATTATTTCCTACACTAGAGGTGGCCCAATTGAAAACGGTTATTTCAACTTTTTGTTGGCAATAACCATTGCTGGCGCAATAACTTGTGTGTTTTCTATCATATCAGCCTATTTCATTCCGAATGTCCAAGAAAAGCCTAAACCAGAGGGTGAATTCTTATTGTTTTTGACATTCAAGAGGCTCATAAATTTGATTAAGGAGATACGTAAGTATCCTCACGCATTTTTATACTGTATTTCATGGGTTATTTGGAACGTTTCATACACCAATTTCTTGAGTGTTTTTGTCTTACTTTTCAGATCCGTTTTGGGACTTGGTTCTTCTGATGCAGAATATACCGTTTACACATTTATGTCATTTATTTTGGCTACGTTGGGGTCATTGGCTTGGATGTTCTTGTACCCAAGAACAAATCTTCACATTAAAACGTGGGGCTACGGATTCCTTGGATTTTCCTTATTCACTAATTTTTGGGGATGTTTAGGTATTAGTGACAAGACTTCAGTTGGATTTAAGCACAGATGGGAATTTTGGGTTTTTGAAGTTTTTTATTCTGCTTCAAGTTCAGCTATGAGATCATTGAACAGAGCTGTCTATAGCACCTTGTTACCCGAAGGAGAAGAAGCACAATATTTTGGTTTAGAAATTATGTTGGGTGTGGCTACAGGTTGGATTGGCAACTTAGTAAATGCTACAATACAAGATAGAACAGGAAACCTTCGTTACCCATTCTTACCAAATCTTTTTTTGGTAGTTGTGTCACTCATTCTCTACTACATGGTTGATACAGAGAAGGGAATGCGTGATGCAGAGAAGCTTATCTCGGAGTTCAATTTGAATTCTGAGGTTGAAAGTAACGCAGAGATTATTAATGTTGAGGCTAATTCTAAATAATTAATTATGAGAATAAACCACAGTAAGTACGATTATTTATGATAGGATTATTCTTTATGTAGCCTATAGATGATTACAAACTTCAACAGCTTCGTTCCTCATGGCCCAATGGTCAAGGCGTCTGGCTACGATAGTAGTTACTTCTGTGGAACCAGAAGATTCCAGGTTCGACTCCTGGTGGGGAAGCTTTCTTTTTTTGTATTTTTTTTTAAGATTTTGATTAGAAGTCAAGATTAGTTGACCTTTCTGTAGGAATGTTACCGGATACGACGATATACGTCGGGACACGTAAGGTAGAGAATAGAAGACCATAACTTGCTGTAATCAGGTGATGAAAAAACTTGGTTGAGGATTTTTGTAGGGCTTGGTGAATAAAATGGGCCGTTTTGGTCTTCTCACGTTTCGAGGAATTATTCAGCACATTTTCCAGCTATGACTCTTGCACAACCAATCAATATCCAAAAATGGATCGAAGAGAACAAGGAATTACTCCAGCCACCAGTGAACAACTACTGTCTTCATCGTGGGGGATTCACTGTGATGATTGTAGGCGGTCCTAATGAACGTACGGATTATCATATTAACCAGACACCGGAATATTTCCATCAGCTCAAGGGCCACATGTGCTTGAAAGTGGTAGATGATGGTGAGTTCAAGGATGTGATTATTGATGAGGGTGACTCGTTCTTGTTACCTCCCAACACTCCTCACAATCCAGTCAGATTTGCCGATACGATCGGGATAGTTGTTGAACAGGACCGTCCAACGGGTGTCAACGACAAGGTTAGATGGTACTGTCGTAACTGTCGGAAGCCAGTTCACGAGGTTGAGTTTTATCTTACAGATCTCGGGACACAGATCAAGGAGGCGATTCTTGCCTTTGATGCTGACGTCGATGCCAGAACATGTAAAGATTGCGGGACATTGAACTACTCCAAGCCAACATAGTGTATAATATTACTCTATTTAACTAAGTTCAAGTCAGCTTTTGTTTATAAAGCTGTTCGCCCTTGTCAAAAATCCAATCAACAGCGTGCTCGACCGGTTCATCAAAGATATATGGCAATAAGGGAACGATCCCCAAACCTACCGCAACCGGACCATATGTTCTCAATGACTTGATACCGGAATTCTTGAAGAAGTAAGACGAGTAACGGACCGAGGTGTGGATGGTGAAAGCAGGAAGTCCCATAGAAGCAATACTCTGGAAAACCCCACGTTTAAGACCAACTAATCTCCAGTCAGAGTCAACGAGTTTATCGTGGGTGGAAAGGAATGCCTGCTGGGCAACAACATTGGGCTCGGGGACTTCGGTCGACCACGGCATCAAGCCCGGGGTGTAACGTCCTTCCGACTTCATCTTGACCATCCATGAAGCGTACAGGACATCACCCAAGATATAGAGCCATGAGACCCCGTACCCAAGCTTGACAATGTTAGGATGGGCAACTGGACGAAACGACTCGCCGATATCCGAGGTGTAGGCAACGTACCGATGAGACGCCCTCAAGATTGTTCTAACTCTGTTAGCATAAGCGGCGTATCTCAATCCTGTTTCGTCCTCAAAAGAGTCGTTGACCCCTGTGTCGTTCTTAGAAGCCGATTCCTTGATCTGATCCATAGTTCTAATGGTATATATTGAGATTTCAGTGCCACGGAGATGGCAAAAGGTTGATGGCGACGGCAATAAAACCTGAGCCGGCTGTGTACAGGAACAGTTTGTATACCTTTTTTTTTGTGATTTGGTCTTTCACTTTGTTCGAGTTAATTGGACCGATGGAACGTTGTCTTTCGAACCCTTTCACTTGTAGAAGATGTAAGAGCGTCTCAAAGACAAGAAATAATGTTTATTCTAAGTATTTTATGTATTTGTGTTCAATTTGTCAACGGTTTTATCTCCATTTGCCACATCAAATTCTCGAACCGATAAGCACCTCAGATTCTAGATTTTCTTGGTACCCGGCACTTATTTTAGCAGAAAACCGGAACGAAAACAGACAAACCGTGATTGGTGGGTGCAAAATTTATAACACAGACGGGTATATTATTATTGGAAATCGATAAGTTAACCAGAACCACGTTTTTAAGAACTGGTTAGAAGTATAAATATGTGTAGTTCCTTGTCTTTGGCGTAGTGTGAAATTTATTAGCTAAGATATTACACAATCAACACACGTGACCTTAAAGTAGTTTACCTTTGCAATAACTTACCATCGTGTAACCATTCAAGTAATCTATTGATGAAGTACATATTTGTTATTCGGTTTACGAATGCGGTTTCTGCCACACAACAGATTCCAGACCTTGAGATTCCACTTAGCATAAATGAAAACCGAGATGAAATTAACAGGTTGGTGGGTGCCAGATGGATCAGGAGTATCATCCGAGACCAGGCGACTCATGGCAAAAGTAACCGGCTTCGGTTAATCTACAATGGACGTGTTTTGAACGAAAGTACAGATTTCAAGAAAGAGATATTTGATCCCAAAGCAAGGCAGCAACAACAACAGCAGCAGCCAGAAGAAGATTCAGAAAAGATATATATCCATTGTGTTGTGGGGGAAGAGTTGTCTCCACAGCAGCTATCTGAAGAAAATCAGATGGATAACCGGGCACAAGAAGTGAGCACGACACCAGAAGTGATTGGATTTGACCGTTTGTTGCAGCAAGGATTCAGTGCCGAGGATGTGGCAGATTTAAGGCGCCAGTTCTTCCTGATATATTCGCCCGATATGGCCGACAGAGCAGGCTCTAGAGCAGACCAGATTACCGATGTTGAAGAGGAGGAACAGAGACAATATGATGTGCGTCAATTAGAAGAAAGATGGATTGAATCTACCATGAATGGGAGCACAGTTACACCAAATGATACGCCGAGTACGAGGCCGTCTGCACAAGAACAGAACCCAACACAACCCCCGCCACCATCCACCAACTTGGACGACGTCAATGGTAACGAAGATTTACTCTTGGGTCTTGTTTTGGGGATATTCTTGGGGGTTGTCAGCATCATATTCCTAGTGGCAGACGATACTGTGTTCAACAAAGCACAAAAGATGTCGTTGATTGCTGGGATCATCTTGAACTTCTCATTTGCTATTGTGAGAGGACAGTGGATATAAACCACCTACAAGAGAGAGAAAAGAAAAGAAAAGAAAAAAAAACTGTTTGATCTACCAGCCCTCACAAGTCTCGATATATTCTGGCCCATACGGACCAGGTATACGTAAATTCAACAGATGAAAGGGCATTAAGATGATCGATCTCCGAGAACGGATATTATTCTCGCCAGGAACTTGACGCTCGCCAACTCGTTGGGATATCTGAAAAAGACAAGCAACACGGTAATAGTTCTGGCTGCCGCACAAGGAGATTATGAATTTTGGCGGAGACTCGTCCCATTTATAGTAGAAGCCAGAGTGAAAAAATTTCCATTACCCGGACATCCATTTTGTCCAGGGCCAGCCGACATTTTTTGTATTATTTATATGCAAGACATTAAATTGCTGCAAAAAGTCTTACCAAATCCAATCCACCACTAAACTTTGAAACTAATCTGATACTGTATGGATTTCCACCACCAGAAATAGGTTGCATTTTAAAAAGATGGAGAAGATGGAAAAACCGGAGAGTTTCCACTAGTGAGTGACCTTGATTGAAACCTGTGTATGGTCCATAACGTGGATGATGATCTTGAATAGAGTTTAGTTTGGGTTAGAAGTACCTGTTGTCATACAAAAAGTATGGAGGTTGTTCGGGGTAGTTTTCTACAGTGGAGCGTCTCGCTTGTAAAGCTTTTGTTCTCCTCCTCACCACCCCCCAAAAAAGTAACTAATATACACTCCCCTCATATCTTGCCGGAACCGGGATTATACGGGTATGAGTCAGGTGTCCAGATACTGTACTCCACTTTTTAGGTTGTGGACACCTGATTTACAACTAGTAATTTTTTTTTATCGCCCCTGGCCGTGGGCGTTTTGTGAGGGTTTTCAGTGCGATTTCCCGCATGGCTATAGGCCCATTTTTGTCCGGTGTAACCTCACCAGATTTTGTTTGGCGTAGTATGCTCGTTGGACTATAAAACTCTTGTGGGGCACACCGAAAAATTTATCTACTATAACTTTCTTTTATAGACCCATTGGTTGCACCCTCCACCCTCCACCCTATACCCAGAATACGCAAATGTCTGAAACTGCTCCCAAGCCATTGCCCTTCATCTACCAGTTCGCCTCCGGTGCCATTGCCGGGGTATCGGAAATCTTGGTGATGTATCCGTTGGACGTTGTCAAGACAAGACAACAACTTGATTCGACCAATGCTTACAACGGAACTATCAATTGCTTGAAGAAAATCGTCAGAGAAGAAGGCTTTTCTCGTTTATACAAAGGGATCGCAGCCCCTATCTTGATGGAAGCCCCCAAGAGAGCCACCAAGTTCGCTGCCAATGACAAGTGGGGTGAATTCTACCGTGACTTATTTGGAGTCAAGACCATGACCCAGTCACTTGCTGTGTTGACTGGTGCCACTGCTGGTGCCACCGAATCGTTTGTGGTTGTTCCATTTGAATTGGTCAAGATTAAGTTGCAGGACAAATCGACCAAGTTCAACGGAATGGGCGAGGTCGTTAGACACATCGTTAAGACCGACGGGGCATTGGGCTTGTACAAAGGCTTGGAATCGACCTTATGGAGACATGTCATGTGGAATGCTGGTTATTTCGGTTGTATCCACCAGGTCAGATCCCTCATGCCTAAACCAAAGAACTCAACCGAAAAGACCTTGATCGACTTGACCTGTGGTACCGTCGGAGGTACCTTTGGTACCATGTTGAACACCCCATTTGATGTGGTCAAGTCTAGAATCCAGGCCGGTTCGACCAGATACATCTGGACTGTTCCATCCTTGTTCACCGTCGCTAGAGAAGAAGGATTCGGTGCCTTGTACAAGGGTTTCATTCCTAAGGTGTTGAGATTGGGCCCAGGTGGTGGGATCTTGTTGGTGGTGTTTACAGGATGTATGGATTTCTTTAGAAAGGTCCACGAAGGGAAGTAATACTATGTAAAACGTTCTTATTTTTAATATTCTAATCTAACATTGTACATCTCGGTGAAAATACGTATCATATTAGACTCAGGGATAGCTTCTTCACTGTAGTCCTTGTTGCTGAATTCAAGCGTTGATGTGTACCGTGGCTGGTGCGGTTCAACGGACCGGGTCTGGGTGAAGCAGAACTCATTGATTTTCTCAATCAATTCAGGTGAATCGAAATCGTAGTCAAAGAGATCTAACTTGTTGTCCCTGTCAGTCTGCTTTGACTCTTCGGTTAAATGAAGCTTCAGCTCAAAGTAAACAAGACACTCAGAAATGAGAGAAAACTTGAGCTCATATTGCTCAAGCAACGACTGGATCGTCTCGTAGTTCAATAAAACATTGTACACCAAATCATAGTTGATCGCCTTGTACAAATGGAAGCCCTTGTCCTTAGGATCAGGTGGCTTTGATACGTTCTGTTGAACATTTCCTGAAATCTGAATCGTCTCACTAAAATACTTGTCCAACAAAAAGTTGAGTACAACAAAGATTTCTTCAACCATAGCCCTGATATCACCAAGTTGGTTCAATGACTGGAAATACTTGGACTCGTTGAAATTCTGTCTCTTGACAAACTTTAACAAGTTAAACATCAGCACATAGAATTCGTTCCAGTGATACTTGGTCAATTCAACCTCTTCACGTTTCAACACATTCAATATCTGATACAACACATTAAGAGCCATACGGAAGTTGGCGACATTCAACTTATTAGTCAAATTGAACCGGATCAAGTTCTGAATAATATCCATAATATAAAAGAGCGATGACTTGTACCCATCGTTACCAATATTAGTGGGGATTATTGGCAATTTTTGATGCGCTAACTTCCATTTGAATTCGTTAATTTGGTAGTTCTTAAGGTTATTGACCGGCAAAAAGTCACCGTTGACCAGCTCGGAAGATGTTAACTTCAACAAAATCAGAAATGAAATCTTTGTCACCAATTGTAATTGCAATGACTTATATTGATACTGAGCAACATAAGACAAGACACATAACCAAATCTCCAATAGTTCAATATGAGTATCCTCTTGAATATTCAAGTCCTCGATCTTGACGTCAGCCTGATACTGTTGCAGACTGAATTTGGCTAAGAATTTGGGACTCTTACACAAAACATTCATCCATAAAACTATAGGAAGCAATTCCGAAAGCTGAATCTGCAGTTCATCATCCGCTTTTAATTGCAATGTTTTCAGTTTATGTTCGTAGAGTATGCCAATTTCTTCAAGAATCGGGTCCTCGAGGTCTTGCGTCAAGCTAAGTTCCTTGTAGTTATTCAGTCCGGTGATCACACCTGCCGTATCATACGCAACGTAAAGGTTATCAGCAAACCGGTTGCCTGTGATCCAGTTCAAAAACGAACTGTTTTGGATTTCTTCCACCAAGAGATCCTCTCTGTAATTGTATAAGTACTTAAAGTCCATGGCAAAGAAAGGAATTAGTTTCAGTTCAACTTTTAACCTGAAATGGTTTTCAAAGTCTCCATTAGTCACATAAGATTCATAGACATTAGAAGAATCGCGGCTAAGATTGGTTATATCTGCCGAGAGGGTTGTCAGGGCCACCGGCATGAGTTTCAGGGGAATTTTGGATAATGTACCCAAAATAGTGTACAATTTAATTAACGTCAATGGCGAGAGGACAACTTCTGGTGCCTTGTACTTGAGTTCTCCTCCTGTTTCGGTTTCGGTTTCGGTTTCATTGTTGGTTGCTGTGGTAACTTTGACAAGACTTTCAAAGCATGGGGTAAAGTCCACGGAGAAGAATGTGTACAATAAGCTCTTAACAATAACGTATTCATTGGAAGTGTCTTCAAGATACAATACCGACGAATAATATGTTTTTAAGATATCGTACAACAAGGCGAGGATTTCCTTGGTAAGAATCAAGTCCTGGTGCTGAGTAAAGTTGCTTAAAGTCGACGAAAAGCACCACTTGATGATGTTCAAGAATTTCCCGAATGTGCCGTTGTTCATTTTTTGGTTGGTTCCTGGCAATGTAAACACCTTGGTGACCACGTCGTTCATGGCCAGGTTGCGTGGATGACGGTGGAGAAGAACATTGGTTTCATACAAGCTTCTAAACCATACCTGAAACGTACGGAGAATATTGACGGTCAACTCGGTCCTCAACTCCTCGTCGATATGGCTGAAGGGCCGGTTAGATAGTTTTTCAGTTGGTGTAGTGGTTTGTTGGGCTGAATTATCGGTGGACTTGACTGATTTCCCCCGTAAACTGGTGATATCATCGCCGTCATCGTATGCATCAAAGTCCGGGGGGTTCAGAACACCATTAAGAACCGTGATATCGTCTCCTCCATCGTCCAATTCGGCCGTACTCGGAGAATCAGGAACTATAACAAAAGCCGAGTCGTCGGTGTCTGGGAAACGGGCCGCATCACTCAAAAGCATGCATCCAGACAAGAAGATCTCACGAAAAACCTCGATATTGTGGCTAGCCGTCGAATTGACTGCTACTGCTTCTAAATTGGCAACCAAAAGTGACTGTAATGCACTGGAATGCACTTCTGTGGTGAAAAGCGCCTGATAAAAAAGATGATCATGTGACGGTTCACTGAATATCTCATGGTATATGGAGTTGACCATGGTGGAAGGTGGGTTTTGGGACCGGGTACTGGAAAAAGGCTGGGTGCTTTGTCGGCTTGGCCAGGGCTTATGGCTTATGAAAGCAACATGCAACTAATATGCAATCCATCTAATATGCAATACCATATAACACCGACAGACAAAAGATTGCAGCTTGGTTTCACCTCATTTCCTTAGCCAGCCAAATCGGGAAATAACATTTTATGGCCTATATAACTGGCCGGTATCAACACAATTGCCACGGAGATGCTACGAAACACTTCTCATCAGGAAGAATACGAGATGGTTGAGCAAAATCCTGATTTGGAGCTGTCGATAACGCCACGGAGCTCACAGTCACTGTCTGTTGTTTCCCACATGTTTGAGGACATCGACGAATACACCACGCGAAGTAAGCACGACCTGGACGACTTTACAACAAATTCCGGGTTTCAGACCGTCAATCAACGATATCTAGGCACAGGTACACTCTCAAAACGATTGTGTTCGTTGACAGGGGTGTTGGTGGTGGTGCTTTGGGTAGTAGGGGTCTTGGTCTACTCCCACCGATCAGCAGCCCAGCTAGTAGGACACCTCAAGTGGCAAACAGACGTCGAGATCAGCGGCAAGAACATCACGCTTAATCCATACAGCTCGCAGTATAAGAATATGTCTGTGGAATCGTGGAGACTGGGGAAATATTTCGCATACCGAGAACCCATCACTTGGCTCGACCCCAAGCAGTACCCTCAGCAAGATTTCAAGGAAGGCGGTGGCTTTTATCTCACGCGAGACCAACACTCATTCTTTATAAAAAAGATTGATCTGCCTCATAGCGATACCCTTCTCGAAACAGTACAGTTTAGTTACAGAAACACGTTCTTTTATACGACAGAAATCATGCTTAATCCAGCAAAACCAATTACCCAATTGCAAGATAATTTCCATATTGTGGTTTCTGATAAGTTGGAACAGTTCAGACACCTGAGTTTTGCCTTGTACTGGTTGTACTCACCCTTAACTTCCACTTACGTACCGATCCAGCCTCCAGAAAACTTGGAAAAGCTTAAGCAACCACAGAATCCCCAACAATCACAACTTCTCGACAAACTTCACTTTGTTGAGTTTTCTCCTCTTGGAGATAAGATCATCTTTGGGTTCGATCATGATTTGTACCTCCAGGACATTACTACTGAGACCATAACCCGCTTAACTAACGATGGTTCGCCTCACATATTCAACGGGAAACCAGACTGGATCTACGAGGAAGAAGTATTGGCACACGATAAAATGTTCTGGTGGTCTCCCGACCAAAAACACTTGGTATACGCAAAACTCAATGACTCACAGGTACAGGAGTACGAGTTGGATTACTACATCAAGGATAGAACAGAGATTGGGGTCCAATATAAAGAATCAGATCAGACCAAGTACGAATCGGTTAACCAATATCCTATCAAGAATTCGATAAAATACCCCAAACCAGGTACACCGAACCCAGTTATTTCCTTGCACTACTATAATATGGAAGATATGTCCACCACCAATTTGGACCTTACGATAAAAGACACTATTTTGTATGATGCCAAGTGGATCAACAGCAACAACTTTTTGTTCAAACAAACCGATAGAACCAGCAAAACGTTGTACAAGAAAGTATTTCTGCCAGGAGGTGAAGTATCGCTTGTTTCCACTGTGAACTCACTGGAGTACAATGGATGGATCGAAAAGATGAGTCCAATTGTTACGTTGGGTGACGCATATGTTGACAAAGTTGTGGTGGGTGATGATAAAACCCACCTTGCATTGTTTGATTCAGCTACTTCCACCAACTATTCAATGCTCCTCACCAGCTCTGCTGATTGGGAGATTATTGCTCAAGCTCCAGTAGCGTACAACAAGCAAGAGAATGTGTTCTATACCTTGTGCACTAAGAGAAGCTCAATGGATGCCCATTTGATAGCTATAGGCATGGACCAATCGGTGCACGAGTTGACCACCACTGATCGTGATGGTATATATGAAATCGAGTTCAGTCCTGATGGTCAATACTTGAATTTGAACTACGCAGGCCCATTGCAGCCATGGCAAAGGTTGATCAACATGGCTGAATTCCACGCTATCGAAGGCGATGGTGACGAATTTATAGAACACCACAAGATGATCAACCATTTTGACATAACAACTGGCAATTTAAAGGAGACCAACATTCCTACCAAGCTATTCAAGACAATTAAGGTGGACAAGAATGTTGTTTTAAATATTATTGAAATTCTTCCTCCCAACTTCAGTCCAGAAAGAAAGTATCCTCTCTTGGTGCATGCGTATGGTGGTCCAGGGTCACAGACAATTGATAAGACATTTACTGTTGATTTCCAGGACTTGGTCAGTGCCACACTTGATGCAATTGTCTTAATTATAGATCCTAGAGGCACAGGTGGCCAAGGATGGGCCTTCAAGTCGTTTGCTAGGAAAAAGATTGGGTACTGGGAACCAAGGGATCTAACAACAGTAGTTTCCGAATATATTTCGGTCAATAAGAAGTTTATTGATAAAGAACGAACAGCATTATGGGGCTGGTCATATGGTGGATTTACGACACTCAAGACATTGGAATACGATGCTGGAAAGACGTTCAAGTACGGAATGGCAGTTGCTCCAGTTACCAACTGGCTTTTCTACGATTCGATCTATACCGAAAGATACATGGGACTCCCACAAGATAACGAAAACTACGAAAAGTTATCTTGCATTAGCAAATATGAGCTGTTTTCCAGTGTCAGGCGGTTCTTGATTATGCATGGCACCTCTGATGATAATGTTCATCTTCAAAACCTGCTCTGGTTGTTGGATAAATTCAATATGGCATCAATTGAGAACTACGACGTCCATTTTTTCCCAGACAGTGACCATTCTATTACCTACCACAACGCAAACTCTATAGTTTACGATAAGTTGCTCAACTGGCTCCGTGATGCCTTTATCGGCCGTTTCGATGCAGAGTAACAGTCTCTCTCTAGTGTAGGGAGGGTACCATTTATATGCACACCTAATACATATATGCAATACAAACATTATATACACAACCCCATCACCCTCTTAATCTCATCGCTAAATTTTCAGGCCATCGGTTGGTTTTGAAATACATCTTTCAATATGGGTAAAGTTTCGAAAAGTACCAAGAAGTTTCAGAGCAAACACTTGAAGCATACTATTGAACATCGTAAGGAAGTGCAGAAGCACAACAAAAAGATTGGATCTCGTAAAAAGCCGTCCTCAACCGACGGTGAGAAGCCAAGCAAGCCCAAGGCAGGTGCCAAGGAGGTTTTCGAAGATATGAGTGTCGATGAGTTTTTTGCTGGTGGATTTGAAGTTCCGAAGGAAAAGAAAAAGGTTGAACAAGAAGATGACGAAGAAGAATCCTCCGACGAAGAAGATGCTGAAGCAATGCAAGAAAACTTGAAGAAGTTAGAGGAAAACGATCCTGAATTCTACAAGTACTTGAAGAACAATGACAATGACTTGTTGGATTTTGAGGCTGTAAATCCATTGGATGCCATCAGTGATAACGACGAAGAGGAAGAAGACGATGAAGACGATGATGAACACGCACAGGAAGAAGAAGAAGACGATGAACCAACATTAGAAACCAAGGAGAAAAGAGGTAAATACGAAATAACCACAGCTTTGGTTAAGAAATGGGACGAGAAGATGAACACACCAAACCCCAAGTTGTTAAAGAATATCGTGGTTGCATTCAAGGCCGCTGTTAATATCAATAACTCTTCAGACGAAAACTACAAGTATGCTATTACTGATCCTAAGGCATTCACCGAGTTGATGTTGTTGGTGTTGAAGAAATTACCTGTAGCTGTTCAGAAATTGGTCAAATATAAGGTCAATTCCCAGGGTGTCAGAACGCTTCCAGAAAAGAACTCCAATGTTACTCAAATTGCATCGGTATTGAAGACCCATGCTGGCTCTTTCATCACATTATTGAAGGACATCACCAACACAGAAACTGCTGCCTTGGTATTGGCATCGATCCAAGAAGTCATTCCATACTACCTTTCGTACAGAAGAATATTGAAGGAGATCTTACTGTCCGTGGTAGATGTGTGGGCCACCACTACCGATCTCCAGACTCAAATTGCTACCTTTGCCTTTTTGAACAATATCCTGAAGGAGTTCCCCAAGTCGGTATTGGTGACTGTGCTCAAGCTCACCTACTCTTCCTTCTTGCAGAACTGTCGTAAGACCAATGCTCACACTATAGACTCGATCAATTTCTGCAAGAACTCTGCAGCTGAATTGTTTGGAGTTGATGAGAAATTGTCTTTCCAGGTCGGGTTTGAATACGTCAGACAATTGGCCATCCACTTGAGAAACAGTATCAATGCCACTTCCAACGCCAAGGAAGGATTCAAGACCATATACAACTGGCAATACGTCCACTCCCTTGACTTCTGGTCAAGAGTGGTTTCTCAGCATTGTAACCCAGAAAAGGAATTGAAGCACAAGAGTAAGGAATCGCCATTGAGACAATTGATCTATCCATTGGTTCAAGTCACCTTGGGGGCCATTAGATTGATCCCTACGGCACAATTTTTCCCATTGAGATTCTACTTGATCAGATCGTTATTGAGATTGTCTCAATCGACTGGTGTTTTCATCCCAATCTTCCCATTAATAGCCGAAATTCTTACTTCTACTGCCATAACCAAGTCCCCCAAGGCAGCCAAATTGCAGGCAGTCGACTTTGAAACTAACATTAAGGTTACTGCTGCCTATTTGGGCACAAGAGTGTACCAGGACGGTTTAACTGAACAGTTTATCGAGTTGACAAGTGAGTTCTTCGCATTATATGCCAAGAGCATAGCCTTCCCTGAATTGGTGACTCCTGCCATTTTATCGTTGAGAAGATTTACTAAGAAGTCCAAGAATGTCAAGTTTAACAAGCAATTGAACCAATTGGTTGAGAAATTGACCACCAACGCCAACTTCATTACCACCAAGAGATCAAATGTTGAATATGGTCCTTCCAACAAGACCGAAGTGCAACTCTTTTTGAAGGAATTTGAGTGGGCCAAGACCCCATTGGGTCAATATGTTGTTGTTCAGAGACAAGTCAAGGAAGAAAGATTGAGATTGTTAAAGGAATCATTGGAAGAAGAAGAGAAGGCACGCAAATTGAAGCAAGAAGCTGACGAAGAAGAAGAGGAAGACGAAGACGTAGACATGGAAGAGTAGTTATACCGAATGAATAAAAAAAAAAGAATAAGTACATATATTACACGACCTACGGGTCTATTGGGATAAAGTTCCCCACTATACAGCTGGGAATGTTGTATCGGTCACGGCGAATGGTGAAACTGAAACAGCAACTCTTCCTCTTGATACCATCTCGAGTCCGTAAGTTACAACTGGTCAATACAGCCTTCTGACCCTTGTCAAACGCAATGGCACCGTACTTTTCCCAGAAGTTGACTGCACTTTCTTCGCTCATCAACTCGTAGATTGCCAATTTTCCATCCTTCAAATCGTCAGTCAAGACACCAACCATCGAAGCAAACTCTTTGTTGCCACGATAAATCTCTCCTGTTCTACGCCACAAACATGCAGGGATCGCCATCGAAGTAAAAACACGATCGTAGTCCAACAACATCCGTTCAAAGCTTTCCTCGACCAACACCAAGTCAACGTCCTTCAAGGTACGAGCAATGGCCCGGAACGCAGGTCTAAAGATAGATAGCGGTTTCAAAATTCGTTGCCTACTCAGCACATTCATGTAGTTTTCCATGTATCCTTGAAGCCGGGCATAGCCCTTGGCATAGTTATATGGCTGGAGCAACCCGGCCTCAAGCTTGGCCTTGATAACTTGCTTCAAACGTTCTTCAGGCGAAATCTCTGTCGTGGGATCCGCAGCGGTCAAGAAGAACTTATCTCTAGCTGAGTCCGATATCACTGGCTGATGTTCTTTAAAGTATTCTGCCAGATTTTGAGGTTGAGACTGGGATGGTGTAGGATTCTGTACTTGTTGCTGTTGCTGTTGCTGTTGCTGATGCTGATGCTGTTGTTGCTGCTCTTGCTGCGAATGTTGCTGCAGATGTTGGGGTTGTTGGGGTTGTTGTAGTCGATTTTGAGGCAGGAATACCTGGTCTCCGGAAAATGTGCTGGGAAACACGTTTGTGTTGGGCGAAAACGCAAGCATATTCGATACACTGTGGGAGTTTTGGTTCGCTATTGCAACATCATTTTCGTAGACTGGAACAGTAGCTGGGGGCATCGCAAACAGATTTAGCATGGTGTCGTTGTCGTTCAATGCCCCGTTAACCAATTCCGGGTCATCTATCATCGACAAGAAATCGTTCAAGGAACTGAACTCACTTCCTGCGTGTTCCGAGTAAAACAACGGCTCTTGATTGTACGGAAGGGTTTGTGCCAACACGGAGTTGTTTGATTTTGCTGTTGGTGGCGGGGGCAACGGCTGGGCTTTGGGCTCGGGGCCTGCCAGGTATCCCGGAGATCCTTGGGTGGCCTGGAGCGACCGCAGCTGCAGTAACGGTATCACCTTTGCAATAGTTGTATTTTCACTCACAGATCCACGGAGTGTCTCAGCCTTTTTGCGCTGTCTCGAGTTGGATGGCTCGTCGTAGCAGAGGTGGCCAATACCTCGTTTGATGCACCGTTGGCACGGACGCAAATCATCACAGATCATGTGCGAGCGCCGACAATAGACACAGGCAATCTCCACCTTCTTCTTACGGCGCTTCATCGGCTTTCTAGCAGATTTGAGGTCTTCTGGGGCGGGCGACGAGTCGCTTCGAGCATCGTTGTTGTTATTGGTGCCTGGTGCGGCCTGTTCCTCGTGTTTCACAAGGATTTGGCCGTCTGCATCGTCCTTTTTTATTTCGTTGTCAGAATCCATGCTCAATCAACTATGCTAAAGGTCCATTCCACACTACTTTCAAGAGTGATGGCAAGTCAGGTTACACCACTGCTGTAATGCTTGATGGGGATGAAATTTTTTGGGTGATCGCTCACGTGAGTCAAACATAGGTTTTTTGTGGGGGATTCCTCAAATCTCCGGGGTCCCTCAAGAAACGGCGCAGAAATACCTTAACTTAATACACCGAAGGGAAGGAAGGGGCATTACTAGGCCCAAACTATAATTAAAGGGGTTAAATAAATTCTTGAATAATTGTATTAATTGGGACTATGAATCTCAATTGTAGATTCACTAGCATTATCGTCTAAATCCGTAGTATCTCCTTGTCTAACATCGTCATCAACTCCTTCAAGCAGCAGGTGTGCAGTCTCAAACCCAGAATCGATACTGACACTCAACTCACGACTACTATCGTTTGGAGCAGAGTACTTGCTAAGAATCGCCAGTGGTCGAGAAAAAAACGGTTGACGTGGAGGCAGCGCTGGTTCATGGTTGTTGGTGGCAGAATAGAACGACGCATCAGAAATAGTACTGGTAACACTTAACGTAGTCTGTGTCATCGTATTTGGCATAACCTGTTCTGGTTTTGCCTCTTCTGCAACATCGGGCACTTCAGGTCCTTCAGGCCCTTCTGCCCCCGTATCTATCACAACTTCAACCTCTGGCACGTTAACCACATCAAGCATAGTATCAACTACAATACCACCACTCTCCAGCATTTCCATCTGTACCTCAGTCAAATCAGAATCCAGCTCTGAATCAACTATACTCACATATCCTCTCTCCAAATCAACACTACCGTAGTTATCAGTTAATCCACTTAACAAATGACTGATTTCTGTAATAGATGTATTACACAAGGGACAGCTTCGTTTAAAGTTGATCAACCAATTGGATAAGCATTTTTCATGATAGAAATGCTTACAGTCCAATATCAACACCCTCGACTTTAAAGGAATATACTTTTCAAGACAGATCGAACACTTGTAGGCCGCATAGCAGTCATCAGGCATTGTCAATACATGCAAACTCTTTGCCGATTCACGTATATCAACACCATTAATGATAATCTTTGTGAGCAGAGACGTTGACGGCGTATTGCTGCTACAGTTGGAGACATTACCCGTATTACGCATGGGAGTACGTCCGGGGGCTTGTTTGGTAACCTGGAGGTAGTGGCTGAGATGCTTGGAATGTACCAAGTGGTTATTGTTGTAGATGAATACCGGCAACAGGCGGACCAAGTTTGAATTGCGGATATTGGCTTGACGTCTGCGGATCCTCTGGCCACAGATAACTGCGGCGTAGAATATCAAAATCAAAAGGGGTGGTGATAAGGCAATTGATAACAAGATATTAAGCCAGTCACCAATGGAAGCCGTGGAGATATCGATGGTTAAGCCTTGCTTTTCCATCTTGTTCAATATCACGTAAGCTTCGTTAGTGATAAACATAATGGGGATATTAAGAGAGCCATCCTGGTTGAAATTGGACAGGTACATCGTAACCAAACCATGAGACGGTTCATCGTTGGCAATGATGATCCCCAGGGGCGATACGTTGGCAAGAATGTTGGTGACTTTCGTAATGAATGTGCATTTTCCCCGCAAAACAATGATGATTTTATCGTTGAGGAAATGGACAGGGTCCTCAATTGGTGTACATGCATCAGTGGTGAGAATGGTGTACTTGCTGAACAAATGGCCGTTTAAAACAGGACTAAACGATGCGTAGCGACCAATGAGTGTCCTGGTAGTAGTATTGCCATCCACAGTCGAGTTATAAGCAATGACCGAGTCTATAGGAAAGAACGAGTTCATGGCCATATCAAATGGATACTCGATCTCCAGATGACCCGGTTGTCTCAAATTTGATGGATTGATCTGGGATCTACTTCCCTCAGACGATTGGGTGCTGAGGCCAAAGAGTGCAATAAGAATCAACAGACAAATAAAGACAAACTTTGGCTCCTTCAAACTCCTGGCCATCACCAGCATATTTAAAGTTGGTTTTGTTCGAGTAGGTTTTTGGTGTTGGTTTTTGGTGTTGGTTTTTTTGTTATTTAGAGCTACCACAGATCAGTGGGGAGATAGTAAACCTTGTTTGATTGTGTGAGTGCGAATGACTCCTCAGCCTTTTTTTGGCAGCCTTTTTTTTTTGTTTTTGGCAGCCATTTACTGCAAAAGTTAAAAAAGTTTTGGCTTTATATTTACTTACTCTTCTATCGTACAACTAAAACACATCACCCAACTTCAATCTAGGAGCAATGTTCATCGATAACAATTCCTGGAACAAGAGCTTTGCAGCATATGGAATTGTCATCTTTATGATGTTCTCGGAACTCTTACAGGTCGTACACCACGAGTTGTAACCCATCAAACCACACTTGTTACAGATATCAACCTCAAATGCATCCGAAGAAATCATCAATCTTTCCAACAACAACTGCGAGGCACCATAAGCAATCACACAGTCTCTTTCCATCTCACCCAATCTCAACCCACCATCTCTCGATCTACCTTCGGTAGGCTGTCTCGTGAGCACAGCTCGAGGACCACGGGCTCTCGCATGCATCTTATCTAACACCATATGCTTCAACTTTTGATAGTAGATTGGTCCAAAGAAAATGTACGCCTGTAAACACTCACCCGTGATACCAGAATACAACATATCTTTACCAGAATAACTGAATCCCTTATCAACAAGGATCTTGGACATCTCTTCCAATTTAGATCCACCGAAACAAGTACCATACTCAAGTGTACCGTTTAACACACCAGCCTTACCGGAAATCAACTCAATCATCTTACCAACCGTCATACGGGATGGGAAACCATGTGGGTTCATGATGATATCGGGTGAAATACCACTATCGTTGAACGGCAAGTCTTCCTGCTGAACAATAATACCACAGACACCCTTCTGTCCGTGTCTTGACGAAAACTTATCACCCAACTCAGGTCTTCTTGTTTGCCTCAACAACACCTTGATCAAAGCCTGGTCATTATCACTAACAGACATCATCACTTGATCCACATAAGAAGGTTCAGGACCCTTGTAATAAGCAGGCGTTTCTCTGTGACTCTCGGCACTTTGTGACTGGTCATTATGACCCAAAACAGATTCCCCAGCATTAGTCGGAACACATTTGTTAACATACACTTGCCCGTTCTCCACACGGGCACCAATCTCACCCAAACCATCGGGACCTAAGGCCTTATGAGGGAAAATAGCATTGCCATCTTCATCGACTCTCATACCTGAAACAATATCCTTCGTGTGGTTTGGATATCTCTTTAATTGAATTGTGTTCTTACGCACAACTTGACATCTTCCAAAACCTCTATCAAGGGATGCCTTATTTAACACTAATGCATCTTCAATATCGTAACCAGAGTAAGACATAACAGCAACCGTGGCATTTTGACCAGCTGGCAACTTATCATACTCAATCAACTCAATTGTCTTTGTCTTCACCATAGGCTGTTGTGGATACACCATAAGATATAACAAGGTGTCAATTCTTCTGAATTGGTTATAGGCAATTGCGCCAATGGCTTGTTTACCCATCGCACATTGATAAGTGTTTCTTGGAGATTGATTATGATGTGGGTAAGGAATAAGACCAGCAACAGCACCCAAGACGGTAAATGGTTCTATTTCCAAGTGAGTGATGCTCTGTGATGGATCCAAATCCCTTTCGTATAATGCAATTAAAGAATCATTTTCTTCGTTGACATCCAAATATTCAACCAATCCATGGGTCAAGAAATCATCGAATTCCCACTCACCATCTCTCAACTTGCGCAAATGTTCTGCTTGAACCCTAGGAATGTTATTTTCGACAATAATCAATGGACGACAAATTCTTCCACCATCAGTAGCAATATGGACAGCAAATTGATGGGTGTTGGTATAAATACTCACAAACTCAGAGATCTTTCCCGCACGTCTCAATTGACGGAAACTACGAACAAACTTGGCTGGGAAACGTGTTGTACCAATAAGTGTACCATTCAAGAAAACACCAAAGTTTCCCTCAACATGCAAATTTGCCGAGTCAATCACCAAAATATCCTCACAACCCAAGACAAAACACAACTTTTTAATTGGTAACTCCTCGTCGTCAGTGGTAATGTGGGTCATCAATGCTAAATTCTTGACCAAACCACAGGCTTCACCTTCAGGAGTATCCGAGGTACACAACATACCAAATTGAGAAGGTTGTAATGCTCTGGGGCCCGAGACTTTTCTCGACTTTTCAAACTGAGATGAAATACGAGTCATCATACCTAATGCAGAGATATAAGACAATCTGGACAAAACATGGGTAACACCAGCTCTTTCCATCTTGAAACGTTTCAAAGACCAGTTACCTGTGGAAATAGCACGATTCAAACCCATAGTGATGTTATTGGAATGAATGTTAATGGAAAGCAAAGCATCAAACTCGGATGTTCTGCTTGGTTTCTTCAAAATCTTGTCAATATTTGCCTTGAAATCTGAGTTAAACTTCTTAAACAAATCTTCAAATAACAACGACATTAACTGGCCGGCCAATTCCAATCTCTTATTACCCACATAGTCCCTATCATCAACCATTGATGGGTCGTACATGGTCATAACCACTCTTCTAGCCATTGAAGTGATATACAATGCCTTCTCACGGAATTGTAAGTTGGAGACAGTAATATGGGCGATAATGGTGGTGGCAATGGCTTCAATACCTTCCTGTAATTGTGATAATTTTGGAGCACCTGCTCTTCTGATAGTCTTAACTCTCTTTCCAACATAGTTGAGTGCTTGCTGTTGAGTGAAAACTTCGAGTCTCGCAGCCTCTTCAAAATTAACCACAAACAAGTCTTGGTAACTAGGATTTGAGCCACAAACCAATTGCAAAATTTCCAAGTCCGAAGTAATACCAGCAGCCTTCAAGACAATAACGATCGGGATATCCTCAGCAATGGAGTTATGCTTCAAGTAAATTTTATCATTCTTTGTGATGACGTATGTTTTGGACTTACGCTCGTGGGTAGAAGAAGTGACAGATGCCTGGACAATATTCTTCTTTTCGTCTGCTTCAACAATGATTCTGTTTTTTGACAATTGTTCCTGAACCAAGATCACCTTTTCCGTACCGTTGACAACGAAATACCCACCTGGATCTATAGGACATTCATCAAATCTAGCCATCTGTTTCTCATCAATTCCATCCAAAATACACTTGTTGGACCGTAACATGACAGGCATTCTTCCAATTTCCAAATCTTTATGCAAGATGATCTTACGGCCACGAGTATATTCTACATCGACGTAGATTGGAGCTGAGTATGTCAAATCACGAAGACGACATTCATGAGGAGGTAAGATAACCTCCTTAGTCCCAGGGGCGGACGAGGACTTGTGACCAACTCTGATATCCAAGTATTTCAAGTAGAACTCAGGATCAACATCTGATAAAACCAACTCATTGGCACGAATAATCTTTTTAAGATCAGTGTCAACAAAGTAGTTGAACGAATCCAAGTGCTGCTTCACCAACCCCTTGATCTTAAGAAAAGCTGGCAATAAATTCCACTTGTCTTCGGCAGTGTTGATCTCATCAGTGAGCATCTTACCCTTATATTCCGGCTGGAGCATCTCCTGGAATGCCGCATCCGACTCTGTTTCAAACTTCCGTTTACTCATCGTGGTGTCTTCTTCGGCTTTACCGTTATCGCTTCACCAAGACTGTACGTGGAATATGGATCTTCAATATTACTAAAGCTCTTCTCAAATTTTTTGTGTATCTGTTGTTCATGCTTATATAAGCACAAATACTAAAACTCTTTTGAAAGACAAAGACATACAGATAGGCCAGAGAGACCACCCCAAATGTCTTCTTCATCAAACCTTTTTAAGGCTACGGTTAATGAGTATCTAGAGGGACTTCCGAAATCCATTCAATCAAAGCTTTATGAAGCTCCGGCAACCTGTTTGTCCATTTACAGATTGCTTCCTCCATTGGCGAAGTTCTATATCATGTCAATGATCTTCAACGAAAACCCAGTTGCTCTCCGTGATTTGGACAGGTGGTGTAAACCAATGGCCCGCAAATATCAGTTTGAATCACTCAAACGCTTGAACTCATTGCACTTAATTGAAGAAGACCTGACAGGCAGTCATATACGATTGCACGCTACATTCAGACAAAACTTCAGGGACTGCCTCACAGGCTCACAGGCCGCAAATGCGTTTGGAAACCTATGTACTACTTCAGATAAGTACAGGGTAGATGTACATTCTTTGGATAGATTTGCTTCTCAAAAGTGGGAAACAATTTTGCATTTCATGGTTGGTACAGAAGCTACGGCGACCCCCTCCACTTCTGTATTGTCTCTTTTACGACAGGGTGGTCTTATGGAAGGACCAGGAAACCGTGCAGAGAATTTGAAAATTACCAATACTGGGTTCCAATTTTTGCTTCAAGATGTTAATGCCCAAATATGGACGTTGCTCTTACAATATTTGAACTTGACCCAGGATTTGCATATGGATCCAGTTGATGTGTTAAATTTTATATTCATCTTGGGTTCATTGGAACTAGGAAAAAGTTATACTGTGTCGTCGTTAAGTGCGACCCAAATCAGCATGTTGGACGACTTGAAGGATATTGGGTTGGTGTATCGTAAGTCGGACAATTCTGGTCGTTTCTACCCTACAAGATTAGCAACCACATTAACTTCAGACTCTGCTGCACTCAAGACCCCAAGTACAGCCATGAAACAGGCCTTGGGTTCAGATGATGCCCAATCAGCAGCTACAACTTCAGGAGGTAACCAGGGATCAGTTATTATTGAGACCAACTTTAAATTATATGCATACACCAACTCACCACTCGAGATTGCCATTCTTAACTTGTTTGTTAATCTCAAGACAAGATTCTCGAATATGGTTTGTGGCCAGATCACCCGTGAATCCATCAGAAACGCATTGTACAATGGGATTACGGCCGATCAAATCATCAAATTCTTGGAGACCCACGCCCACCCCCAGATGAAGATTTTGGCGAAAGAGAAATTGGATAAGAAGATTGAATTCGATACTAGTCATAATATCAACACTGCAGGTGGTGCACCCCAATCGCAGGCGATTTCTACAGATGGCTCTATTGCACAGCATAGATTGGAAGTCTTACCACCGACTGTTGTTGACCAGATTAAGCTTTGGCAATTGGAATTAGACAGAATCCAAACATATGATGGGTATTTATTCAAAGATTTTTCCAATACTCAAGAATTCGACGTGTTATCAAATTATGCATCTGAGGTTGGAGTGCTCATTTGGGCAGATAAGAACAAAAAGAAATTCTTTGTTACCAAGGATGGTATTTCACAAGTTGCAGACTTTGCCAATAGAAAGTTAAGGAATAGACAATAGTTCTATTGGGGAAGTTTTAATTTACAAAGATATTAGAGAGAGTACTGTACTATATTATTATTTACAAGTTGGAAGTTTTACCCAATATCTATATCTTATTTACATTATCATAAAAGTACATTTCATGCAGAACATGAATAGCAGTTTTCTGGATCAGTGATGTTGCATGCTACCGGAGTGGTATCATATATGTCTCTGAGGATATGGGGGGACAATGGCTGGGAATTTTCCGGAGTGATGAGTGTCAGCTGTTCTTGTTTCTGCTTTTTTAGTGATACAACATTAGTTTCATGATAATTGGTGCGTTTCAAGTTCTTTAGATTATCAACAGTGACACCAGAATTAGTCTCCTTTGCTAAATTAGAATCCACTGTAAATTGAATGGCCTTTGAGGCTGCCTGGGTACGCAAGTAGTACATCCCAGTCTTTAGACCACGACGCCAAGCGTAAAAGTGAAAGCTGGTCAATTTCCCAAACGTGGGATTTCTGATGTGTATGTTCATACTTTGCAGTTGATCAATAAACTTGCCTCTATCTGTGGCCATATCCACAATTACTTTCTGGGAGATCTCCCATACTGTTTTGTACAAATCTTTCAATTCCCGAGGGATACCAGGAATGTTCTGAATAGATCCTTCCTCCAAAAGTATTCGATTCTGCATCGACTTGTTCCAGAGATTCAAGCTGATCAAATCACGAACAAGATACTTATTCACTACCTGATACTCGCCTGACAATACTCGGCGAGTATAGATGTTTGAAGTAAACGGTTCAAAACATTCATTAAAGCCCAAAATTTGAGAAGTAGAAGCAGTGGGCATGGGTGCCACCAACAAAGAGTTGCGTAAACCATGTTTCTTGATATCTTTCTTGAGCTCATCCCAGTCATCATACAACGGTGAAGGCTTGTGATTCCACAAATCATACTGAAGTAATCCCTTGGAAGCAGGAGATCCCGCAAAGGAAGAATAAGCTCCTTCCTGAATAGCAAGCTCGACAGAAGCTTCCAAGGCAGCATGATATATAGTTTCAAAAATTTGAATATTCAAGGTTTTCGCCTTGGGAGAGTCGAACGGAAGTCGTAATTGACAAAACAAATCGGCCAATCCTTGTACGCCCACTGCAAGTGGCCGGTGTGCCTTATTTGATCGTTCTGTGGTTTCAGTGGGGTAAAGAGTTATGTCAATGATTTTATTTAAGTTCCTGACCAAGGTCTTTGTTACCGAGTGTAACAAGACAAAATCAAACTGCACTGAATCTCCGTTTGTTTGGGTAAACAATGGTAAGGCTAACGAGCCAAGATTACAAACGGCAGTTTCATCTGGTGAGGAATACTGAACAACTTCACAGCAAAGGTTGGACGATTTGATGGTTCCCAAATTCTGCTGGTTTGATTTCGAATTACATGCATCTTTGTATAGCATGTATGGTCCTCCAGTTTCCGTCTGGGATTCCAAGATTGCAAGCCACAACTTCTGAGCACTGGTTTTCGTCCTTTTCACGGTAGGATCACGTTCGTATGCTTCGTACTTGTCAACAAACTCCTGGCCATAGCAGTCAGCAAGACCAGGGGCGTCGTCAGGGGAGAATAGTGACCAATCCAAGTTTCCCTTGACTCTTTCCATAAAGAGATCTGGGACCCATAGACCAAAGAATAAGTCACGGGCGCGATGTTCTTCCTTACCGTGATTCTTTCTAAGGTCCAAGACTTCGAAAATGTCTGCGTGCCATGGTTCCAAGTAAATAGCAAATGCTCCGGGTCGTTTATTACCACCCTGATCCACGTATCTTGCAGTATCGTTAAAAACACGTAACATCGGCACCAATCCACTTGAAAAGCCATTTGACGATGCGATATACGATCCACTGGATCGGATATTATGGACATGTAAGCCGACTCCTCCAGAAGCTTTTGAAATCAAGGCAGTTTCATGGAGAGTCCTGTAGATCCCGTCGATCGAGTCTTCTTTCATGGAAATAAGAAAGCACGATGAAAGGTAAGCAAACGGGGTTCCTGCGTTGAAAAGTGTAGGCGAAGCATGGATAAAGTAACGTTGAGACATCAAGTTGTACGTTTCTACTACATCTTCAATGTTGTGGCCGTGGATCCCAATAGCTACCCGCAAGAACATATACTGTGGGGTCTCTGCCACGACATTATCCATGTGGAGAAGGTATGCTTTCTGGAGGGTTTTTATACCAAAGTAGGTAAGTGCCAAGTCGCGAGACGGAACCACCAAGTTGTTAAAGAGATCCTTGTGTTTCATAACCGTCTCGTACAACAGCTGGGCAACAAGTCCCTGGCTGCGTTTAGAAATAGGACTTTTGAAGTTTTTGAGACGTTCGATATTATCACTAAATCGTGGAGCTGTCAAGCGTTGGATACGAACGGCCTCCACACGGCCTGCAAGTATAGCATAGTCTGGATGGTGGATGACCTTTGCTGCCAAAGACTCTGCTACCAAGTCGTATAGTTGCTGCCGATTAAAGTTGTGGGGAAGTCCCTTTTCGACCAGAGAGGCGATGGCTGCGATGTCACATTCCTCAAGATCCAAGTCCGAGATGTGGTCCCGAAGAAACCGAGCTAGTTTTGCTACATCGAAGTTCTGCCGTGTTTCCCGTCCTTCAACGATGTCTATGAGTTGTGGGGCCATGCGTATAGTATTTGTAAGCTATGGTATGTGTATGAGGACGTGAATTCTTTTTTTTTTTTACACCAGTAGACACGACTAACTGAAATATGTAGAGAACTATTTACTGTGGTCCACATACATCTTTAGTTACAATTGCTCGTTTTGATCAGTGACACGATATAAACTTTTAGAGATGCACCGAGGCTACTGTCCTTATTGGTATAAGTAGAGCAACCTCCATCGAGTTTTATGGGATCAGATTAATTATATGAATTATTACATAGCAACTTTCTTCCAACTTGAAACACTTTTCTGTTGGCTCTAGAGTGGTATAGAGTGTATACTGCAGATATCACACACCAGGAGGTTTGTGATTCACCAGTGTGACAAAAACTTGAATGGTATTGTAGATCGGAGTAGGGGGAGTGGTGTCAGTAGGTGGTACCTGCATGCAATTAGATTACCCAGTGCGGTGAATGGTACATGAAACATCTGATGTTTGACGAGGCTTATTTGTCTAGAACAGGATCAAGGCGGTCTAAATATGTAAAGAGGTCGTCGTGGGTAGTCGAGGTGTAAGAAAGTGGCATGGAAGTAGACGATCTCACGACGACAGATTCGACATGTTTCACTATTTCGATCTGGGACAGAGACAACAAGTACTGTCGTTGGAGCAAGAAACGTGAGGCAAGAACGGCTACTGTGGTCCATTTATGGATCAATGCAGCAATAGTCCGAGTTTTTTTGACGTGGGCCACCAAGAGTGCGAGGCGTCTTGTATGGATTTCAAGTTGGGTATCAAGGTCGTCAAGTGACATGGGGGAACGTATAGAGAAGAAGGTAGAGGTTATATAAACGGATTGAAGTGGAGAAAGGCGTGCAACACAGGCGTGAGACACAGGCGTGAGACAGGTGCTGGCAACCCCCCGATGGTGGGGCTGACGACCATGTAACAATAATGGTCTCCAGTTTACAACCGGAAAAAAAAATTGGGAGCTTGCACTCAGGATTGAACTAAGGACCAACAGATTTGCAATCTGCTGCGCTACCACTGCGCCATACAAGCAGGAACCAAATCTGATTTTTTTTTTAGTATTTTTCAGATCACCAGACACAAAAAAAAAACGGATAAAGGAAAAAGGAACATCGGCCCGAAACAAGATCACAACTATTTATTTTTTTATACAAATAAGGGTAGCATATAGGGACGGTAGTGGTTTGCTACCCGTTGCGGCAGGGTCAACAAAAATAGACCAAATCAAGAAATTTCAGCCTCATGTGGCGAGTGAAACGACACAAAAAACAGCGTCACGAGGCGGTCGGAGAAAAAAAATACCGAAAACAGTTGTAATTGCAACATGTCTGGGGAAGGCGGGCCCAGGGGTAGCCGCAACCCCCTTTACATGTCACATGCTCGTATCTGGACCAAAAGACCAAAAAGATTGCAACAAACCATGATCTTTCTGTCTTGATGTCAGAGAACAGAACGGACAGGAAAATGCAGCCCAGTTATGTTACATGCTCTTGACCCGCAGGACGGAAACAAACAGCCAAATTCGTCAGTAATCGCTGACCAAAAAGTAAAAATTTTTTGGGAAGCGGGCAAATTGTAGAGGCGGGCGCGGGCGTGATTTGAGGTTAAGCTAAAGTGTAAATGCGATGACTCAAAAAATACAATGCGAGCAAGATACAACAAAAAAAAAATAAAGAAAATTCGCAGCATAAGAAAAAAATAGCAAGGAAGGAAGCGTATTAAGTTATCTATTAGAATGCCTATTGATGCCAGCATCAGTTTCAGGGTTTGTTCCTGTGGGCCTGGATCACCAAGTTGATACAGTCCATTATGTAGTCGTAGTCGTTGCCCAACGGTTTGGCAAATGTATGGTCGATTCCGGCCTGTCGGTGAATCTCGCGGTCGTAATTTGTGGAGCGCGTGGTGACTGCAACAAGGGCGACTTTGGCGTAGCGAGAATCACGCTGCCGCACGTAGTGGGCCAAGTCAAGACCCGTAACGTGGGGCATCTCGATATCGAGAAACACCACGTCGTAATTATGTGATTCAAGAAGCCAAGTGGCTTTTGTACTTTGTTGGAGTTTATGGATGACGGCGTTGGGATATATCTTGTTGAGAACCTTACTGAGAATGAGAAGATTGATCATATTATCGTCAACGAGCAAAAATCGGTACATTGACATGTCTGGAGCATTGTTCTGAACAATACGCGTAGCTGATGACGGCGACGACAGTGGGGTGTACAGCGGCATGAATCCTTCAAGATTCAGTGGCGTGAGTGGTGTGAAGGGTGTCAGAAGCGCATCGTCATCATCATCATCGCACTGGTTGGTGCTGTTTTTATCTGAATCGTCCAGAAAATACTGAAAGTCTGGGGGTGCAAAGTCAACGCTGTGGTACATTTTGGGATGCCTGCTGGTGAGATCAGACGTGCCGAGCGAGAGCACAGGCTTTATGGAGAAATAATCATCGGTGGTCGAGCTCTTGGACGAAACGCTGGATGTGTCCAGGAGCAGGACAATAACGGGTTCTCTCTCCATTGCAATATAGTATTGTTTACCGGGCTGTAACCACCAACTGGATCTGGGGCCCTTTTATATCTAGAAGCCAAAAAAAAAATGCAAAAAAAAAAATCCAGATTCCGAATATATTTTTTGTTGCAATTTCTTTTCTGCATATTTTAGACTTGAGGTCCCGCCTTAGATTTAGAAGGCATGAATCGTATCGTATTGGATTTGAACATCCACAAATTAGGTCATTTAGGAGAGCAATCAGCAACATGGGTGTTTGAGGAAGGATGTATCCATGACAGGATCGGGGTTGCTCATATCGTGATGCAGCAGCTCCTACTCCTGCTCCTTGTTCCTTACATAAATATTATTCTACTCATCGTTTCTGTACCTGTTTTTTCATTATTGTTGATTTTTTTTTTTTGCTTTCAGAATTTGATCTGAAACATGTAGGGTCAAAACAGGCCACTGTTATGGTTTGAGACTGCGACTTCTTCCATCAACTTGATACATCGTTCAATGTTCTCGCCCCGTTTGGCACATACAGGAACGATTTTCCATCCGCGGGCTGCCACACTTTCGCGGAGCATGCGGTAACTACTATCAGTCACACTGAGATCGGCTTTTGTCGCAACCACCAAAACCCGTTTGTTTGCCATACGCTTAGGCCCTACTTCGGTAAGCAACGTCTCTAGACTCGCCACAGGATCAGACTCGAGCGAGACCACAAACACTAAACCGCCCAGCCGTTCGATGTGCCGCAAAAAATCAAGGCCCATTCCTCGGTTCTGCGATGCACCGGCAACTATCCCGGGAATATCGGCTACCGTGAACGGCTCGCGGTCCATAGCCGTACTAATCGTGCCGACAGTAGGCTGGAGCGTGGTAAATTCCCAGTGGCCCACGCGCGGGCGCGCCCGCGAGATCGCGCGCAAGAGCGTCGATTTACCGGCGTTCGGTAACCCCACAAGCCCCAAGTCCGCAATAAGCTTAAGTTCCAAGAGCAAGAACATCTCTACACCTTCACGGCCCCGTTTCAGAAACCGGGGGTTGCGGATATCGCGTGTCAGGAAATGCATGTTGCCCATGCCTCCACGGCCACCCGCTAACAAAAGTTGCGGTTCGCGCGCGCTCGCGAGATCAAGCCCCGCGAGTGGGAACTTATCTAGCGCCAATTCCTCGCTAAGAATCTCGTGGTCGTGTTCCTGGACGCGCGCATCGAGCTCGCTAAAATACTCGCGCTCACGGTAGTACTCTTCGTCGTGCTCAGTAAAGATCCAGCCCTCGCCAGGACCGTAGCCGGGTCTTTGTAACTGGATGTTGTCTCTATCGTCACACGTAAGCTCGAGCGTCACGTCATCTACCGTGGCACCCTCACGTCCACTCAAGTACTTACGCAACACGTACGGATCAGGAATCCACCGCACCGTGGTGCCGCGCGGCACCTCTAACACCACATCGTCGCCATTCTTACCGTCCAACTGCAGCCCCTTTCCCGGTGTCCCGTTCTGCGCCTCGTATGTCCGTTTGATTCGATGGAGCGAACTGCCATGTCCATCTATCACACTAAGATACACATTACCGCCACGCCCACCATCTCCACCATCGGGCGGACCCACGGGCCGGTTCGCATCGCGAAAGAACGCGACACACCCATTTCCCCCGCGGCCCAGTTTAACTCTCACCACTTTAAGATCAACAAACGTCCGGTTTTCCACTTTCCGGCCTTGTCGTGCCCGCAGCGCCACCGAGTTATAGAACACATGGTGCGTGTGGTGGAGATTTCCCCCGAAATAATCCGTAAGTGACATTGCTCGTTGTTCGTGGCCATACTCATCATGGCCGCGGGTCTCGTAGCGGATCTCGTCACCGTTGGCCGCCACTTTTCCATTAACTTCTACCACGCTTTGTGTGATACGATAGTTTCGCTCGCTTCCAGACACACTTCCTGTCTCTGCCGCAACCCGGCACAAACTCAGCCGCGTAAACCACCGTTTGAACATGTATCTCATCGCACAAAAAAAAAAATTACATCATCACCACTTTTCTTTACATGTCGTTTGAAGAACTCGGCGTAGCTCGCTGGCTCGCCGAAGCATTACGTGCAATGCAGATACATACCCCTACAGCCATCCAATCAGCATGTATCCCTGCTGTTCTCGCAGGCCGGGACTGTATTGGTGGCGCCAAAACCGGATCTGGTAAAACAGTGGCATTTGCAGCCCCCATGCTCACCGAATGGTCGGCCGATCCGTCAGGGATCTATGGCGTGGTCTTGACACCCACACGTGAACTTGCACTCCAAATAGCTGAACAGTTTGCTGCATTGGGCGCCCTGATGAATATCAGGATCGCCGTGGTTGTGGGTGGAGAAGATTTCGTGGACCAGGCCATTGCGCTCCAGAAACGACCCCATTTCGTCGTGGCAACTCCAGGAAGACTTGCAGATCATATCTTGAACAGTGGCGAAGAAACGGTGCGGGGATTACGCAGCGTCAAGTACCTTGTGCTCGATGAAGCCGATCGGTTGTTGAGTAACAGTTTTGGGGCCGATTTGGAGCGCTGTTTCTCGGTATTGCCGCCAGGAGACCGCCGTCAAACATGTTTGTTTACAGCTACCGTTACTGACGCTGTGCGGGCGCTCCAGAACCAGAAACACGCCGGAAAAGCTCCCGTGTTTGTCCATGAAGTCGACAGTGTTGATAAAGTTGCGGTGCCAGCAACGCTTTCTACCACGTACGTGTTTGTGCCGTCGTACGTCAAGGAGGCGTACCTTGTGAGCATCTTGCGATTGGCCAAGTACGACGCTGCGACGGCGGTGGTGTTTGTCAACCGGACGCACACTGCTGAAGTGTTGCGGAGAACGTTGCGGAAACTCGAGTTCCGCGTGGCATCGCTTCATTCAGAGATGCCGCAGCGTGAACGTACCAACTCGTTGCATCGGTTCAAGGCAGGAGCAGCCCGGATCTTGATTGCCACCGACGTGGCATCGCGTGGGTTGGATATACCGACGGTCGAGTTGGTGGTGAACTACGATATTCCTGCGGATCCCGACGACTTTATTCACCGAGTAGGGAGAACGGCTAGAGCAGGACGTAAGGGTGATGCGGTATCGATCATTGCCGAAAAGGATATTGAACGGATCCAGTCGATCGAGACGCGGATCAATAAGAAGATGGAGCTCTTGGAAGCAATCGACGACGACACGGTGATTGAAACATCGCTTCAGGCTGCCAGTACTGCGAAGCGCGAGGCGATGATGGAGATGGATAAGGAACACTTTGGAGAGAAGAAACGCATCAACAAAAAGAAACTGGACCACGGTAAAGTGATAAAACCAGAAAGAAAGAAGAAATAGCATTACATTACTTTTCAGCAGTGTACCCCTCGACTATTAACGTAATACAAATACCAATAAGCACCACGGTTGCTGAAGATACCGTGACTATACTCAAGTTATTGAAGCCGTACGTGTAGATCTTGTGCTGGGCATAGCGCAGCACCGAGACAAAGTAGTTGAGGGCGGCCATCATCATCGTACATAACGAAAGTGCCAATAGCACAAACAGCACCACTGTGGAGTATGTGGTCATGGTATGGTCACGAGCTGGCGGCGTATCGCCGCTCGTATCCAACCGGAAATTGAGCATGATGCCCATCGCCGTAAAGAAAAGCGTGGTGCCAAACCGTATAAAGGTAAGACACGTCCGTTCCAGCTGGAGCACATCTCGAGGCTCCAGTGCGGTTACCTTCATCACCAAACTAAGACCACCAAAACCTCCCAGCATCCATTTTCCTCCTTCAACCGTTTCAGTATCCATGTATGAAGTTTTCAGGAGAAGTAATCGAAATTAACCTGATCGTGCACGTGATACCTTATCAAAACTTATCAAAACTCATACAAGAAATTAGCAATAACGAATGATGATTGGTGAATTCTATAGATTTGGTAAGTTATCTGAGTAGTCTGATTTTATGAGTTGTTTGAGTTCTCTAAGATTTCTAAGTTCTTTCTAATTTTATATATTTACAGAAATCTTTCAGAAACAAAAATCATCAAAAACAATTCAAAACATAATATTCATATCCTTGTTTGCTTCTCTTTGTTTTGCTTTCTTCTCTTTACTTTCTTTTACTTTACTTCTCTTTCGTTTTCATTGCTTGCTTTCTTGTTTCTTCATTTTGTTTGGTTTCATGTGCTCGTAACCTGCATATTTCACTCAAGACACAATTTTGTTTACTTACTCCATCACAACAAGATGAATCGTGTACCCAGCTGTCCTGTTTGTGGCAACACGCACTTTACACGAGGGTTCACCTCTGCAGGTGACGTCTCGTGTTCGAAATGTGGCACTGTCCAAGAAGAAAACCCTATTGTCAGCGAGGTCCAGTTTGGTGAGTCGCTGCTGGGTGCTGCGATGGTCCAGGGAGCCATGATTGGCGTGGACCAAGCCCGTGTCAACTTTGGTGGGCGGCAGAACGCCATGGAAAGTCGGGAACAAACTTTGGCGAACGGAAAACGCAAAATCAAACGAATAGCCACCGCTTTGCGTATCCCTGAATACATCTCCGATTCAGCAGGCAACTGGTTCAAGTTGGCCCTTTCAAATAACTTTGTTCAGGGCAGACGGTCCCAGAACGTGCTTGCAGCATGTCTCTACGTGGCATGCAGAAAGGAAAAGACCCATCACATGTTGATTGATTTCAGTTCTCGGCTCCAGATTCTGGTATACTCGCTAGGAGCCACCTTTCTCAAGTTGGTCAAGGCATTGTGTATCACCAAGCTTCCACTAGCCGATCCATCCATTTTTATCCAGCATTTTGCAGAGAAACTAGACTTCAAGGACCAATGCACCAAGGTCGTCAAGGACGCAGTGAAACTCGCTCATCGGATGTCGAGCGACTGGATCCATGAGGGAAGAAGACCCGCGGGGATCGCAGGGGCGTGCGTTTTGCTTGCAGCCAGAATGAACAACTTTCGCCGGAGCCACTCTGAAATCGTGGCAGTGGCCCATATTGGTCAAGTAACGTTACAACGAAGATTGAATGAGTTCAGCAAGACCCATTCGGGAAAATTCAAGATCCAGGAATTTAGAGATAGCGAGGGTACCAAGGAGAGCGATCCGCCATCGTTTACCAACAATCGAGCTCGTGAAGCCAAGTTGAAACAAGAAATCGCTTCGGACCAGCGCAAGCTTGAACAGAGTCAACAGTTGTTACGCCAGCGTGGATGGACAGGCGAAGAAGAGCCAGTGCAACAAGAGCAAGAGGAAGAAGAAGCGGAGGAAGCAGAAGTAGAAGCAGAAGCAGAAGAACCAGAGGAGGAAGATGAGGAAGTATACGAAGACAATAAAGGTAAACGAAGCACGCGGTCGCTCCGAGAAGAACGAGAAGCAACTGAGTTGCTCAAAGCGATCATGGACGACGGTGACTTGACCAACGATATAATCGAGAGCGAGATTGTACGTCTTGTGAATGCTCGTAAGAACAATCTCCAACAGGCCATATATGTCAATCCATCCGAACGTCACGATATGGACGAAGAAGATGTCAACCGGCCACGAGATTTGGTCAAGAATAATCCCACCACGCAGCAGATGTTAGACAAAGTGTCCGACTCGGTTGATCTTGGGCTGGATGACGATGATGAGGAGGTGCTTGAGTTTGAGTTGACACCCGAAGAGTCGTTGATCAAGGAACGCACATGGACCCACTTTAACCACGACTTTATCATTGCCCAAGAAAAGAAACGGCTTAAACAAGAAGCAGATATTTTGGCCGGTAATACTTCCGGGATTACGCGACGGAAACGGACCAAGATTACTGCCAATAACACCAATGATTTGGGGATGGAAGATGCATTGCGGTCGATTGGCGTGGACGAAGTCACGGGTGAACCGTTAAGTGCTGCCGATAGTGCCAAGAAGATCATTCTGAAGAAACCATTCTCCAAGAAGATCAACTATGCGACGTTGGGAGACTTGTTTGACCAGACATCGCGGTTGGCAGAGGGACAGTAATTATAGAGAGGTCATTTTTAGTGCTGTAATTTACGTCGGCGTGCGTACTTTTTAGAATATGAAATTATTGCGATGAGATGAGATTTATTGAAATAAGTTTATATTATTAGAGATGGGGAAACAAAGAAGAGCGGCCATTTTGCCCACGAACATTATCTTGCTTCAGAATGTTGTGAGACGTGATCCCGAGTCGTACCATGAAGAGTTTCTCCAACAATATGCACATTATCAGTCGTTGCGGGACATTTTCGTGGCGAATCCTGGTGCGGTTGAAAAAGGAAGTGAGTTTGGCGACTTGATTGGGTTTGTCAGTGCTGTATGTAGCTGTTATCCCAAAGAAACGGCCCAGTTCCCACTGGAGTTGGCAGATCTCTTGTTGACGTGTCATCGTGACTTGAGTCCCGATCTCAGAGAGAAGACTATTCAGTGTTTGACGATGTTGCGAAACAAGGACATTATTACGGCCGAAACGTTGATTCAGACGTTATTCCCGTTGCTCACGGCATATGGTGCCGGTGTTCAAGGTCAGCATGTCAAGGCGTTGAGACACCAAGTGTATTCGACGTTAATTTCGTTGCTCAAGAGTGTCAATAGCGGAGCCAAGAACCAGAAGCTCAACAGGAGCACACAAGCACTTCTTTTCAATCTCTTGGAGAAGCGTGATACCCAGGGATTATGGGCTACGAAGCTTACGCGAGAGTTGTGGAGACGTGGTATCTGGGACGATTCACGGACGGTGGAGCTTATGACACAAGCAGCATTACATCCAGACGTCAAAGTTGCAGTTGCTGGGGTCAAGTTCTTTCTTGGGGCCGACAAGGAGCGTGAAGACAACTTTGACGACGACTCGAGTGATGAGGAAGGGTTCGATATGAATTCGCTCAGACACAAGATGAATATCAACAAGAAAACAAGTAAACGAGGCCGGAAGTTGGAGCAGGCAGTCAAGACAATGAAGAAGAAGAATTCGGCGAAACATTCGGCCACGTACCTCAACTTCAGTGCCATTCACTTGTTGCGGGATCCTCAGGGCTTTGCTGAGCTGTTGTTTGTATCTCTCAGCAGCCTGCTTGCCAAACGATTGGACTTGGACCAGAAAATCATGTTCATGAACTTGATCTCGCGGTTGGTAGGGACGCATAAGTTGACGGTATTGGGAATCTACTCTTATTTCCTCAAGTACTTGACTCCCAAGCAGCGCAATGTCACGCAGATCATGGCTGCTTCGGCCCAGGCCAGTCACGACTTGGTTCCTCCTGAAAGTATCATGATTGTGGTGCGTAAGCTTGCCGATGAGTTTGTTAGCGACGGGGTGGCTGCCGAAGTGGCCAGTGCTGGGATCAACACTATTCGTGAAGTGTGTGCAAGAGCGCCGCTTGCCATTGATGCCGACTTGTTGCAGGACTTGACGGCGTACAAAGGGTCCAAGTCCAAGGCAGTGATGATGGCTGCACGGTCGTTGATCTCGCTTTACCGTGAGGTTGCACCCGAGATGTTGTTGCGGAAAGACCGAGGCAAGACGGCGTCGATGGGCCTCCAGCTGGGCGATACTCGGAACTTACAGTTTGGGGTTGAATCAAGTACGGTCACTGGAGTTCCTGGTCTTGATCTTCTTGCCAAATGGCGTCAGGAACAAGGCGATGAAGAGCGTGAAGAAGACTGGGAGGTTGATCTGGAGGTAGATGACGTTGAAGGTGAATGGGTGACGGTTGAATCTGACAAAGAATACGACGTTAGTGATGATGAAGAGAAAGAAGAAGATGATGATGAAGAAGAGAAAGAAGTTTCTGATTTGGAGCTTTCTGAAGATGAAGAAGAAGGACCTGTTCGGAAAAAGAGCAAGAAACAAGAACCTGAGACCAAAGAGAAGGTCAAGGAACTTAAACAAGAAGAGGTTTTGGCTAAGAAGAAGCAGCAGGAAGAAGAAGTTGCTGCGATGTTGTCGTCACGGATCCTTACACCAGCCGACTTTGCTAAGCTTGAAGAGTTACGGACAGAAGCTGGAGTCAATAAGATTATGGGCCACAATGAAGAGAGTGTGGATTCGACGACGTTGGTGGGTAAAGTGAAGTATAAACAGCTTCGTGAAGAGAGAATTGCTCATGCTAAGGAAGGTAAGGAGGATCGGGAGAAGTTTGGTCTGAGAAAGGGAAAGAGGGACGGAGCCCATTCGACCACCAACAAGGAGAAGGCAAGAAAGAAGAACTTTGTCATGATGATCCATAAAAAGAGTGTTCAAGGTAAACAGAAATTATCGTTAAGAGAAAGACAGAAGGTGTTGAGAGCACATATCGATAAGCAAAAGAAGAAGGGCCATTAAACAAATTAAAAAAACATCGTATTAATCTTAATATATATTATACAAAAAATAACAATTACAAAAAGCGTTTTCTTTGCTTTCCTTTCCACTCATGTAGACTTGTCCTTGGATTCTTTCTTGGACTTCTTTTCCTTCTTTTCCTTGCTGTCCTTGTCGCTCTTTCTCTTCTTCTTCTTGGGCTCGTCCTTTTCAGCAGCAGCAACCGTCTGTTCGGCTGTCGAAATGGCTTCGGCGATTTCTGGTGCAGAAGGAGCTTCTTCGTCGTCGTCGTCGTCTTCATCTTCGTCTTCTACTTCTGGTTCCTTCTTGGTGTCCTTCTTGGAGGACCCAGCACCTGCATCGGGGTTCTGCAACTTGTACTTGGCCTTTTCTTTCTGGTACTCTTCCAACTCACCAGCATACTTCTTCTGCCACTTGGCCTTTTCGTCCACCGTGATCGAGTTCCACTTTTCCTTGACAATCTCATTCATGTCGGTGGCCGAGAGTGCAGGCAATCCCCGTTTCTTTCTGTCCTCGCGAATGAGAGCCCGGGCGTGGAACGAGAACGCAAAGTAAATCGTGAGTGGCTTTTTAGGAGCGTTGGGGTCCTTTGGTGCCTTCTTCTTTTTTTCACCAGAAGCTTCAGCATTGCCGTTGGCGTCCTTCTTATGGGACCCCTTTTTGGTCCCGGAAGTAGCAGCATCATCGCCAGTGGTGCCTGGCACCAGCTCGGCAGCCTGGGCGATGGTCTTGAGGGTTTCGCCCAATTGGTGTAACGACTCAGGGGTGCTGGCTTCGTCGGCAGCAACCTTGTAGAAGTTGACAGTGGCCAGGGCCACATCTTGTGCAGCCTTGGATAACTCAAAGAGTGAGGCAACAAGTGAGTCTTTTGCGGTTTTGAAGTCAGACATGGTATGTTTTTCGCTGGGGGTCTGGCGGTGGGTGCGGAGCTGTTGGTGGTAAATTTAGGGAAAGAAAACGTCGACGGTTCAAAACTTTGGGCGATTCTGGCGCGACGTGGGCGCGGTGCCTGCGTGTGTGTGGGTCGCGCCGTGGCACCGCGGAAGGAGGCTCGGCACGTGCAGAGGGAAAAAAAAAAAAGGAATCAAAACGCGTTCGTGTTTGTCCCCCGTCAAACATTAACCTTCAGCCATGTTGCGTGCGGTGGCGTGTCCTGGACAAGGAATCGTGCCGAACGGGTGTCTTGCACATGTGGCCAAGTATCGACATCTTATTGGTCCATACCTAGACGCCTTGGATGAGACTGTGGGCACGCGGCTCTCGGCGTCGCTCTTTGATTCGGGCTCTACGCCCATCACCGCGACTTCGCTCGTGCAGCCCGCGATCGTCGCTAGCAGTTACATTTTTCACGAGCTTCCCACGTTCGCGACAAACACCGCGCTCGCGACAAACACCGCCGTGCTCTTGGGCCATTCACTCGGCGAGTACACGGCACTTGTGCTTGCAGGCATGCTTGAGTTACCAGCAGCGCTCCGTATCGTGCACCAGCGTGGCCAGATAATGGAACGCATGTTTTCGGGGAACAGACACGGGATGTACGCGCTCATGGTGACCGATTACCACGCGGTGCGTCGCGATGCCGCGGCGGTGGGTCTTCTCGCTAACGACAACTCGCAGCGCCAGATTGTGATTTCAGGCCCGTGCGCGCGCCTCGACGAGTTTATCGCCGCCGCCACGGCGGCGCGCCGGATCCGGCGCGCGGTGCGGCTCCCGGTAAATATTCCGTTTCACAGCGCGCTTTTGGCACCGATGGCAGACGAGCTCGCGGCATGTATCGTGCGCGAGCGCCTACGTCCGCCCGCCACGCCCATCGTATCGAACTTTACCGGCACCCCATCGCGCCGCGCCGCCGATATCGTCGCCAACCTCGTGGCAGCAAACTCAGCGCCGGTCCAGTGGAAAAAGAGTATCGATGCCCTTACAGTACTGCAATTGGTATGTTTGGGACCAGGCACCGCGCTTCAAAGTATTAGCAAGCGGCCAGGATTACATGTAGAAACAGTTTAATTTAAGTCACATGGTTTTGTGGGGGGGAACGAGGGCCCGAGTCAAAAAAAAAAAGTTTATCAAAACTTTTCTAATTAACCCCAACACTTTCATTTCATTTTATTCTCACTGTAAAATGCAACTCATCGACGGTAAGGCCGTGGCTGCCAACCTTCGTGCCAAGATCCTTGCTGATGTCAGTGCAATCGCCGCTAAACACTCTGATTTCTCCGCGTCTTTGGCCATTGTCCAAGTCGGAGCCCGTGAAGACTCGTCGACATATGTTCGTATGAAGCTCAAGGCTGCCCAAGAGACCGGCATTGGATGCACCGTGCTCAACTTACCCGAATCCATCACCGAGTTTGAATTGTTGACGCAGATCAAGAAACTTAACGATGACGTTTCGGTCAATGGGATTCTTGTTCAACTTCCACTTCCGGACCACATCGACGAGGCCAAGATCACGGATGCGGTGGTCGCCGAAAAGGATGTCGATGGCTTTGGACCATTCAATGTGGGCGAATTGGCCAAGAAGGGCGGCAACCCGCTCTTTTTGCCTTGTACTCCCAAGGGAATTGTCGAGTTATTGACCCAGTACGAGGTCCAGATCGCCGGTGCCACTGCCGTGGTGTTGGGCCGTTCCGATATCGTCGGTAAACCCATCGCCAGCTTGCTCACCAAGGCCAATGCTACCGTTACGGTGCTCCACTCGCAGCTGTCCGAATCGCAGGTCAAGTTGTTCTTGTCGCAGGCCGATATCGTCGTTTGTGCTATCGGTAAGCCACAATACATCCGGGGCGAATGGTTGAAACCAGGTGCTGTGGTCATTGATGTGGGAACCAACTTCATCCCTGACTCCACCAAGAAATCAGGCTCACGCATGGTGGGAGACGTTGATTTCGAGCTGGCTTCGACGGTTGCCAGCAAATTGACTCCAGTTCCCGGTGGAGTCGGTCCTATGACCGTGGCATGTTTGTTGGACAACGTGGTCATTGCTGCAAAGCGTCACTACGCCAAGAACAGCTCCACGCCCAAGTTCTCCACGCCATTGAAACTTACCCTCCAAAAACCAGTTCCTTCTGACTTTGAGATCTCACGGGCCCAGCAGCCCAAAAAGATCACCGACGTTGCTGCTGATGCCGGGATCTTGGACAGCGAGGTTGAGCCGTTTGGTGCCTACAAGGCCAAGGTGTCGCTCAATTTGTTGAACAGATTGCAGCACAAGGTCAACGGGAAGTACGTGTTGGTGACCGGGATCACTCCTACGCCGCTTGGTGAAGGTAAGTCGACCACCACTGTTGGTTTGGCACAGGCCCTTGGTGCCCATTTGCAAAAGAATGTGTTTGCCAACGTCAGACAACCTTCGATGGGTCCTACGTTTGGGATCAAGGGCGGTGCGGCCGGTGGTGGCTACTCGCAGGTGATTCCTATGGACGAGTTCAACATGCACGTCACGGGAGATATCCACGCCATCACGATGGCCAACAACTTGCTTGCTGCTGCCATTGACACGAGAATGTTCCATGAAAACACCCAGAAAGACGGACCATTGTACAAGCGGTTGGTGCCTGCCAAGAAGGGCGTGCGTACGTTTGCTCCTTCGATGAAGAGACGTCTTGCCAAGTTGGGGATCCAGAAGGATGACCCAGACACTCTTACTCCAGAAGAAATCACCCAGTTTGCTCGTCTTGATATCGATCCTGATACCATTACCTGGAGACGTGTGGTTGACTGTAACGACCGGTTCCTTCGTGGCATCACGGTTGGTGAAGCTCCCACCGAAAAGGGCCACACCAGAAAGACCGGGTTTGATATCACGGTTGCCAGTGAGTGTATGGCGATCTTGGCCCTTGCCAACTCGCTCCTGGATCTCAGAGAGAGATTGGGCAACATGGTGATTGCCTCGTCGAAACAGGGTGTTCCTATTACTGCCGAGGATATCGGGTGTGCTGGAGCCTTGACTGCGTTGCTTAAGGATGCCATCAAGCCAAATATCATGCAGACTTTGGAAGGTACCCCGGTGTTTGTTCATGCTGGACCGTTTGCCAACATTTCTATTGGTGCTCTGTCGATCTTGGCCGATAAAATGGCGTTGAAGTTGGCTGGAACGTCGCCTGATCTCAGTGAAGAAGAAAGAAAGGAGCAAGAAGGTTATGTGGTTACGGAAGCTGGATTTGATTTCACGATGGGTGGAGAACGGTTCATCAATATCAAGTGTCGTGCTTCGGGGCTTGTGCCTGACGTGGTGGTGATTGTTGCCACGGTGCGTGCGCTCAAGGTCCATGGTGGAGGTCCTGAGGTTAAGGCCGGAGCGCCATTGGCTGCTGAGTATACCCAGGAAAACACCGAGCTCTTGCGTGCGGGCTGTGCCAACTTGGGCAAGCACATTGCCAACGCCAAGACGTACGGGTTGCCTGTTGTGGTTGCCATCAACAAGATGTCTTCCGATACCGAACGCGAGCATCAAGTGATCAAGGAAGAATCGCTCAAGGCTGGTGCTGACGATGCGATTATCTCGAACCACTGGGAAGAGGGTGGTCAGGGTGCGGTTGATCTTGCACACGGGGTGATTGCTGCTTCCAACAAGCCTTCGTCGTTCCGGTTCCTCTACGATACCGCTCCTAGCATCGAACACAAGATTGGCACGATTGCGCGTGAGATGTACGGAGCTGGCGACGTTGAGTTCTCGCCCGAGGCCCAGAAGAAGATCGATACCTACACGAAACAAGGGTTTGGGAACTTGCCTATCTGTATTGCCAAGACCCAGTACTCGCTCTCGCACGATGCAGCCTTAAAGGGTGTGCCTACGGGCTTTACGTTTCCTATCAGAGACGTGCGTGCGTCGATTGGTGCGGGATACTTGTATGCTTTGGCTGCTGAGATCCAGACGATTCCTGGTTTGCCTACACATTGTGGGTTTATGAACGTCGAAGTCAATGAAGACGGTGAAATCGACGGCTTGTTTTAGAAAAGTAACGTAACTAATACAAATATAGTGCGAAATGTCGGCCGGTTTTTTTCTGGTTTCTTTATCGCGAAAAATTCTTTTTTATTTCTCTCTCTCCCCCCTCCCAACCATGTTTACTGTACGGCTGCTTGTTCGTGGCACCAGACCATTGGCGCGTGTTGCTGTTGCCGGTGCTAGGTTTGTTCTGAGACCATCGGTTTCTTCCCCACTTTTGCCTCGGCTCGCGGTTCCCAGCCTCAATACTGCGCTGCGTTCTGTCTTTGCCTCCAGATCGTACTCGGTGCTCTCATCATCGCCCGAAGCTACGCTCTACAACTATTCCGATATAAAGGCAATCGCATCAAACCCAGCTGCGTATCCAGACACCATCCTCGTTGACGTACGTGAACCCGTCGAGTTCAGCGACGGCCATATCCCGGGTGCCATCAATATCCCGTTCAAGTCATCGCCGGGTGCCCTCGACTTGTCTCTGGATGAGTTTGTCGACATCTTCGGGTTTGCGAAACCAGACACCAACAAGGAATTGATCTTCTACTGCTTGGGTGGCGTCAGATCATCAGCAGCAGAAGAATTGGCCAACACGTTTGGATACAAAAAGAGAGGTAACTATCTCGGCAGCTACGAAGACTGGATGGCCAACGAATTGAAGAAGTAGACTTTTTAATATACACCCGTTACTTATTACTATTATACTCCATCGCCCGGAACTCACGGCCCAACCGTTTCTTTCTCTTTCTCTCCATAACCTTTTCTCTCTGCCGTCCTTTCATACCATCAAACTTGGCCTTTTGGAGCAACCGCCGCTGCTCCAGCTTCTTTAGGAAATATGGTGTGCCTCCACTCTTGATCTGTCCCTGCTTATGCTCCCGCAATATCTTGGCCTCGAGATCTCGGTTCTTCATCGTATCGAGCCGCGACTGAAGCGACTGCAATTCCATCTCCATATCTTGACGGTCCCGCTCAGAAAGCTTTCGTCCATCTTTAAGCACCCGCTTCATCGTATCCACCTCTTGCTTACGGTACTCGTCCAAAAACGCATAGTCTTTCCGTATCTTCCCAAAATCAGCCTTGCCGTACGCTGCATCAAACCGAATATCGGTATGGAGCGTGCTGCTGCTTCGCGTCGAAAGACCAGGAATCTCTCTTATCCTCGACACGGGACGCTTAGACGAACCTTCCAGCGGCGCATGCTTACTCTTTTTCAGGGTCTTGACTATGGGGGTCCGTTTCTTGCAATGCGATGATGAATGCTCTTCGGGTGCCAGATCAGACTCAGATTCCGAGTCTGAGTACTCCCTAAGTTTATTCTGTGCTGAACTAAGTGCACCAAACGAGATCGTCGACAATTCCTCGTCAGAATCGTCTGTTTTCCTCCTGTTCTTCATGTTTTATGAAGAATCACATTACAATCGCATCGCCTTCTTCTAAAATATATTAAAGGTCACGTGCATTTATCACGTGATTTACATAAAAAGAATTCGAAAACAATTAAAGTTAAACCCATTACTATTATCGTATCACTTTTTAACCGGTGTTGATATAGTTCATCCATCCACACAACGCAAACCGAGGAACAAACCCACTGCCGGGCCCTGAAAAAAAATTGTTTTGACGGGTTCAACTCCGGCCTGCATATTAACGTCTCTCATCTCCCGGAGAATGAATCCGTGTCGGAAATCATGGAAGGGCGGGACCCCGGCGAGGTAAGGAAAAGAAAGAAACGAAGAGAAAGGAGAAAATGAAGGGACAAATTAAAGAGAAGAAATTAAAGAGAGAGAGAACTTAAAGAAAACAAAGTAATGTACATAAGATAAGTGGTGGACCAATTGGTGTAGATTAACTTTTGGCCGTGAGGTTGTAGTTCCTTTTGTTGAAGCGTGTTTAGGAAACGAGATCCGAGGTGAGGGGCAGCAAGCCCTCGGAACTAGTCGGTTCAGTTCTGTCCGATTTGCACCTGCATGCACGCGTTTTTTTTTGTTGCGGAAGCCCAAAAGGTTTCGAATTTTTGAATTTTAATCGACAGAACCACGGTCCTTTCTTTCTAATGTTGTCCAGATCCATTGCCCGTGCCTCTAAAGTAAGTATAGAAACAATAGTCAATTTGTTTTAGCCAGATTTAGTTACTAACGTTTAGGCTGTTGCTCAAAAAAGATCACTTTCTCTCCACGAATTCCGTTCGGCTGCATTGTTGAAGTCGTACGGAGTCGGTGTCCCCAACGGTTCTGCTGCCACCACTGCAGAAGGTGCCTACGAAGCTGCTAAGGCTCTTGGAACCTCTGAATTGGTCATCAAGGCCCAAGCTTTGACCGGTGGTCGTGGTAAGGGACACTTTGACTCTGGTTTACAGGGTGGTGTCAAGTTGATTTCGTCTCCAGAAGAAGCCAGAGACTTGGCTGCCCAGATGTTGGGCCACAAGTTGATCACCAAGCAAACCGGTGCTGCTGGTAAGGAAGTCACTGCTGTCTACGTTGTCGAAAGAAGAGACGCCAGAACCGAAGCGTACCTTGCCATTTTGTTGGACAGAGCCACCTCGAAGCCAATCATTGTTGCTTCGGCCCAGGGTGGTATGGACATCGAAGGGGTTGCTGCCAAGGACCCAGATGCCATCAAGTCATTTGTTGTTGAAGACTTGGAAGCCGGTGTCACTGACGAGTTGGCTACCAAGATTGCCAACGAATTGGGCTACACCGACGCTGCTATTCCTGAAGCAGCCAAGACGGTCCAGAACCTCTACAGAGTGTTTATGGAACGTGACTGTACCCAGGTTGAAATCAACCCATTGTCTGAAACCCCAGACCACAAGGTTTTGGCCATGGATGCCAAGTTGGGATTCGATGACCATGCCTCGTTCCGTCAACAGGAAGTGTTTGGCTGGAGAGACCCTACCCAAGAAGACCCTCAGGAAGTCGAAGCTTCTGAGTACGGTCTTAACTTTATCAAGTTGGACGGTAACATTGCCAATATTGTCAACGGAGCCGGTTTGGCCATGGCCACCATGGACATCATCAAGTTGTACGGTGGTGAACCAGCCAACTTCTTGGACTGCGGTGGTACTGCTACCCCACAAACCATCGAGAAGGCTTTCGAGTTGATCTTGTCTGACAAGAACGTCAACGGGATCTTTGTCAACATCTTTGGTGGAATTGTCAGATGTGACTACGTTGCCGAAGGTTTGATTGCCGCCTCAAAGAAGTTCTCGTTGGATATTCCTGTTGTTGTCAGATTGCAGGGTACTAACATGGCCCAGGCCAAGGAATTGATTGATAACTCCGGCTTGAAGTTGTACGCTTACGAAGACTTGGACCCTGCTGCTGAAAAGATTGTCCAATTGGCTCCAGCCAACTAAAACCGTTGAAATAAATGAGAGTAAATGAATTAGTGTAGTTTTTTTTTTCTACTTGTATGTTTTTGGTAGTGTTTTTGGTGATGTTCCTGTACGCATTTTTCCGCCACCAACAATTTCAATCAAACACTTTACGCCACTGATGTTTCTTACCAGATCCGAATACGACCGTGGCGTTTCTACGTTTTCTCCTGAAGGACGTCTTTTCCAAGTGGAGTACTCGCTTGAGGCCATTAAGCTTGGATCGACGGCCATTGGCATTTCTACCAGTGAGGGTGTGATTCTCGGGGTCGAGAAGCGGGTGACATCGTCGTTATTGGAACATTCAAGCATCGAAAAGATCGTGGAAATCGATAAACATATTGGCTGTGCCATGAGTGGACTTACAGCCGACGCTCGGTCCATGATCGACCACGCACGAGTATCTTCGTTGACCCATAACTTGTACTACGACGAAGAGATCCAGGTCGAGTCACTTACGCAATCGGTGTGTGACTTGGCGTTACGTTTTGGTGAGGGTGCTGGTGGTGAAAAGCGCTTGATGTCTAGACCCTTTGGTGTTGCCTTGTTGATTGCTGGGTTCGATAAGGACAAGGGACCCCAATTGTACCACGCAGAACCATCGGGAACATTCTACCGCTACGATGCCAAGGCCATCGGATCGGGATCGGAAGGCGCCCAGGCAGAGTTGAATAACGAATACCACAAGTCGCTCACCCTTAAAGAGGCCGAGCTTTTGGCATTGAAAATCTTGAAACAAGTCATGGAAGAAAAATTGGATTCAAAGAACGCCCAGTTGGCATCAGTAACTCCAGACGGTGGCTTCAAGATCTACCTGGACGACCAAACTGAAGAAATCATCAAGGTCTTGAACGAACAAACCATCGAGGAAGATTAGTATATTTTGTATGTAATTTTTTTATTGCTATTATAACGGGAAACTCGCCTCCAACTTCTCACTAAGAGCAAGAATCTTCTTGTTCTCAGTCTCGCCATAGCTTCGTACCGTTACTATGAACAGCGTAAGCAGCTCACCAAAACTATCAAAATGTACTTGAAGCAGCTCGTCCAACCGAGTGTATCGTGCCTCAATCAGGGCCGGGTCCATGTTGCTGTCAGCAAATTTGTCGGGATAATCACGGGCAAACGACGCATACAAGTCGCGGTGGCAGAGGATAAGCGTCTTCTTCAAGCGAACCAAGTAGTGGTTGTACAGAATAAGCACATCAAACATATTCTTCATGACATTTAACAAGTCCGGCTTGGTGATCAAGGAATCGTTGATTAACGAGTTGAGATACTCGTTAAGATGCGTATTCAAGGATGCTATCCCCAAAGACGTTTGTGGTTGATGCTGGTGTGCTCCACGCGATATCTTGTGGTCAAACAAGCTGTTGCTGGCATTGTAGTTGCTAAAACTCGTCCCAGTACCTTTGACATCCGACCCCAACTCCGCTTCCCGTAGTTTGCTGGTGGTCTCCGCCATGTACTTGCGGACAGGCGCATAATTAGCCTCAATCACCTCATAGTTGATAAACGATTGCAACTCGCCCAAAAAGTCCCGCATGCGCTTGTGCAACAGCCGTGCCCGCAAGATCCACTTGCGGATACGCAGCTCAAACCGGAACTTCCACACCACCGAGTTGTTGATCTCTTTCCACGTATTATCATTGAACTTGGCAATAAACTTGATGACAACTTGAAGCTTGAACATAAGCTCGTAGTGGTACGATAACTCACGGTTCACCACCAAGTTTAGCGGGAACGGAAGCTCAATAGATAAGTCAACTGAGGCAATAGCATACTCGTCCAAATGGTTCTGGTCGTATTGTGTAGAAACGTTAGTATTGGCACTCGAACCACGATCCAACGTCTTGTTCAAGAACACCTGAAAGTTTTCGTGCTCCAACGCTTCAGTTTCAAAAGACTGGACATTCATAATCTCCTTGGCAACTTCGTAAAAGTTGGTGGCACTAATCGAAAACTTTTGGTTTTGGTTCAAGATATATGATATGTTGAGCTTGGGCAGGAGCCCAGAATCGTACAGGAAAGAATCGTATTCATAAACATCGTAATATTGTTTTTGTAATCGTGACACCGATATGGCGTACCGGTTTCTCTTGAGATCGTTAAACAGTTTGTCCAAGAACCTATCGATCTTGAAAGACTCGTTGAACAAAAATAGCGACTGGTACAGGTCAATTACTTGTGGGAGCTTGAATCCCTCAAACAACAACTTGAGAAAAAGCTTATTGGCTCGTGTATGGAGCTCCTCGATCTTGAGCTCCAAGTCGTGGGAAAAGATCTTGCTGATGGGCTCGATGGTTTCGGCAAGGGTATGGAAATTATGGATGCCCGTGCTCGTCTTGAACACATTGAGGTACTTCCCCGTGTTGAGGATCTTTATCTGGGTATCTATGCTGGAAAACTGGTCAATGAGACCATCCGATCGCACCACAAAGAGTTCGTTCCAGTAGTGTTCGCTGCGGGCACTGAACATGTCGATAAAGTTTTGTGGGACTTGCTTTTCACGGACCAAGAACTCGTCAAACTGGTCCTCGATCTCACCGTTAATGAGCCAGTTGTTGAGCATTTGTACGTAGTCGATGCTGACGTTATCGAAAAGGTCAAGCAAGAACTCGCTCGATGCTGCGTCACCCTTGTATGCATTGATCCGGTTCTGAATAATCCTAAGCACAAGCCCACCTTTGCATGCATTAAACGTGCCGCCATTGACCGATGTATCGACGATCCCACGTTGTTCCAACGTCTGTTTGACGTTCAGTAAGAAATCTTGGAATTGGGATGTTTTGGACTTGGCTGAGTGTTTCCTATCATTGTCCACCCGGTGGATTTCGGTCACAATCTCGTACAAGTGTGCAAGCTGGTTAGCCAAGGTGTGGCACGACGATTCGAAAGTATTGAGGTTGAAGTTGGGATTATGGCTGAATTCGTGTTCGAGTCCAATGATGTGGGTGTGGTAACGTTGTAGAAATGTGTTGATGCAGTGGCACAAGCTCTGGATCACTTTGCCGTACTCCAGGGTATTGTAGTAGCTGATAAACGCAAGCAAGCCCGAGTATTGTTTGCCGTACTTGATGAGGCGTTTCGTGATGGTCTTGAGACTGATGTCCAAGTGTTTGGCGATCTTGAAGTCGGGTCCTGCCACACTTTCATCGCGGCTGAGCGGGTCGTACTTTTCTGAGTAGCGAATGTATCCGCCTTCGTGGCCCAATAATGCAAACAACAAATCTTTGATGATGAGCGCCTGTTGGACGCGAAGATCGTCGATTTCACCCACAGGATACGGTCTGGTGGTGAGTGGTCTTCGTCCAGGCTCTATGTACGCCAGACCCACTGGTTGTTGGAGAAGATTTATGTCCATATTTATTTATTTGATTTTGTATTTGTATGTATTTATTTATTTATTTTGTTTACGCGCTAATTTATGCCATCATCATCAAACTCATCCATCAAACGTTGTGCAGCGCGTTCGGCGTCCTCCTGCACCTCGGTCAAGCCGCAGAGCAGTTCGAGAAATTTGGGTTCTGCGAGGCAGCGTCGCACAAACGGCCAGCCGTCGCTAGCGTAGCGTGCAAGTACCACGGGCGCGCACGCCGAGCAGCGCGGGTACCGGGCGGCGGTGAGGCGGGTCTGGGTAAAGTCGCGGAGGGAGCCGCGGATCTGGTGGGGGACGGCGCCGAGCAGCGGCGACGTGGCGGTGGCCGGGGCGCGCGCGCCGTCGCGGTGCTGGAGAAGCGCCACGAAAAGTTCCACCGCCAACGACGCCGCCATGAGCGCGCCACCGGGCCGCGTCACGGTACACATCTGGTCCAACGTACGGTCCGTCAAGCTGTCGTCAGGAGCCACAACGTCGTTGCAGTAGTAGCAGCCAAGCAGCTCGGTATCGCTGACTCCATGGCGCATCACCACGTACGAGTCGAACCCGAGCGCGGCGTTGATCACCGTCTTGTTGTGCGCGTAGCCCATCACCGTAGGGAGCCACCGCGACTCACGCGAATCCATAAGGAGAAAAATAGCGTCGTGCTCGCTAAATAACTCCTCGAGCTGGCGGTAGTGCGTCTCGCTACTGGTATGCCCCACCATCGGCACCTCCATCGTAAACCCGTGCGCCTCGACTCCGGGGAAGATCTGTTTAAGAGCTGCTGCTGCTGCTTCAGCCTTATACTTACCTTGACCACCATCACTGTAACAGTCTTGGAACTCAAACAACGGCTGCCGCACGGGATTCAGGTACGAAACCCGGCCGTTATCAACAAACGTAATATGACGCACACCCCATCCCATCAACGCCCGTGCCACGTAGCTCCCCAACGTCCCTGCACCAAGAAGAAGCACGCGTTGTCTTTGGATCGTATCCAAATCAAGCTCAGGTGCAATACGCCACTTCATCAACTTGAGATTAAGATCCACCGCCTGTTCGGCCAACTGGTGCGGATCAATAAGCGCACCAAGATCAGCCAACTTCGGCCCGAGTTTTCCCTGATTTGTACGTTCCCATCCAACAATCTTGGGTGGCGTGGTATAGTCTGCAAGTTCGAGTTGTAGCAAGTACGACCCGTCGCTCTTGTACACCACCACTTCGATTTCCTTGTACCCTTTTGAGGCAACGTAATAAAGATGGTTTTTGAGCTGCACCAGCGGATTCGGGCCCAAATGGGTCTCTACAAACACAAACAACGGTGAGCTATCGGCAGTAATAACCTCGTCCAATCCTTCAGGGGTGATCTGGTAAAAGAGAGTGGACGATTCATGTAATTTCTGCTGAATCTTGGTATCGTATTCGCTGGTCTCGCGGCGACTATGGACCTCCCATGTCGATCCAAGCGTCGGGTACGCCATCCAGTAATAAAACTTGTACTTCTTCAAGTCACAGAAACTTAGGATGTAGAAATCACCCAACCCACGTCCCGTGGTCAGTACACGCAGCCATACTTCGTGGCCCCATTCCGTCAATAACCGATGCTTATCAACCAGCCGGAACTCTTCGATCGTATTGACATTGTGGATACATCCATGATAAACAAGATTATCAACATCATCATTGGTTGGACTGAAACTATCACTATCGAGATTCAAAACAGGGGAGTCGTTAAATTTAGTGAGACGCAACGGATGAGTTCCAAACGCCGTTATGGCATGTTTCGTGGCATCGAGCTTGAACTCGTCAAGCTTAAGCTCAGAGAGCTTGGTAAAGAACGCAGACTCCACAAAGGAATGGACGGGTGTATATTTAAGCAGTACCATAGAAAGAGTAAAGGTGGTTTGATAAGAAAAGTGTGGAGAGAGTTATATGTAGGAGGAGATAAGAAAATCTCCTAGTTTGCTTCTACACTTTTATCATTTATTTATGGTACTATTCCTCCATGTGCTGATCTTCCAATGTCATATCGTCCAACTCATCCAACAACTCATCAATGCCTATTTCCGGTGCGTCCACGTCGTCGTCGTCTTCTTCATCTTGGGCTCCTGCTGCTGCTGTGGAAGCACCCTGAGTATTTCCTGCCTTGTACAAGTTGATGGTGTGTCTCAATTCTTCATCTTCTTCCAATTCCTGTAAGAACAACTCGTAGTCCTTTTCAGCACGCTCCTGTTCTTGTCTGGCCTGTCTCGAGTCGTCGTTGGCGACGATATCGTTGTGTTCTCTCGCCATTCTCTTCAACTTCCATTGTCTGTTCTTCGACTTCTTGCTCTTTCTGGCATAATGCTTCTTCACCAACACAACATCAGGCACATTCGACGTATCTAACGTATCCCAGAGATCGGAGTTGAAGTTGGTATTGGCCAAAAAGTACCCCATACACGAATCGCCTGGATGCAAGATCCCTCCCAAGTGCGTTCTCACGTAGAAACTGGTATCGTTGGTCCCGAGATCGCTAGCTCTGGCCACTTCCACGTCCGCTAACACATGCTTGCCTCTGATATCACCCGTGGGCTCGACATCCAACACTATAAACTCAATCATCTGGGTCACGTCCAACAACGATGGGAACCCCGTTCTCCAGTACATTGGTGCGGCCAAGTCTGCGATTTGAAGTGTGCTAGGATCGATAAACTGGATCATGTTCGATATCTTGGAACACAACACAAGACGCGAGATGTTTCCCATCGAATTGGCCAATTTCTTGGGCAACACCACGAGATCATCACGACACACAGGGGCAATTTCCACCGAGAACGAGAACTTGTACGATGAGTTACCAGACTGAGTATCAATACTGATCAACTCTTCCGACTTCTTGCACTTGATGGGAGCGACTGCTTGTAAGAAATCCAACATCTTGACGGCATGGTTCTTCTGGGCATAGTAGAAATCCAACCCGTCCTTTGATTCCTTGATGGACACGGTGTCCACATGTGCATTGTGTTTCAAGATCAACTGTTCGAGATACAAGAACGTTCTTTTGTGGGGCACCTTTTGTCTGATCTGAACGGTAGCTCTCCATGTGTTGGTGGTGTAGGACTTGGCACAGTCGGGACACTGCATGGCCACCACCACGTACTCAACCTCAAACGTCTGCTGGACAATGGTGTTGGCCATGGCCTCTCCTTGGACCGTCAACTTGATCCGGACTCTTCTCGAGTGTGGTTCGGTCCAGATAAACGACGCATCGATCAAACGGACCTTGTTCAACCCCTTCAACCGGCGCAAACAGAGTGCTAATAACTCTCTCGACTCCAACTCAGCCTTGACCCACTGTCCTGGTGGCTGGAGGAAGCGCTCACAGTTTCTACAGAACGAAACATTGGCTTCTCGTGGGATTCCTTCGGTGATATCCACCGTCAACTTAATACAGTCGTAACACATCACCAACCCTTGTGATCCATCCATGGGCACACCACAGTTGCAACACAACACGGTGGCAACCGGTTCCTGGTGTACATGCTGTAACTGGCTATAGTTCGACATTGGTCTGGAGGGTATTAGTAAGTGGTAAAAAAATTACCGAGATGAGATGCGCAATGTGCAAATCATATCTAAATAAAAGGTCACATGATCCAACAAGAATCACCAACAAGAATCACCAACAAGAATCAACCACTTTTTGATAAAGGCAGGCAGGAGTAAAAGAAAAGTAGTCGTTGTCATTGGCTGATTCTTTTTGTTTCTTGTAGCTTTCTATTCCATTTCTTGTCCCTTTCTATTTTATGTGTGTCTTGTTTTTGTCATGTTCTGCTAGTATTTCACGTGACAGAATACTATTTCTCATTTATCAAAACAACTACTTGGAGGACGTTGCAACAATGGTTGATAAAAAGCGGGTGGCGTCCATCTCCGACGACGATGATGATGATGATATTCCATTGAGCAAGAAGGTTAAGATTGAAGATGAAGAAGAAGAAGATGAGGACAACGAGGAAGAAGAAGGAGAAGGTGAAGGTGAAGAGGCTGAAACCGAAGGTGAATCCACCGTAGTCAAGCCTGAAGTCAAGGAGGAAAGCAATGATGAAGAAGCAGAGGATGAAGAAGAAGATGAGGCAGAAGAGGAACGTAAACGGATCACGCAGTTCAATTTTGACGGGGTGACGTATTCGTTCAAGGAAAGGCCGTCGGTGGTGGAGGAGAAAGAAGGGAAGATCGAGTTCCGGGTGGTGAACAACGACAATACGCGAGAGAACTTGATTGTGTTGACGGGACTCAAGAACATTTTTCAGAAACAGTTGCCCAAGATGCCACGAGAGTATATCTCGAGGTTGGTGTACGATCGGCTGCATTTATCGATGGCTGTGGTGAGGAAACCGTTAACGGTGGTGGGTGGGATCACGTACCGACCCTTTAACAACCGAGAGTTTGCTGAGATTGTTTTCTGTGCAATCTCCTCGACCGAGCAGGTGCGTGGGTATGGGGCGCATTTGATGAACCACTTGAAGGACTATGTGCGGGCTACGTCTCCGATCAAGTACTTCTTGACGTATGCCGATAACTATGCGATCGGATACTTCAAGAAACAAGGTTTCACCAAGGAGATCTCGCTTGACAAATCGGTATGGATGGGATATATCAAGGACTACGAAGGAGGGACGCTTATGGAGTGTTCGATGTTGCCTCTGGTGTTGCGGTACTTGGACCTGGCGAAGATCTTATTGTTGCAGAAGGCTGCGATCGAAAAGAAGATCAAGATGCGGTCCAAGTCGCATGTGGTGCGGCCGGGCCTCCAGGTGTTCAAGAATAAAAAGAACGTGGTGCTTGATCCGAGCGAGATTCCTGGACTCGTGGAGAGTGGATGGCTGGAGGAAATGGATAAGTTGGCCCAGAAACCGAAGCGTGGGCCACACTATAACTTTATGGTGACGTTATTCTCGGAAATGACGAACCATCCGTCGGCCTGGCCGTTTGCGGTGCCGGTGAATAAGGAAGAGGTGCCTGATTACTACGAGGTGATCAAGGAACCGATGGACTTGGCGACGATGGAGCTGAAGTTGGAGAACGATAAGTACGAATCGTTTGACCAGTTTCTCTACGATTGTCGTTTGATCTTTAAGAACTGCCGCAGCTACAATTCCGAAAGCACAACGTACTACAAGAACGCCACGAAGTTGGAGAAGTTCTTGAACGGAAAGATCAAGGACCTGGCGGAGTATGCACACCATTTGGACTAAACTTTTTTCGGCTGGTGCGCGCCCGCACACACAATGTAATATAAATATATAAAAGAAAAACGTTGAATCGACTTTTTTATCAGTATGACTGTTTATAGTGGAGCTACTTCGGCGGACGTGGCCGAATCTGTGGGTCAGCACATAGTTAAGTTGCAGGATGCGGTGCTTGCGCGTGGCAACACGTTCAAGATTGCAGTTCTGGGCGGTTCGCTTGGTAAAGTGTTGAAGAAAGCGCTCATTGATAACCCCCAACTTGCTGGCCGCGTGGAGTGGACGCGGTGGCAAGTGTACTTTAGCGACGAGCGTCTTGTGCCATTGGACCACCCTGACTCGAACTACGGTTTGTTCAACGAGTGTGTGTTGCAGCACTTGAACGAACAGAACCGGCCACAGGTGTTTACCATTGACGAAACGTTGCTCACTGGTTCCGATGGGTTGGTGACGGGGGCCGATCTTGCCCAGGACGCGGCCATTGCCCGCAAATACGCCACACACTTACCCAGTGATGCCGTATTGGACTTGGTATTGTTGGGTTGTGGTCCTGATGGCCACACGTGTTCGCTCTTTCCTGGCCATGCGTTGTTGGACGAACGCACGGCGTGGGTGGCGTCCATCAGCGACTCGCCCAAACCGCCGCCGCGCCGGATCACGTTTACGTTCGCGGTATTGGAGCGCGCCCGCGCCATTGCGTTTGTCGCTGAGGGTGCCGGCAAGGCCCCGGTTTTGCGGGAGATCTTTACCGAGCCCCAGAGTACCTTACCGTCAAAGTTGGTGACGGCTCTCCCTGACGTCTCGGTAGACTGGTTTGTTGATTCCAGTGCGGTTGAAGGCGTAGATGTGCTTGTGTCCAAGTATTAAGGTGCGAACAAATAAAACATAAAAACCCACCATCACTTTTCATATATATATATCTGTAATGGGCGTTGCATTGTGGCTCTGTCCACGCCCAAACACGCCGCTTCATGATAAGCTCACCACACTCATGAGTTCGCTCAATACACTCTTTCCTGGACAACCACCGCGGTTCGAGCCTCACATCACCATCACTTCACAGATTGGCGTCGATCTTGACGACTCGGCCCAGACGCGCGACGACGTCGACCGCATTCTTCTGGCAAGCGCCGTGGCCCTCCACTCGCTTCCCCAGAACCATACCGACTTGGTGATGCTTGGAAAGGTCGATTCACAACGCCAGTACTTCAAGAAACTTTACTTCCAGGTCGCCCGCGACCCCAACTTGGTTTCGTTCGCACGCATCATCCGTGAACTCTTTGTCATTGTGCCGCAGGACATCGAGGCCGCTACACGTACCCAGAACCCGCATCTCTACTACACCGATAGCCACGGTGAGGTGCGGCGCCGCAAGTCAAAGAAAACCAGGCTGGTGCCGGTAAAACCCATTGACCATGAGCCTATCAGACACGCTGCCGCAGCCAAGGCCGCGGCATGGTCGGACTCGGAGTTCGACCCGCACCTCTCGCTCGTCTACAGCGAAATATACCCGATCGATAATGCATTGTGGCGCACCATCAAAACCCGCATCCAGGACTACTTGAACGTCGATGGTGATGACGCACTGTTGCTGTGGGACGGCGGTGTGCTCAAGCTCGTGTTGTGTGAGGGCGACGTCAGCGACTGGATCGTTTTGGGCAACGTCGATGTCCATTAATTTATGTACTATTTTTCACGCGAAAAAGCTCATCTCTCTCTTCTCTCTTTCTCTCTTTCTCTTTCTTAATGTACACCTGTATCACCTGCTCAGAGTCGTTTGGAACCGATTCCATTGCGAAACATCTTGGTTCTACACGCCACAAGTCCGTCAGGGTGCAACAACTCGACGAAACGATCGAGTGTGAAGAATGTGCCGATCCAAACATCCACCAGTTGGCCATCTACCGTTACGGACTCAGCGACTTGGCATTGTTATGTCCTCAGTGCGTGCTGGTATCGCCAGTTAAACCCACAACACTGTACCTGTTATCGAACGGCGCTCTCTTTTCCAAAATCAACCAATACTTTCGCTTCAGAGACATCGAGTGCATTTACTGCCACGCAGACGCCAACCTCTACGTAGGCAAGGCTGGATCGAAACAGGTGGTGGTATGTTACAAGTGCAAAGATCAGACCTCAGCAACCAATCTCGTCAGTGAGCACGAAGACACGTTTCTTACCGAACTCTTGGGACTCAAGGAATCGGGCACAGAAACACCCCGGCGAGCCAGAGGCCGCAAAACTGGACGCAAGGGCGGCCGGTTTGCATCCAAGAGACCACCACGGAAGGTCCATCCCGATGCAGTGGCCAGAAAGGCCCATTATATCGCCACAAAGGAATCTGCATCCCAAATCAAATCAGGACAAACAGTTAAGGCAATTGGAACCGTGACAACGCAAAAACCGGTGCTGAAACCAGTAAAGAAAACAAAAACACCTCCATCCAACTCGCGTGCCTCTACTCCAAAACCAAGAACTCAATCTCCAATAAAGAAAGAAAGAGTGGAAAAGCTGGAAAAGATAAAGCCTGAAAAGATAAAGCCTGATAAGATAAAGCCTGATAAGATAAAGCCTGAAAAGTCTGGGAAAGCAAAGCCTGGAAAGATAAAGCCTGAAACTGAGAAGAAATTAGACAAACCTCAAAGTGAAAAGAGTTTAAATTTAAAGAAAGACCCAAAGAAAGATCCAAAGAACACAAAAGATTTCAAAGGAAAGAAAGATTCTATCAAAGAAGTAAAGAATGAGAAAAATGAACCGAAGAAAGCTTCTGGTGACAGTGAGTTTGAGTTGCCTGATTCCATCACCAAGTACGAGCCAGCAGCTAAACCTAAACTTACGTACCCTGATTTGAACGCTTATTATAGAGAAATGTCTTTCAATATGTTCTTGGAAGAACATTTAACGAATGAAGATTTAATGATTGATTCCAGTGATGTGATTATTGAATGGTATGCCGATCAAGACAAGAAGAACACCCAATTCAAATTGACGATTCCTACCAACAGCGACGTGTTGAAGAAGTTCATCTCGGAAAAGTTAAAGTCGGTGAAGAAATCACCGTTTTCGGTGGGCAACTCGATGTTTTTGATTCTCAATAACGAGATTCCATGGTATGGCAGCGTGGCAACGTTGGATCTTGTCAAGGACAGACGGAAAAAGAATGAAGTTACTGAAATGGTTGTCCAGTTGTATCCATGGAATGATAAACCGTTACCAAGGGAAGTCAATGTTAAGTTTCTCCGGATCTTGCCTGCGTCTGTTCCTGTGAGCAGAGTGTTTCTGGCCATGGCCAAGTTATCAAACCCAAGTTTCAAAAAGATGTTGTTGGGTAACGAACCTATCAAGCAGATTGTGTTTAGAAACTACTTGAAGTTCACCAGAGATACCTTTAACGACTCACAAAAGGTAGCTATTCAGTCCGTGTTGAACAATGCCATCACGGTACTTCAGGGTCCTCCTGGTACTGGTAAGACTTCTACGATCTACGAGATCATTCTTCAGTTGTTGGACTCGTTGAACACTTACCCGATTTTGGTGGTTGCTGCATCCAACATTGCTATTGATAACATTGCCGAAAAGTTGTTGCCGACTCATGGTAAGAGTATCTTGAGAATCGTTGCTGGTGAGAAGGAAAGAGAATACAACAAATCGCATCCCTTGGCATCGATATGTTTGCACCACAAGATATACAATGCTCTTCCACTCAAGTATCAAGAAGTCGTTGATGATATGAGAAAAGGAAACCTCAAATTGGGTGCCACCGGCTACAAGAAATTCATGACAGAACAGGTTGCTGTGTCCCAGAACTTGGTGGCTCAAGCTAGAGTCATCTTTACCACCACCGTTGTGGCCGGTGGAGGACAATTGAAGTCGATTCCTAAATGTCCTGTGGTGATTATGGACGAAGCCACCCAGTCTTCGGAACCTACTACTTTGATTCCGTTATCAATGCTGGGAATAGAGAAGTTTGTCTTTGTTGGAGACCAGAAACAGTTGAGTTGTTTCTCGTTGATTCCCAACTTGCAACTTTCGTTGTTTGAAAGAGTGTTACTCAATGGTACCTACAAGAACCCGTACATGTTGGATACCCAGTACCGTATGCACCCGAAAATCAGTGATTTCCCACGTAACCGTTTCTACGGTGGGTTGTTGAAAGACGGTATCAGTGACACTGACCGTGTCTTGCCTGGTATTCCAGCAAATTCAGTATATTTCTGGGATACCTGTGGCCACGCCAGAGAAGTAGCTGTCCGTAACCGTCTTCGTGAAGACAGAGGATACACATACACCAATCCTGCTGAAATCAAGTACGTATCCCAGGTACTTAAATCGTTGATTTATGAGAGAAATATCAACAGGAGTGACATTGGGGTTATTACTCCGTACAGTGGACAGAGAGACTTGATTTCTTCTACTCTTGTGAAGGACGATTTGATTAACCCTGAGGGCGGTCAGATCAAGATTGAGGTTGACATCGACGATATCTATAACGATTCGAAGCCCGTCACCATTCATCTGGTGTCGGACATTATGATTGCTTCCATTGATGCATTCCAAGGTAGAGAGAAGAATTTCTTGGTGATGTCGTGCGTTCGTTCCAACGTAAAGAAGGTCATTGGGTTCTTGAAGGATGAAAGAAGATTAAACGTGGCCTTGACCAGAGCCAAATTTGGCTTGATTATCGTTGGTGACGTGGAATGTTTGCGCAGCGATACGTTATGGAAAGAGTACATGGATTACTTGGATGAAAAGGCTTGGATTCATAGAGACAAAGAATTCAAGTACTAACCGTCATTATTTTGTTGGGCAGAAAGGTTATAATTCTGACCCTTAACCCCACTACTAAAATTAAACATTTCTAATTAATCTGTGCTTTAACGGGTTTAATCCCAGATCCGTGACGTATTCTGGGGAAATCTCCACTCGCATTTAGTTTGGGGTCGCATATAAACTTTTGAGTTTGAGAAGTGGAGGGATCTCAGTAAACCTAATTCGCTACAATGTACGTGGGTGCTATGCCGCGTCCGTTGAGATTAATCAAGGATTAAGTTAGGTTTGGTTTCATGGGGAAAATGCGGGGAGGTGGGACAGATTTTTTCGTATCTGGTGCTGGAATAAACTATTCAAAATGTTGGGATAAAGATGAGTCGTCGCAACAACACTATTCACTATGATGAGTCTTTGTGATGTTGTACTAATTACAACAAGGAATACTGGTAAATTGTTGGAATATTGTCGTCCTCAAACCCCATCTCCCCCTCCTTCCCCCATTCAAAAAATCATAATTCTAGTTGCAAAAAAATAAGAGAGTATCAAATCGATTCCAATTTTATCATGTAAGTTCTCCAAAATTAAAAATGGCCAGCAAAATCTAAAATATAAGTATAAATTCACATCCATTTCCTGTGAAGATCAATAATTCTGCTATCATTGATCATGATTAGTGAAATCAGTACATCTTCAGTCCACCGAGTTTCAGTCGAATCCAGGAAAAAAAAATACTCCATACGAAGTTACTTCTCCAAGTGATGAATCTGTGAATGAGCTTGCTAAACTTGATAAACCTTGGTGGAGGAATTGCTTTATATGGCACTTGCACTTGTGCATATTTTTAACTACATTAACGTCCACCATTAACGGGTACGATAGTAGTATGCTTAATGGTTTGCAATCTCTTCGTCAATGGCAATCTTATATGGGAAACGCCAGTGGTCCAAGGCTAGGCGCTTTGAGTTGTGATGATACTTTTGGTATACTTCTGGTCGAGTTGGTTGCTTCTTGGTTATGTGACAAATTAGGAAGAAAGTACACTATTGTTGGCGGTGGATGCTTGGTCGTTCTTGGTGCTGTACTACAAGGTGCTTCCAACAGTTATGGATTTTTTTGGTTTCCAGAGTTATAATTGGTATGGTTTCAGGTATTGGCACTGTGTCTGCTCCTGCTTTGATTTCCGAAATCTCTCATCCTCGATACAGAGGTATCTGTACCACCTTCTATAACGTGTGTTGGTTCTTGGGAGCATTAATTGCAGCTTGGATCACTTATGGTACTCGGACAATTCATAGCAATTATTCCTGGAGAATCCCTTCCTATTTGCAAGTCGCTATGCCACTTATTCAAGTGTTGTGTTTCTGGACTGTTCCTGAATCTCCAAGATACTTGGTATCTGAGAACAAACACGAAAAGGCTAAGAAGATATTGCATAAAATTCATACTGGGTATGCCACCGATGAACGTTCGTTGAAATTAGTCGATCATGAATTGGAGTTGATTGAAGCTGGTATTGAGATGGAAAAAGTGAATCATCAAACAAAGTACACTGACTTTATCACAGTCACATCGTACAGAAAGAGAATATTTTTGGTGTTGTACACTGGAATGATTATGGCATTATCTGGTAATGCTTTGGTTTCTTACTATTTGAATAAGGTCTTGAATTCAATTGGGTTCACGGCTGAAGATACTCAATTACAAATCAATGGAGGTTTGATGACATACAACTTAGTGCTCGCCACTGTTATTGCATTAAATGTCCACAGGTTCAAAAGAAGAACACTATTTATCACCTGTGTTGCCACCATGTTGGTAGTTACTGTTATCTGGACCGTTCTTTCGGCTTATAACCTGAAGTATGATTTTAAAAGGAAAGCTTTAGGGAGGAGTGTTTTGGACATGATTTTCTTATTCAATGCTGGGTATAATATTGGGGCAAACGGTTTACCTTTCTTGTACGTCACAGAAATCTTACCCTATAGTCATAGAGCCAAGGGTTTGAATCTTTTTCAAATTATGCAGTATATTGTCAATGTCTTCAACAGTTTTGTTAATCCAGTTGCTATGGATGCTATTCAATGGAAGTGCTACAGTGTTTACTGTGCTATTAATGCCGTTGATTTAACAGTTATTTACTTCTTTTACGTCGAAACTTCGGGCTACTCCTTGGAAGAGGTTGCCAAGGTCTTTGGAGAAGATCCATCAACTCAATTCCATTTCTTACGTTCTTCGGATGATAAATTTGCCCTTGAACATATTGAAACTAGCAGTGAGCTCTCTGTTAAGGATGTAAGTGTTAAAGTTTGATTGTATACTATTGCTTTTATATGATAATAGTAAAAGTTCACTTTAATTTGTTAGGGTGCAAAAAAAATTAAGCGACAACTGCAGGATTCGAACCTGCGCGGGCAAAGCCCAAAAGATTTCTAATCTTTCTCCTTAACCACTCGGACAAGTTGCCATTTATGTAGTTGTTTGTGTTCAATATTTTTATATAGATATCAAGCAAAGCTCTAATATTAAATTAGAATACATAAATGAATAACATAAAGATAATAGTTGAGTTTATACATAATGGTGCTTTTACTTCTACAGTTTGTTTCAGGAGAAATACACATATTTGTTAAGTCTTGACACGTGATTGTATCCCTCCAATTTTATTTCGAAGCACCGGATTTCTATGATATGGGGATCTATCAAACGTTTGGAATGCCATGCCCATCACTTTAAATTCTTAGCTGAAATTGTCGTCAGGCATTGATAATGTCTATTAACCCTGTCATTGTATCTTGTTACAACATTATTAAAAAATTGAATTCATCATTAACACTAAAAAAAATGACCGACAACTGCAGGATTCGAACCTGCGCGGGCAAAGCCCAAAAGATTTCTAATCTTTCTCCTTAACCACTCGGACAAGTTGCCTTTTTATAAAGGCTGTGTGACCCAATATTTTTATAAAGATATGAAGAAGACACTTGTCTTCTCTCATTGGTGAGTGCCATCATGAATTATATTCCATTTACTTAAATCAAATCAAACGCAAAGTTTATGTATTAATGGTTTATGTATTAATGGGAGTTTTATTTTTATCTTATGAATTTTTCAATTTTTTTAAATTCTCTAATTAATATATCCAAATTGTTGCAGAGTCTTTTTTAAAAGAATTGAATAAATAATTTATGCATATATTTTTTGAGGAAATTAGGTCTGCATAAGTGAAAGTTGTGTACTACTCGTAAAGAAACAAACCATCATAAGTAACATGGATTATTGAGTGTTGTTTTGTATTTATAAAAACAAACCTTTTAGTTTAGGTTACATCAAATGCTATTTGTACTGCGGTGGAGATTTTTTTTATTGTTTGATTTACAGTTTTTCCAACCCGCAATATCACGACGTGTTTCTTTGTATTTACATCATGACCAAAGCAAAGAAGAAGACAAAAAAGGTGGTCGAAGAGTCCAATAATTTGCCCAAGAAGACTGTCCTGAGAAGTACATTCAAGGGTTCGCCAGTTTATGATCTTTTGCACAACTTTGAAAAGGCTCCTGATCAATGGGCTGCTCGTTACATCTTGATTATGACGGCGGTGATACTAAGAACTGCCATCGGATTGGGAGGGTACCTGGGACAAGGAACTGCTCCGATGTTTGGCGATTTTGAGGCTCAGAGACACTGGATGGAATTAACTATTCATTTGCCGTGTTCCCAGTGGTACTTTTTCGACTTACAATACTGGGGATTGGACTATCCGCCATTGACGGCATATCACCTGTACATTCTCGGGAAGATTGGGCTGTTTATCAACCCTGAGTGGTTTGCGTTGAACAGTTCTCGGGGAATTGAAGGTCAAGAAGTCAAATTCTTTATGAGAATTACCAGTTTGATCAGTGAATTGATATTGTATATTCCCGCTGTTATCAGCGTCGTCAACTTGTTGGGCAAACGATTCAACTTGAATAGGATGGACCAAATCATTATTGCACTTATCATCATTACCCAGTCCCACTTGGTACTTATAGACCATGGCCATTTCCAGTATAACTCGGTTATGTTGGGATTCTTTGTATATTCTTTGATTGATTTGGTCAAGGAAAACTACGTGATGGCAAGCATCTGGTTTATCTGTTGTATCAACTTTAAGCAAATGGGCTTGTACTACTCGACGTTTATTTTTGTTTTTATCTTGAGTCAACTCAAAAGCATCAAGCAATTGTTTGCCGTGGGATTTACTGTCTTGTTGACTCAATTTGTCATTTTGTTGCCATTTATGAACGATTTCCAGACACTTGTTCAAATTGTGATTCGGGTGTTTCCCTTTAATCGGGGACTCTTTGAAGACAAAGTCGCCAATTTCTGGTGTGTCACTAATACTGTGATTAAATATCGTCAGATCATCGAGGCCCAGATGTTATCGCGGGTTTCGTTGATAACCACCGTGGTTTCGATCTTGCCCATCAATGTGATTCTTTTCTTTAAGCTACGCAAGACTAAGAATATTGTTCCAGGCATGATTTACGGCTTTGCAGGTAATTCGCTTGCGTTCTACTTGTTCTCGTATCAAGTTCACGAAAAGAGTATTTTGATTCCGTTGCTTCCCATCACACTTCTCTTATTGGTCGAGCCTGAGCTAATTGACTTTATTCAGTGGATCAACAATGTTGGGTCATTCAGTTTGTATCCTCTTCTCAAAAAGGATGGATTAGTGCTCCAGTACTTTGTCGCCAACTTTTTGATCAACGCTCTTATTGGTCCAAAACTCTTGTTCAAATCCAAGGGATTGCGTGGTTTGATCGAGAGAACATTCTATGCTATGATCTTCTTGTATCATTTATTGGATGTATTCGTATCTCCACCAACAAAGTATCCGGATTTATGGGTCATTTTCAATATAACTATTGCGTTTGTTGCATACGGCATTTTTTGGCTATGGTTGTGCATCCGAGTGTACCAATTAGGCGCGGTTACTAACCCTTTTTGCAGCACGCCGAGAAAAAACAAATAGAAAGGATCACCGTACACACGAATTTAAGATGTCGCCTCAACAGTTCTTCCACACGGGCTACAATACCTTCGGATTTAGAACCTTTTCTGAGGAAGATAATCAAAGATAAAGACAAGAAGAAAAACAAGTATACATGAACGAAAATAGGGTTTATAACATAGAAGGCTCAGTTCATAAATTGTATTACCACACTCTATAGTTCTGATTGTTTCGTAAACGAGTATTTGTTATGGGTACTCGAAAAAGTTTACTCGACCAAAACATTGACTTTCGTTTCTGCGCGATCAATATATTTTTTATCCATTTTGAGCGTGTTGTTGTGTTTTCTATCAAAAAATAACTCCGACTACATGCATTGATCGTTTGACCAACTCGCCGATCACTTAATAAATACCACAACTCCCGCAGCCAAAATGAATAGGTCTTTTCTTTTCTAACTCAACTAATTAACTTTATACACTCATTTTTGTTTTGGTAGTTCACTCACCTTAGTCATTCTTTTATCATGTTGTTTTCTACCAAGTTCTTAGTAGCCGTTTCATCAGTTCTTGCATACACCAATGCTGCCTCAAACGTCGCCGTTTACTGGGGCCAAAATGCCGCTGGCGATGTTGCCACTCCCCAACAACCTTTGAACACATACTGTGACGACAATAACGTTGACACGGTCATCTTGTCGTTCCTCAACAACTTCCCAAACATTGGCCTCAACTTTGCCAACCAATGTGGTCTAACTTTTGCTGATGGTTCTCTCCACTGTCCTGCCATTGGTAACGACATTAAGTACTGTCAATCCAAGGGTAAAAAGGTCTTGTTGTCCTTAGGTGGTGCTACTGGTACCTATGGCTTCTCCAGCGATGCCGAAGCTACCCAATTTGCAGACACCTTGTGGAACAAGTTTGGTAACGGTGTCGACGCAGAAAGACCATTCGATGATGCTGTTGTTGACGGGTTCGACTTGGACATTGAACATGGCAGCACTACCGGTTACCCAGCTCTTGTCAAAGCCTTGAAATCCAAGTACGCCTCTGACTCCTCAAAGTCCTATTACGTTTCTGCTTCTCCACAATGTGCTTTCCCAGATGCCTCTCTTGGTGAAACCTTGTCTTCTGTTGCCTTGGACTTTGTCTTTATCCAATTCTACAACAACGAATGTGCCTTAAATAAGTCTTTCAACTGGAAGACTTGGGCCGACTTTGCCAAGTCTGCCCCAAACCCTAACGTTCAATTATATGTTGGTTTAGCCGCTTCTAACTCTGTTGCAGGTTACGTTGATGTCACAACTGTTGCCTCTCAGCTTAGCGAATTCCAATGCTCTCCAAACTTTGGTGGTTTTTCCGTCTGGGATGCTTCCACTGCTTGGTTGAACGTCCAAAACGGCGCTAACTACGTCGACAACTTGAATAGCCTCCTCGCCCAAAATGTTGGTGCTTGCAGCAAGCCTTCTTCCTCTTCCACTCCAGCTACTTCCGCTTTGGCCACCCCAGTTGTTCGTGACCCAGATTCCTTTACCGCTTTCTCCAACGACACCACTGTCACTGCCAGCCACATTGCTACCACTGTTGTCACTATCACTAGTTGTGCTGACAACAAGTGTACTGAAGTTCCAGTTACCACCGGTTTAACTGCAAAGGACAACACTGTCACTGCCAGCCACATTGCTACCACTGTTGTCACTATCACTAGTTGTGCTGACAACAAGTGTACTGAAGTTCCAGTCACCACCGGCTTAACCACAGTTACCGAGAACGATACTATCTATGTCACTTACTGTCCTTTCTCAGAAACTGAAGCTCCAGCTTCTTCTACTCCAGTTGTCCCAGCTCCAGCCACCACCGACTTCACTACAGTTACTGTGATCGATACCAATTACGTCACCTACTATCCAACCCCAGAGACTGAAGCTCCAGCTCCTTCTTCGCCAGTTGCTCCAGTCTTTGTGACTACCCCTAAGCCAGTTGCTCCAGCTGCTACTAGTGAATCCACTTCTACCAGTACCACTGTCAGCGTTGTCTATGTTACAACTAAGCCATCTTCCACTCCAACTTCTCCAGCGGTTTCTCAAGTTTTGGTTAACGGTGCTTCCACTAACCAAGTTGGCTATGCCTTTGTTGCATTGATCGCTGCTGCTTTGATTATGTAAGTGCAAACTACTTTAGTATTTACGACTAGTCAAAATATACCCCTCAATTGATGACAATTGATTGTATAAGACTTGTAGAAGCACAGGCAAACGTAAGATCAATTGTAAGCATTTGATTTTTGATCATGAATCTCAATGTGCATGCTAAAATTGGAAAAATGAGATTTTCTAGAATAGGTACTCGAACCTAACTTGTAACCAAAAATGGAAATTAGTGCGACCCAGCAGACGCTTTCAACTGCAAAAAGTACGAAAGTTCTATTGTAGTGACATCGGCTTCGGGACTAGTTTTATTTTGACCTTGTAACTCATATGCGGAGAGACGAATTCGACTAATTTCACAGGGAACAGCTATAAATATTGCATCTGGACCGCCCTTAGAGTCATTTCCAAGGCTCACACTTAAATGAGATTCACATTCAACTTTCTCAGCATATTTGCGTTAACATTGCTTGTTGGTCAGGGGTTAGCTGCTACCCTTCCACCCGTGGCAGCACCAGATAAAGATCCATTTTACCAACCAGCAGATGGTTTTGAGGACAAGGCCCCAGGCACATTGTTGAAATGGAGAAAAACTCCTCGTCACGTCAGAAGTATCTATTTCCCCATTAATGTCAAAAACTCATGGCAAATACAAGTGAGAAGTACTGATTCATTAGGGAACGCCACTGCTATTGTGGCTACTGTCTTGGAACCATACAACGCTGACCCCAAGAAATTATTGTCGTACCAAATTGCCGAAGATGCTTCCTCAAGCCAATGTGCTCCTTCATACTCAATTTTGCAAGGTACCGAGTTCATTGACACCTTAGAAACACAATTTGAAATGATCATTTTGCAATCTATGCTTGAAAAGGGGGCTTACGTTGTAACTCCTGATTATGAAGGACAAATAAATGCTTTCACCGCAGGAAGGAATGCTGGACATAGTACTTTGGATGCAATTAGAGCAACTCACTCATCTGGAAACATAACTGGTATTGATCTGAATGCAAAAACAGCTATGTGGGGATACTCAGGTGGCTCATTAGCCAGTGGTTGGGCTGCTGCATTGCAACCAAAATACGCTCCGGAGCTTAAGGATAAACTCATTGGTGTTGCATTAGGTGGATTTGTCACTAACATTACTGGTACAGTCGAGGCACAAGATGGAAAGCTTTTTGCTGGCTTAATTGCAAATGGTTTGATAGGTTTGTCACACCAGTACCCAGAACTTGGTGGCATGCTCCAACAGCATATCTCTCCCACCGATTACGAAGACTTTCTTTATGCGGCTGACCATTGTATTATCAAAAGTGTTGTTCATTTCGCTTATAAAAAGTTCTTCTCTGGAAATGAAAGTATGGTTAATGGTGGATGGGGTTTATTCCAACTCCCAGAAGTAAAGAAGATCCTTGATAATGAAACATTAGGATTGGTCAAAGATGAAATGCCTGAAATACCCGTTTTTGTTTTCCACGGATTACTTGACGATATTGTTCCCATTGTTGGATCAGAGCGGGTTTATAAGATATGGTGTGACGCAGGAATTGGTTCGCTCGAGTTTTCTGTTGATTTAACAGGTGGCCATTTAAGTGAAATGGTTGCGGGCTCGCCTGCTGCACTTGCTTGGCTTCTCGACAGATTTGATGGAAAGCCAACAGTTAAAGGATGCAACAAAACAGAGAGACTTACAAATCTTTTATACCCCGGAGCAAAGAATGGCTCCTCATTGTTATTACATACAGAGCTCGATAGTGTGTTTGGTGATGAGATTGGACCAAATGGAGAATACCTTAATATTACCAGAGTGAAAAGAGAGTACGATTTCTAGTCTTGAGACTACTTGGTAAATACTATAATTCAAGTGTTGTTGCATAAAAATCCCAATTAATTGTGCAATGGAATGCTTTGAGCTTCAGCAAAGTAAGAAAGTTACCAAAACTAGCAAATAATTATTAAACAGTTTGCATATGTCAAAAATTTATTTTTTATCTCAATGGGGAAATACTGTCCCATGTGAAAAAATGCCAAAGAGAAATGTATGATAGATACATTTCACCTCTCTCAGCTTGTTATTGTCGTAAAGTAAGTACATATACAGAATGAAATTAGTATAACGTAAGCCTCCTAGTTCATATTGAATCTGAACGAGAGAAGAGGTATGAGTCAATAGCACATTACTTTATTATTCAATCGTAATGTCAATGTCTGGAACTAAATGGGACTCAATATATATCCCGTTTAAGGTATCATTTTGATCTACCCTTGTATAGGCACTTTCAAGATCAGCCTCAATTCCCGATTCAACATGTCTTTTAGCAATTCTTGACCTTGCTTCATCAATATCAAGTCTCATCAACCATTTAAGGTCCACCATACGATATATTTGATTCCACGGTTCCTCATTCAACAAAACGTACAAGCCTTCAATAATCACAATGCTAACATCCGGTAAAATAATTGACCCATTTGGAACAGGGTCCTTCAACTTGTGATCAAATGAAGGGCATGTTAAGATATTTCTTTGGTGTCGTGGTATTTCACAACTTTCCTTTAAGAGGCGAACAAACTCAACCGCACCAGTAGCATCAAACGTGAATGGAGCGCCTCTGCGTCTGAATGCCAATTCAGAGTTCCTTGATTGTCGTAATTGCTCTCTCGTCAAATGGAACCCGTCCATTCCCACCACTACACATTTGATATCTTTTAATTGCTTTTCATTGACCAAGTTGCAGACACGGTTCGCGTATGTTGATTTGCCCGAGCCAGGGATCCCTCCAAGTGCAATCAATATTCTATCCTTGTGAGTATTTCTGAGACATGACATTGAGATTTCCGCAAGTTTCACACACACATTTCCTATTTCAGACGACATCCCCTATTATCAATTCGCTACTTCACATTTTTTTGGTCCATCAGACGACCTTTATGGTCCGGAATTATTTTGTTCGAAGTAGACATTAAATTCCACCTCAATTAAAAATAAAATTTAGACTCAAAGGGTAGTGATACTTCTCTGAATTGTAGGGAGTTTTTTCAGCTATTGAATATTTATGAATCTTTTATTTTTTTAATAGATTGACTTTCTAACAATTATTTAGTTAAGTTAAAGGAACTCAGTACCGAATTATCACAGGACTCATGGGGCTCTCACATACAAGTTAGATTCCAAAAGCTGACCATTTAAGGTATCCTATACTACAGATCATCTTATTCTACAATACCTTTAGAAATCTAGTTATCATTTTCTTTTTTTTTTAATAGCATGCCATATGCTGACAGGTTTATTGTTGGTATCACCACAGCAACAGAATCATGATTGCTACACATATTGCTCATGTGGTGGAAAGCAATTCAATTTAATTAAGGTTTTATAGTTGGTGCACAGTTGCGCCTTTTCTTGAAGTGTAACTTCCCAAATTTTTACCAATATTTATTCATCCGGCAAAACTAGACACTATTAGACGATCATTTCTCGGTGGTCAAATTTCAATAGCCAAATGGATGTTTTTAGAAGCGAGATGCCGTTAAAAATAACACTTTTGGCGCTCACTGTTGCAAAAAGAAAAAGATATACCCTGGTAGTAGTTTTATCTAAACCTATCAATTACGTTTAATTTATAATAGGGATTTGAATTTTATTTGGTCTTGTATAATATGAATCAGAGGCGGCTTTTCTACCTCCCAATATATCCATGTTTAGTTAGCTCACCAACAAGGTTGTACAATAGTGAGGGGCTTATGATTTTATATATCAGATGCTGAACTAAATAATCTCACCTTGGTGGATCTTAAAATTGAGCCGTATGGAGATATAAGAATACTAGGAGATGTCATCGAACATGCTTGTACAAATAATTCAATTATTTAGATATGAGTGCCACTGAATGGAATGCAAGTGACATCTCTCTCGCTGACCCAGATGTTCCTGATTCATGGAAAGTTTGTTACATAAGTGGAGCGTTTGAAGGAAACGATTACAATGGTTCATTAGGTGCAAGAATTTCATCCATCTTCGTAATAATGTTTGTTTCCACATTTGTAACCGTTTTTCCTTTGTTAGCAGTCCGTTTCAAGAGTCTCAAAATTCCATTATACGGCTATTTGTTTGCAAGATACTTTGGTACTGGTGTGATCATTGCTACTGCTTTTGTCCATTTGATGGATCCGGCTTATGGCGAAATAGGACCAAACACATGTGTTGGAATGACAGGAAATTGGGCTCTGTACTCGTGGCCACCAGCGATAATCTTGGCTTCGGTATTTTTTATATTTCTTGTTGATATCATATCGAAGGTCTGGGTTGAACATAAGTATGGAGTTGGAGCCGCATCACACGATGTAAATGTTGAAAATGCAATCATTAGAGAGCAAGCACCTGCCACCAACCACGAAGCGGATGTACGTGTGTCCCGCTCTCGTGATTTAACTTCAAAAGAAGAATATCAGACTTATGACGACTCGATTACCGAATCGGAAAGCGAAATGGATTTTAAAATGCAATTTTCAGCTTTTCTTATTCTTGAATTTGGAGTCATCTTCCATTCAGTTATGATTGGTCTTAATTTGGGTGCAGTTGGCGACGAATTCAAAACATTGTATATCGTGTTGGTCTTTCATCAATCATTTGAAGGTTTAGGCATAGGAGCAAGACTTTCTGCTATTCCCTGGCCCAAAAACAAACCTTCTTATATTCCATGGCTATGCTGCATTGCTTACGGATTAGTGACTCCTATTTCAATTGCAATTGGCTTGGGGGTTAGAACAAAATATGCCTCCAATTCGTATAATGCTAATATCGTCCTGGGTGTGTTAGACTCAATATCAGCTGGTATTTTGATCTATACTGGTCTTGTTGAATTATTGGCTAGAGATTTTATCTTCGAAGCTGAAAAGACAAAAGATCTCAAAAGATTAAGTTTCTCAGTTATCTGTACAATTATCGGAGCTGGCATAATGGCCCTCCTTGGAAAATGGGCTTAGTGTAACAATTGTTAAAAGTGATTCCTATCAAACAATTTTATAACTCTCCAATGAAAATGAATAAACTCTATCATTATTAACAAGACATTTGCAACGATAACACTTCAGCCAACAAAAATACTGTCTAAATAGCTATCATTTACTGAAAATTGAATCACTTCTAGAAAGCTGCTACTTTTATTAAATGTTATCATGATAGAAAGTCTTCGTTACAGAAAATACAAAGCAATATACTTGATTACATAATGTGTTACAGAGACAAATCTATTTTTTTTAAAAAGGAACTGTTCGTCCTTTCTTCTAGGCTCCAACAATCCCTCTCTCTTCATTTTTTCAACTAAAAGTTTAAATCTGAGCATCTCCAACTATGTATATTGGCTTTTCTTGAAATAAATCAAGAAGTCCTTGGGAGAGTGGCTCCATGTTTTTTTTTAATTCAACTGTTGTAGCATCAGAATAACACGGTATTTTTACCATCGCCGCCATTCTGGATTTGTTTTGGAACTTTGAACAGAACTTGTAAACAAGTAACTGACCAACAAATTCAGAAAAGAGAATGATTCGTTGAAACTAAATCGTTTCAATGCACAAGACTATTACATCACCTAATAAGTTTAAACAAAGGGCTCTGTGGCCGAGTGGTTAAGGCGGTAGACTCAAGTTCTACTATCGTAAAGATGCACGCGTTCGAACCGCGTCGGAGTCATTACTTTTTAGGCATTTTATCGCTCCAGAATCGCCTCTTCTTAATGGTTATGAGAGAATCATTTTTCTATCATATTTGCATGCACTTTGCCGAGATAAAATCTGTTGAAAGGTTACATCCACTTATTTGTACAAGCAATTTTTATAAATTTCATCAGGAATTGACAACGGAAGAGTTGTGAATATTCGGTTGGTTGCTTTACAAAGTGACTTTGAACATTAGAGATATTGAAAGAAAGGAAAATCTTACGAGAAAGTTGCCCTGACTTTTAGAAAGAAAGATTCAGTAATGTAACTGGTTTATTAATATTGGCTTTGAATACAAACTGGTATTAAAATGCGATTACTGAGCGAAGTAGGTCTTTCTCTTGGATATTCGGTACTTTAGTTAAAACTAGCGCCACCTCTTTGGACTACTAGGGGTTAGGTTTATGCTTGTTAACCATGTTCAAATGCCTTTTGAATTGAGTTTTAATTTTGCTACATAATTTATGTTTTCAAGTACAAAGTTGATTATGCTTTAACTAAGTAGTCTTTTAAGTACAATCTTTCTTGACTTTAGCTTTACCTATAACTCAACAGCTATAGCATAAATGTCAGGACCAAGCGAGTACTTTATAAACTATTTACAAATTTTATTTGATAATACTTCCTTATGCGAAACTCAGTTATCTTAATCTGAGCAATACCAGTCTAATAAATTACTATATAAGTGGAAAAATATAAATTGAATATAATGCATATAAAAACTAAGAATATTATACTAATATAAACCGAAATCATAACAAATTCGAATTGAAAAACAATCGAATTAAAGAAACATAATTATCGCAGGAAAGTTGCAATAGAAGGAAAATAAAGAAAATTATAAGTGAAATGGTTATTGATCATTATTGTGATCAAAGAAAAAGAACAACGACACCTAAGATGGAACCAACAAGAGTGAACAGTTTAGGTACTAATTTGTTAGACAATCCTTTGTAAGCTGTGGCACCTGAATTGGCCCCAGTACTTTCTGGTTGGGCTGAAATGGAACTTGAAATTGTTCTAAATCCGGTATCACTTTCCACACTCACAGTACTCGTGTAGCCAGTTTCAGAACTCAACGACTCATAACTCTTAGTAACAGTGTAGTGGAAGCTTGATGAAGTATCAGTTTGTCTGAAACTTGACTTCACAACTTCAGAGGAGATAACCGATTCTGTTGCACTTGTTTGAATAACAGATGAAGTAGCCTCACCAGAAGTGGTACTAGCTGGAGCAACAGATGAAGTAGCCTCACCAGAAGTGGTGGATTCAGTCGTACTTTCATTTGGAGCAACAGACGAGGTAGCCTCACCAGAAGTGGTGGATTCAG